>CM035409.1:60255781-60438281 GCA_020310875.1 Ceratopteris richardii
TGAATTTTGAGAATCATTCTATGCACGTGAAAAACGCAAATCAGATGCATAAGTCATGCCATTGAGTGAATGAACTTGAAAAATAGAAATATTATTTACATACAAAATCATATCTTTCAAAAGGAAAATGGCTTAGAGCTCTCGGAGGATGGTATTGAAACATAGGATGAAATTTTGAATAAAAGAATGCCATTTTATATGTATATCGCAAATAAACCATTGATTTAAAAAAAATTTATTGCATGTTCTTTTTTTAAGGCTTAAGTTTTCTACCTTCAAAAGCAAATGGATGATCTTTGTGCATTAAAATTGCATCTATGATTGAGCTTTACCTATGTGTATAGCCCCACTTTTTCTCTCCAAGGATTGAAATGTACTTTCCAATGATTTTCACATACTTTACAATATTTGAAAGGGTACTTTGTACTTGTAGGTACATATGTTGTAGTTGTAGGTACATACTTTGTACTTGTAAGTACGTACTTTGTACTTGCAAGTACAATACTATGTACTCTAAGGTATTATATTTAGTACTCTAAGCTACTTGATGCCGTACATAAAAGAAGCTCCCTCACAAAAAATTTGGATGTATACCCTTTGATATATTACTCATCCCCCCAAGTTCCAACATGTACAAAGTGAGCATTCATGTCTCTCCTTGTATGTCAAGTGGCATGGGGCCCATGGTACTTCCCCTCTTGCCATGTGATATGTACTTTCACTCTCCTTCTCCTTCCACATGGATCTCTCTCTCTATAGTATTTCCTTCATGTAGGCGCATGCTTCCCCAAGGGCATATCCCAAGAAATCTCTAAAAGTAATTATGTAAAATCACCTTCTCTCTCTCGGATGCGATGATAGTTCCCCACTCTCTTCTCCTCAATTTTCATGTAATTAGGATCTTATAGATGGTTCTCTCCAATGTATCATGATGGAAGGGCAAGATAAGCCCATGAGTGACTTCAATAAGTTCACCTTCTCCTCCTCTATATAAGGAAAAGGTGGAACGATGTGGATACATCAGATCTATCATCTATTAGATGGATCATCTATCATACATATGATATATGAGCATCTATCATCTATTACCCATATCTCTACCCTCTTTGGTCATCAACCCATTTGTGTAATCCATTAGAGCTTATATTACACATCTTGATACTTGGAAGGAGTCATGGAAGGAGATTTCATGAGAAACATGGTAAGAAGTTGGTGCTCCTGTTGTCATGGACACAAAGGAAACCATCCTTAACCTTATATTCCATGTCACTTTTCATATCTCATGATTGGTTTAGAATTTGGAGAAACCAATACATCCATTGCATTTGAAACATGTCAAAACCCCAAGATTGACTGTCTATTTGTTAAATTCCGACACTCGGAAGTTTTGTTTCTAATTGATGACATCATCAACTCATAAAAGCCCTTGGAAAAAATATACAAGGAGGGGTTGGCCACATTCATGCTCAGTCTTGCCAATACTAGTCTTGGGAGTTCAAGGAGTCCTGACTGTCAAGTAAGTACTCTCCAAGTTCAAGTTCCAGTTTTTGTCTTGTTCCTTGTTGAGTCCTGTCTAGTCTAGTTCTTGGACATCTAGCCTTGTCCTCTTGTAATCTCGTAGTACAAGATCTTTTCTAGTTATTTCTTGTATCTAGATCATCTTCCTGAAGGGAGTTCTTGTAATCCAGAGATCTTGCTCCAGACCTACGATCTCGGGTTGTGGTATCTCATGTATCGTGTGTAGCTGAGTTATCTATACCTATCAGTCCTGGGTCGTGGGACTTCTCATATCAGCTACATATTCTTGTACTATTTTTCCTACATAGGTATCCTTGTAATGAGAAGCATATTTCCAAACTCTTGTCTAGTGAAGTCAGAGAGCACAATCTAGTGCTCCTATGACATTTTGGCAAGACTCCCTTCATCAAGTCCAGGAACCATGGAGATTCTTCGAGAAGAATTTTTTTTCTATACTTAAAGTCATTCAGCAACAAGTCCAAGAGATATAAGAAAACCAACAAAAGATTCAACAATAGAATATTCAAGATATAATAACAAAAATTCAAAGGCAAATCCAAGAGCTACAGATCATTGTAAGTCAATCTTCTTCAAGTACCCCCATGACAACTAACATGAAGAAAAGTCCAAAAGTGAGCATGCCTGAGAAATTTGATGGGAAAAGATCAAATTTTTGAGGATTTTTGTAACAAGTGAAGCTATTCATAAGGATGCAACCAGACAGATACCCAGATGTTGCTTCTCAAGTAGGACTCATAGGAACTCTATTATGTGGCCCTACTCTTTCATGGTTTACACCAGCTGTCCTTGAGAAGGATATGGATATTTTTCATGATTTCAAGGCCTTTATTTGAGAGTTCACATCTTTGTTTGGAGATATCAATTGTTCACGTGTTGCCAAAACAAAGCAAAGGAAGCTACATCAAGGAAATATTCTGCTTTTATTGTAAAGATCATGATCTTATGATATTCAAATGTCCTAAGAAGAAGAAACAAGGATCATCATCGGAATCAAAAGCGGAGTACTACCCATCATGAGAATCATGGCCTTGATTTTGTACCTAGATATACTACAAACCCTTTCTAGTTTCATCATGGATATCCATCATCATCATATTCCAGTACCACATATCAAGAACTCTACAAAGACTAAGAGCTATGAAGATTCAAATTCTAGAAGATCTTGTACTCACATAACCACTCCTCGTGGGTGCGTCTATAGACCTTAAACTCCAACAATTAGTATCAGAGCAAGTCATCACTTCATCTAGGGCCTCTGAATCCACTATCGTAGTGCCTATGCACGCAATTTAATCCTTTTGTGTCAAATATATATACAGGTTTCAGTTCGCCAATAGAAGCAGCTCAAAGTTTGCAACAGATCTAGAAAAGCTTGACAGGGTAGTTATGTTCAATTTTTTGAGATACAATCATTTTTATGCATCAAGGTATTTTAGCAAGTGGCCATGGCTGAAAGCAATGATGTATTCTGTATGTTGGCTATTGAGAATAGATTGGATGGTAGTAATTACCCATTATGAGCATATATGATGCATCATGTATTGGTTGCAGAAGGATTGTGGAATATTGTGCAGGGGGTTGGAAAATGACCTACTACATCTGTAAATATGATTATTGAAGGTGATCCAGATGGCATTGAAGATGATGATCTTCATGTTCTTGTTCGTGCTTCGGTTCCTACTGCACCTATTGCAAAGCAACTTCATTGGGATGGCAGAGATGATCAAGCACATGCATTGATAGCTTTGTCTATCAAACATGCCATTATCCCTAATACTCGCTCTTGCAAAACAGCAAAAGATGCTTGGGATATAGTTACCACTTTGTACTAGGCAAGAAATGAGGCTCGTGTTGCTTACCTTCAAAAACAGTTGGAGATTGAGCATATGAATGAAGGAGATTGGCTAGAATGGCTGTTGTAGAGCCCTCTATACTTGAAACTGATTCTGCTAATTTTGTGTAGAATGAAGAATGGGCATTTACTATTGTTTCGAATTGTCATCCATTCTCTCATGAACAATATATGCATGTAGTAGACTTAGATGTTTGTTACTTTGATAGTGGGGAACAACATATTACCCCACAACGTAGTTTCTTGAGTTCACTTGAGCTTTGCCTACAGGGAATATTGTCACATGTGCTAACAACTCCTCTTATCCTGTAATGGGAGTTGGTAGGATCATTCTAACTACTGTTGATTGTAGTTCTTTCACATTGTTAGATGCTTTGTTTGTGCCAAGGATCAAGAAAAATATGTTATCACTTTTGGCATTAGCGAAGATCGGCTTGGTTGTGAAATTTGTTGATAAGAGATGTACAATTCATGATTTTTCAAATGGCAATGTTATTATTGCTCCTGGCATTTTGTGTCGTGGGTTGTATAAGCTCATAGATTATGCAAAATCTATGAATGATTAAGCATGTGCAATTCAATATTCTCAACCTATGTCAGATGCAAAGCTTTGGCATGCATGCTTTCGTCATCTAAATTTTGCTAGTTTGCTATGCTTGTAGAAATTTGAAATGTTGTTCTCTCTCCCCAAATGTGAGGCACCTGGTAAATGTCTATGTGTTGGAGTTAGACGTCTACGGAAGCACGCGAACAACACAAGGAAGAAGAAGAAGCTTGGATCACAACACACAATACTCAATGTATTACCACTAGAATGTAGCACATTAGGGCAATAGGCATATATACAATCCGCGAGAAAAAACCTCCTAATGAGGGAAAAAAGTGCTCCACAAAAGGAAGTAAGCCCAAAGTTTTGCGGAAAGCTTCAAACTGCTCCCTAGGCAGAGCCTTCATGAAAAAATCTGCAATGTTCTCTTGCATGGGCACATATGCCAAGCTGATCTCCCCATCAGAGAACCTCTCCCTTACATAATGATAATGCACCTCAATGTGCTTAGTGTGAGCATGGAACACAAGGTTCCTCACAACTACCAATGTGCTCTAACTATCAATGAAGATGGTGGTGGCAAAAGACTGACCAACACCCAAATCAGCCATAAGGCGTTTGAGCCACACACACTCAATAGTCGCTGTGAAAGCTATCCTATACTCAGCCTCACAACTGGAAGTGGCCAACGTAGGCTGCTTCTTGCTCAACCAAGATATACATGAGCTACCAAGCATGAATCAAAAGCCACTGGTGGACACACGAGTGTCATAGCAACCAGTCTAGTCTGAGTCAGAAAAAGCATGCAAATCTGGCGGTAGTGATCGCCCCTTGGGATAAAACAACCAAAGTAGTCGAGTACCACTCAATTAGCGAAAGATGCGCTTAACCGCCTGCCAATGCTTGACACCTAGGCAATGCATAAACCTGCTCATCTATGAGACAACAAACTAAATACTTGGACGAGTAATGCATAAGTAAATCAGGCATCCAATAGCCTGCTGATAGAGGACAACATCAAATGCATCTCCAACATCATGAAGACTCAATTGTAAACCTGTCTCCATAGGAGTGGCAATAGGCTTACAATCTTCAAGGCCAAAATGCTGCAATAATGTGTCAACATATTTCATTTGACACAAAGCCATTCCACCATCAACTTGCATAAACTGAATGCCCAAATAGTGATGCAAATGCCTCAAATCAGACATCTCAAATGAGGCATGCAAATCAGCCTTAAAATCAACAGTATGCTTCTCAATAGGACCAGTGAACAACATGACAACAATGATCAGAAGCACATCAAGAACACGCTTAACATATAAGGTGCTTTCAGTTGGACTGTTCTCAAAACCATGTGCAATTAGATAGGCATGTATCTTCTCATACCAAGCATGTGGTGCTTGCTTTAAACCATATAATGCCTTCTTTAGCCTGCACACCTGGTTTTCATGCCCTTTCTGCACAAAGTCATGGGGTTGAAAAACATACACTTCTTCATGCAGGTCACCATTTAGAAATGCAGTTTTAATGTCCAACTAATGTACATTCCAACCATGATTGGATGCAAGTGCACAAATGCTCTGAATAGTAGTCATATGGCATGTAGGTGCAAAGGTCTCATCAAATTCAATGCCTCTTTCTTGTGCATAACCGTTTGCAACAAGCCTAGCCTTATACTTGTCAACTATTTCATCAGGCTCACGCTTTAGCTTGTAAACCCACTTAGTGCCAATGGTCTTCTTGCCAGGAGGCAAGTCACATAAAGACCAAGTACCGTTCTTCATTATAGCATCATATTCAGATTGCATAGCAATCGTCCAATTTTCTAAATTTTGTGCTTCGTCAAATTCAACACGCTCATTCTCATCACAGAGACTAGATGCAGCCATAACATAGCAATCTGATGCAAAAGAGGCACTATGAGAGCTTGATCGAGTACAATATGACAGAGGTGCATCTAATTTGTTGTCATGCAAAGTTTGCACCAGCCATTTTGGCATAGTTTTTGCCTCCTCAATATAAGCTCTCTCATCAACAAGTGCATCATGTAAATCTACATTAGAAATGGGATGATCTGCATCATCACATGAAACCTGCGAAGGCTGAGAAGTTGCCTCATTAGCACCAGCACTAGACTGTCCACCTGTAAAAAGAGGCATCAAAGTATCATACATGTCTTTGGAGCTAACAGATGTCTCCTTAGTACATGAAAGCAATGGCTGAATAACATCTTCCACAAAAAAAACATCACGGATAACTAGAATACGTTTAGTCTGTGGATGATAGAGACGATAGCCTTTACGTTCAAAACTGTAGCCAACAAAAATACATTTTATTGCTTTATCATCCAATTTTCTACAATGTTGTTTAGGCACTAAGGCATATGTCAAACAACAAAAAACACGTAGATGAGCAACAGATGACTTGCGATCATGCCACGCCTCATATGGAGTGATAGACTGCAGCACTTTAGTGGGACACCTGTTAAGTACATATGTTGCACACATGATAGCCTCAAGCCAGAAAGTATGTGGCGAAGCCTGACTGTTAAGGGCACATTGTATCACTTTGTATCTTGCTACCCTTTGAGCTATTCTAGAGTTAAGATTATATTTGTAAGTTTCATTTGAAGGGTGAGTTAGAGATTAAGTGGGAAGAGCCTTACAAGGCCATAAATTTGTATAAATTTGGCTTCTTGCTAATGAAGAAATCTCTCTTTCCGTCGCCACTCTCATGGCAAGTGATGTGTTTCTCTTTCTTGTTTTTAGTTAATAGTTATCCTTTCTTGTTCTTGGTAGTTGTGCCTGCTGTAATAAAGTAAGTCTATGATCCAAGGGTCTGGCTGGTTCAGACAGATCTGAAATCGGACACCGTTTGGTCATCCGTGTGTATGACCAAAGATCTCGAGTTTAGACTTACTAGGAGGTCTTGTGCTCTTGTGAACAAGTGATCCACTTAGCTTAGTGGTTAAGTCTCAAGGATGTGAAGGAGGAGGTCTTGGGTTCAACCCCCCATGGGGTACATGGGGAGAGTGTTTTGCCCAAAGAGCTCTAGAGCCTTCTAGAAGCATCCACTTGAGTTAACTCGAGTTAACTGGGACACTTGGCGCACATGTAGTTACATGGCTGACACTTGGATGGTTAGTATCCACCTGCCCAAGAAGGCAGTCCCCTGGAGAGAGCTATATATAGAGGCATTTGGTTGGGAGGAGAGTCATCTCTCTAGTATGTGGTGGTCGTAATCCTTGTTCTGTTGCATTGGTATCAGAGCCACCCTCTCCATAGCTCTCCTAGATCATCTTGCTCCTTGCTCGTTGCGTGCATAGCTCTCTTTCATATTTCTGCTCGCGGGTGTCCCGAAGTATCATCACGATCGTCTTGGCGGCCATAGCATAAGATGAAGATCACCAAAAAGGAACGCATATCTGCTGCGAGCGGAGGAAGGACTCGAACTCGCGTCTTTGATTTAGGACGTCACTCTGATATCCGCAACGCCAGCGCATATATCTGTGTACCAATATATAATATTGTTTTTACCATCTTTAGTCGGCGCTGAAGGAGACCTGCAGTCGACGGAGCAAAAAGCCATGGTTGAGGATTACTTCCTAATCCTCTCTCTTAGGGTGTGGTTCAACCATCTCCTACCAAGATTATGTTACATTTAAGTCTATGATCCAAGGGTCTGGCTGGTTCAGACAGATCTGAAATCGGACACCGTTTGGTCATCCGTGTGTATGACCAAAGATCTCGAGTTTAGACTTACTAGGAGGTCTTGTGCTCTTGTGAACAAGTGATCCACTTAGCTTAGTGGTTAAGTCTCAAGGATGTGAAGGAGGAGGTCTTGGGTTCAACCCCCCATGGGGTACATGGGGAGAGTGTTTTGCCCAAAGAGCTCTAGAGCCTTCTAGAAGCATCCACTTGAGTTAACTCGAGTTAACTGGGACACTTGGCGCACATGTAGTTACATGGCTGACACTTGGATGGTTAGTATCCACCTGCCCAAGAAGGCAGTCCCCTGGAGAGAGCTATATATAGAGGCATTTGGTTGGGAGGAGAGTCATCTCTCTAGTATGTGGTGGTCGTAATCCTTGTTCTGTTGCACCTGCTTGTTTCTTGTTGCAGATATGGCGATGACGACGTGCATGATATTCTCTCCCACATTCTCTCTCTCTTCTCTGTTACATGTGCGCTCAGCCATGTAAACACTGGCGCCATCTTAGCGCTTCGTTCCCCAACTCTACCGGCTGGCGAAGATTCAACACTCAAGGTGATGACGTTTGCAGATGGTTGCACGACATGATTCTCTGCTCTACAGGGTGTCTCCAAGTCTGGACTATTGGTCACGATGGCGCCGACATTCCATGTTGCTCTCTTGCTCATTGTTCATGACCGGATCTTGATTCTTGCGCGCAGAGCAACTCGATGACTGACTCATCCATGGGCTATAGACTACCCATCTGACGCTCTACTGGCTGCTAACGACTATTGGTACCTCCAATCATTTACAATACTGCTGACGATAGCGCACGCAAGTGAGGTAATGAACTGTTGCATAACTTTCAAGTATTGACACATGAACTCCATGACCATAACTTCAGATGGCGAAGATCCAAAAGCTTTAGGCTCAAAGGAACAGCATCACGAAAGTCTTCGACGATCGTTAATGACTAGGAAGCATACAGAGCTTTGTATTCTCCAAAGAATGTATCTTGCAAATTTGGTATGCGCGGAGTCCGATTCTTCGGCTGGTGCTGTTCTTCTTGAAGATTTCGGTGAATGATGCTCACATTTACGCGGATGTCTTCACTTCTCTTCATCTTCATGAATTTAGACTTCAATCTTTCCTTCATGTCTTCATTTCTAAGCTTCATATAATCACCAATTTTTTATTGTCTTGCTCCAACAAACAGTACAGAGATCGCCTTTCATCATTAACTGAAGAGTAGAAGCAAAACTCTGATATGAATCAAGAAGACCATTCAGAACGGTCTACACAAGTGAGCTATCTGGTATAACCTCATCAACAGAAATCAACTGTTCCTTCAAGTCTTTGATCTTTGTTAGAAAACTGTCCATAGAATCACCTTCATTCATGTGCTCACTCTCCAATTGTTTTCGGAGGTAAGCAACACGACCCTCATTCTTAGCTTGGTACAATGTGGTAAGTGTATCCCAAGCATCCCTAGCTGTACTGCAAGAGCGAATGTGAGGAATAATGGCACATTTGACAGACAAAGCTATCAATGCATGTGCCTGGGCATCTCTGCCATCCCAATGAATTTGCTATGCAGTAAGTGCAACAAAAACTATAGCACAAACAAGAATATGCAGAATATCATCATCTTCGACACCTTCTACGTCAGCTTCAGTACCTGTAGTTGTAACAGTTACAAGTGTGATAGGACGTTTTTCAACACCTTGCACAATGTTCCACAGTCCTTTTGCAACCAATACATGTCGCATCATATAAGCCCACAGCGGGTAGTTGGTACCATCCAACTTATCCTCAATAGCCAACATACAAAATACATCACAGCTTTTAGCCATGGCCAGTGAATAAAATACCTTGATGCAAAAATTGACTATATCTCAAAAAGTTGAGCAGAACTGCCCAAACAAATTCTGTTAAACTTGTAGCAGACTTCGAGAAGCTTATACTCAAGAACCGAAAATGGTATAGACCTTTGGCACAAAAAGACGAAATAGCCTGCACAACTGTTGCGATAGTGTGCTCAGAGGTCGAAACGAGCTCATATCATGATTTCAGCACTACAAAGCGAAGCAGTTTTGATCTCAGAAACACGTTGAGTATGCTCACCAAATTCGTGCAATTTTGGGACTGCAATCGGAGAGATGTCGACGATGCCCTAGATGAAGGGGTGACCTGCTTTGATACCAATTGTTGGAGTTAGATGTCTATGGAAGCATGTGAACATCACAAGGAAGAAGAAGAAGCTTGGAGCACAACACACAATATTGAAGATAAGTAGCCCATTAGGGCAATAGGCATATATACAAACCGAGGGAAAAAACCTCCTAAAGAGGGAAAAAAGTGCCCGGGTGGTCCTAGAGTGTTCACACACATCACTACCTAAATATATCAACACTATGAAGGTTGTACTTTGGACAAAATGCAGCATTTCTCCTTCCCAAAAGATGGTTCAATATGAGCTACTCAGAAATTACAGCTTGTCCACTTTGATGTATGTGGTCCTATGTAGACACCTTCTTTCGGGAACTACCTTTACTTCATGACTTTTATTGATGATTTTTCTAGGCATGCATGGGTCTATCCATTGAAAGAAAAGTTTGAAGTGTTTATGTGCTTCAAATAGTTTCTGGTTTTGGCTAAAAATTTGTAAGCACGTAAAATGGGCACTGTTGTGGAAGGACTCCATAGCCTTCACACAACTGAACTGAAGACTAACTAGCAAAGCCACACATTAGGAAGAGAGATGTCTTTCCACCCAACCAACCCCTCCAATATATAGCTCCAAATCCAAGGGGGTAAGTGCCTCTCAAGGGGACATGTGTACCTTCCATCACATGGGTCCCTAAGGTGGTCACATGGTTTCCAAGCTTAGGATATCACATGAAATCACATGGCTTCTAAAAGAAGACTCTCCAAGATCTCACGTACAAACCAAGTGGCTAGGAGAAGCTTCCAATCAAGCCTAAGGTACTCAACCTTAGAGAATTAGCCCTAAGGTTCAAGACCCATCTAAAAGGGGTAAATAAACCCATAAATCCCAAGGTTTTCACACCTAGAAACCCAAGGGTTCTACCCCTTAGACCCATGTAATTATACAACATTATCCCCCCCTTAAAAGCATTTCCGTCCTCGAAAATGAGTGGAGATATATACCTTGGGGTATTCCCCCGTGCTCCATGATCAATCTCAAGCATCATTGCTTTCATCTCTCTAAGTTTGCCTCTTAATTCAAAAGGGGAATTCTACCTCGACTGAATCTAAAAAGAGGAGAATCCATGTGTGGTCTAATTCCCTACCCCAATCATTCAAAGTTCCATCTAGTTTGCATGCGAAAAAGAACTGAGTCGAATGCAAAGTATGGAAAGAATGAAAAGGGTGGAAGAGAACATCCCTGCTTATTTCCTTTGTTTAAGCTATGTGTCATCTGGGTCTCCATAGCTCAAACATGTGAATTAGGTGGATACAAAGTTACCTCAGCTAAATTGCTACTTGGTCCATTGCTTTGCACCACTTGTGCATGGACCTAGCAAAATAGATGAATGATTCTTCAGGTTTCTTTATCAGATTCATCTCTCAAGTTAGAACCCAACTTGTTCTGAAAGGAAGATGAATCTTTCATAAGCCCTGCCCAAATCACTCTTTTTTAGTGAAATGGGTGGATTTCCTTGTTTGCAATTTGCCTCCAATAATTCTAAATAGAGGTGAATTTCATTATATAATCCCTACCTAACGAATAGCATGGTAAAGGTGGATTATATAACATCCTTTTTATCTAGAGAGAGAGCTTACCAAAAAGTGGATGCAATGTTCTTTCAAAACTTTACGTAGTTTTGAGAATCCACTTTAAGGGACTAGGATCCATAGGGATTAATCTAACTAATGTAGACTCCAATTGATTGAAACCTATTTTACTTGTTCTTCCAAAAAGATTAAGATCTTTATAACTACATCCCAAGTTGGGAACTCATAGTGTAAAAGATCATGTTATCTTTAAGGTCATAAGTAAAAATAGATTATTCCAATCATTTCTTCACTGCTTAATCCTTATGGATCTTTAGTTGGATCTCAAACCTTAAAGGTCTTCTTGATCCTTCTAGAGTTCTCTCCCTTATATTCTAGATCTATTAAAGATGTCCTATGTTGACATCTTTCTTATTTCTTCAATTGACTTGAAATATCAAGTATCCAAAAGATGATCTTTCTGAGCTTTCTTTCAAGCTTGGTCTAAGATCATTTTTATGTTCCTTGAATTTCAAGTCATACTTTGGCATGAAGCTTTTAGAGCTTCATCCTTTGGAGTTTACCGTCAAACTCAAAAAAGTTGATCCTCTCCTTATTTCTAACTCTTTATAAGAGATAGATACTTGCATATCTTGTTGGAAGAATTCTTCTTCCCTTTGAGAGGATAATTGAAGAAGATGTCAATTCCTAGACATTATCTTCCTGACGTATTCCATTGGATCATGAGTCCCTTTTTCTTCTGGCCATCAAGAAAAAGTACTCAACAAGATTCAGTACCCACTGTCCCATACCAGTGGGTTCCTCATCCAATCCACATAACTATGTCTCTATATCTTTCACCTTCTCAGTCCTTTTAGATGCCCTTCATACTATGGTACCAAATTATAAGAGCAAGGACTAAGGTGCTTAGATACACCACTACTAATCTTACTTAAATATTTGGTTAACCATTTAATGTGGTGTGACTCATTTTATCAAACTTAAAGTTTGACTTGATCTTTGCCTTACTTGGGTCTTTTGGCTTTCTTCTCTTCTTTAGTCAAAATAAGAGATAAGAGTAGGTCTTTCTCAAATAGATCCCTTCATGCTTTAAAGGTTTACCCATGGGTTTTACTTAGGGATCTAGCTTTTATGCTTCATACAAGAAGTCATATTCCTTAGGCCTATATTACTGGAATCCATAACGTATGTTATGTTATCCCTATGAAGCATCAAAATATCGTTAGGTTTATCCTTTATAGTTCATCCAACTTCTTTTCCTAACCCACTTAGGATTTATACAATCCTTATGGTGTATGCAAGTCTTCTCTTGTATTGGGGTTCTTTAAGAATCCCCAACTTTTGAGAACTTCATTTAGTTGGAAGATGAACTTCATTTAGTTGGAAGATGTAATATAAAGTACTAGAATATGAGGAAGTACTTCAACTTTATCTATTTCTTGCATATCTTTTACCTTGAAATACCTTATTTGGTCTTTTCAAGGCATAAGATACAACTTTCTCCCATCCTTAAGAGTTTTCGTCCTCGAAAACTACCTGAGTAAATTGAAAATTGTGCTCTAAATGTATTTGAAAGAGTTTATTTTCAATCTTTTATTGTCCTTCTTGGTTAAAAGAACTATTCAGAGCTTTTTGCTTTCTCTTTTCCAAGCTTACAAAACAAATGTCCCAAAGTTCAAGTTGAGATTACCCACAAATTCGATGTCCCATACCACCGAATTTACTTCAGTGATAGTGTAATTCTAGATGTCTCTTACCATCCGGCTTACACTTCCACTTTAGTAAAAGTAACTTTAGCTTGAGTTATGGGATCAAACCTTCTTCTAATCAAGTAAGATCTATTACTTCTTGGACTTGTAAGTGTTATTTCTACCGCAGAGCATATGTGTTGCCTATGCTATAGTGGACTTTCCACTTACCAAGTCTCAATTGCAACGTAGTCTCAAAAAATTGGCTTTTCAATTATACCTTGATTCAGATATACTCCACAAGATCCTTTTCGTGTCACTTGATGATAGAGCTAGTTTATATCTCAACTAGATATCATCTCTTTTGACATAATTGTAATCTGATCAAAGAATAGTTGATCTGCCAATCAAATCTCTGAAGTAGATGGTAATACTATTTTACCATTTTGTATAATCCTTTGCTTCTAGGACATTAGAAAATGGTATGTAGGGTTTATTACAACCCTTGAGTTTTACCTTCTCTTCATGCCTTGCATTTGCTTGGAAGAAAAATGTAAAGCTCCGAATAGTTTTGTAGTTCTTTCAAACAAAGAACTTTTCTTGAACAAAAACACTAATATTTTCATCTTCCAAAACTAAGACCATACTTTCTCTTCCTTAGAGCTTTGAGAAGATAATGCTCTAAGTTACCACCATTTTATCATGGTTTTAAGAGAGAAAATTTTTTGTACTATTACCTTAAGTCTATGGCCTTGCTGACCAGGCATGCCATGGGTTTTATAGAATAATTCTATAAGAGGGATTTCAAGCTTAATTTATTGTACTTTTTCTTGGCTTGTACTTAGCCAATCATATAGGAAGTGAATGGTAGTTTTTAATATGGCTAAACCGCTCTACTGCCATTATTCCTATAATGGAACTTGTAACCATACTTAAGATTGAATAAAGCAAATCTCCCTCTTAACCCTGAAACCCATGTAATACATTTCAAATGCATACTTTAGTGTATGTCAAAACATTTACACCTTTATTGGAAATGGCGTTGCATGCATAAGGTTCAGAAGTTGAACCCCTCCTTAAAGCATGCAAAAGTTCCAATTCAAAACTTTGTTCATCCAATGGATGGTGCAAAATTTCCATGAAACTTAGTATATGCTAGTTTCAACAATGCATTAGATGCATTTTTCCTAACCACGACCGTTTTCATGCACCTCCAATACTTCTTTTCAAAGCAATTGACTTGATGCATAGTGCAACTTATTTCCATGATTGATTGTCGATGTGACCACAAAAACTGGGCCACCTAAATCTATGCATCCACTTCCGAGTCATGTCTATTATGACATGCATTATATGTTCTTTAATTTGCAAAGAAAAGAAAAAGGTGCAAATATTTACCTGGAAATTAAGCTTCGTCCATCCCTTGGCTTTATTTGAGTGTTCCCATGGTGAGGATGTAGGCTTCGGCCATCCCATCTTGTCCATCATTGGATTCCCTCTTGGGCATTTTGATACTTACTTGTGTGCCCAAGGTAATTTCATGCATATATCATGCATACCCAAGGGTGCAATCTTTATGCATAGCTATGTGTATGCCTCATTTGCTTTTGAAAAAGAAAAGAAAATCATACTTTTATGCATGTAGGGGCATATACAACCGAGCTTTGTGCATAATAAATTCATGCACTAAATGCGTATACCCTCAACCCATTTATGCTTGTAAAGTACAAAATTTGGAAAAGGTCGTAAGTGAAATAATACTTATCTTCATCAAAACTTGTTCTTTAATGATTTCTTAGGAAGATCCTTTCTTCCCCCTTCATTCTTGGCGATTTATACTTCCTTGGGTACCCGAGTGTGCAAGTGCACCATGCCATAAAACAAAAACATGCATGGCCTTGATATTTAGGAAGAGACGCTTTCTCTATGCTCATATTCATCCACATGACTATTAAATAGGCAATTTAAAAGAAAGGAGCTCAAAAGATCTAGCTACACAAACTCGGCCATGCACGATCATATGTGCATGAGCTATTGTAGGCATGCATGTGGGCAGTCTATCATACGAAAGAATGAAAGAAAAATGTACTTCCCTGATATAATTTGATGATGAATATACTCCTAATTGCCGGGAAGCAACACCTCTTCGTTCTTGATCCTTTCCTACTGCAGATGAAGAAAATACATGCCAGGAAATAAACGAGGCCTTGTTTGCAATTGATATTGGAGGCTCCCATCCTGAGGCTGAAAGCACCTTTACGTCGCTCCCAGATAACAGTGCCGAATCAACATCCTTGCTACAATTGTTGCAGCAGTATGCGGAGGCATTCACGCCCCCGACCTTCAATCATTCGGACTATTGACTATGGCTTCCGTTGCCTCAACATAACCCTCTAACATCTACCTTCGAGGGAGATGAACCATCTGAGATTCATGATGGTTGTCTGTTGGCAAGACGAAGATCTTGAACGAAACTAGGTCGCAAAGGAAAATAGACGGAGTGTTTCAACCCATGTGGATGGTGAGGTGAGTTAGCAGAACGTTCCCAGAACTGCATCAGTTTTCTATCACGTACTAAGGCGTGAAGGGCGGAGCATCAGTCGAATTTCTCCCTGGTCGGCTGAGAAATCATTTGGCTCCACTATAGACGCGGGCTGGTGTTGTGTGAGCCTCAGGGATGGTGAGCAACAGTGGGCTCAAATCCCATATGCGAGGAACAAAAAAATCAGTCGCTCTATAAAAATAAAGCCGTCGCATTTTATTACTCGAATTCGGGAGAGAGAGGAGCGAGGAGCGCTCATACAGGTGCTTCCCTCCATTTACACCATTAAGATAACTCAGCTGCACTGTTGAAAGTATGGACGTCCGTCATATGGCGGGCTACAGAGTAAAGGGAAGGCTCTTTTGTAATCGTCTTTTGTAGTCCCGACTCCCAACGAAGGGTAGATTCTTGAGGGCATCTAAAACCACGTTCGAGCATAATGAAGACTACACGAGAGGATATATGAGTTGCTCACACGGACCTAATAAAATCTAGCTCAAGTTAAACCTAGCTCTGATACCACTGTTGTGGAAGGACTCCATAGCCTTCACACAACTGAACTGAAGACTAACTAGCAAAGCCACACACTAGGAAGAGAGATGTCTTTCCACCCAACCAACCCCTCCAATATATAGCTCCAAATCCAAGGGGGTAAGTGCCTCTCAAGGGGACATGTGTACCTTCCATCACATGGGTCCCTAAGGTGGTCACATGGTTTCCAAGCTTAGGATATCACATGAAATCACATGGCTTCTAAAAGAAGACCCTCCAAGCTCTCACCTACAAACCAAGTGGCTAGGAGAAGCTTCCAATCAAGCCTAAGGTACTCAACCTTAGAGAATTAGCCCTAAGGTTCAAGAACCATCTAAAAGGGGTAAATAAACCCATAAATCCCAAGGATTTCACACCTAGAAACCCAAGGGTTCTACCCCTTAGACCCATGTAATTATATAACAGGCACCCCCTATTCTGATCGTGGGGAGGAATACATATCTTCTTATTTTAATGCATTTCTGGATGAACGTGGGATAAAACATTAGTGTATAGTGTTGTGGACCTAATAAAATCTAGCTCAAGTTAAACCTAGCTCTGATACCACTATTGTGGAAGGACTCCATAGCCTTCACACAACTAAACTGAAGACTAACTAGCAAAGCCACACACTAGGAAGAGAGATGTCTTTCCACCCAACCAACCCCTCCAATATATAGCTCCAAATCCAAGGGGGTAAGTCCCTCTCAAGGGGACATGTGTACCTTCCATCACATGGTTCCCTAAGGTGGTCACATGGTTTCCAAGCTTAGGATATCACATGAAATCACATGGCTTCTAAAAGAAGACTCTCCAAGCTCTCACGTACAAACCAAGTGGCTATGAGAAGCTTCCAATCAAGCCTAAGGTACTCAACCTTAGAGAATTAGCCCTAAGGTTCAAGACCCATCTAAAAGGGGTAAATAAACCCATAAATCCCAAGGGTTTCACACCTAGAAACCCAAGGGTTCTACCCCTTAGACCCATGTAATTATACAACAGGCACCCTCTATTCTGATCGTGGGGAGGAATACATATCTTCTTATTTTAATGCATTTCTGGATGAACGTGGGATAAAACATTAGTGTATAGTGTTGTATACATCTCAACATAATGGATTTGCTGAAAGAAAGAATAGGTATCTCATGGAGATGGCAATGTGTATGGTCAAAAGTCAGGCTTTACCACAGCTTCTGGCTTGAGGTTGTTATGTGTGCACATATGTACTTAACAAGTGTCCCACCAAAGCACTATAGTTTATCACTCCATTTGAATCTTGACATGGTCGCAAGCCATTTGGTGCTCATCTGCATATTTTTGGTTGTTTAGCATACGTGTTAGTGCCTGAACAACAATGTAGCAAATTGGATGTTTTTCACTATATTCTTGTTGGGTATAGTTCTGAAAGCAAAGGCTATCATTTATATCATCCACAAACTAAATGCATTTTGGTTACACATGATGTTGTTTTTGTGGAAGGTGCAATTCAACCATTATTTTCATGTACCAAGGAGACTTATGTTAGCTCTAGAGATATGTATGACACTTTGCTACCTCCTTTTACAGGTGGACAGTCAAGTGCTCGTCCAAATGAGGCAATTTCTCGACCTTTACAAGTTTCACGTTGTCGGGATGAAATCCCTCAGCGAAGTGTGCATTGATTTTTTCAAAGTTCATTGATTTTTTTATTATGGAGTGATGTTTGGACCGAGAAGGGGGTATATTCTGTGCATGTTTCGGTTGATTTGATTGATTGAGGGATGTGAAACCATGTTAAATATGTACATTAGACCTGTGTGTGTGTAAATAGCTAACTTTTGTTTCATGAACCCCTAGGTTGACCCTTGCAAACACGAGTTTTATCCTAGGAAAACCAAGCCTGAACCCTTAGAAAACCCTAGGATTTTTGCCTGTAATTGTAAATAAATCCTTGAACTGACATGCTTGAGATTAATTGTAGGGAACCCCTAATTTCCCTGCCCAAAAACCCTAACTTGGACCCTTGAAATTGGCTCTTAACCTAAGTCCAAACCCTTAGATTAATTAATTTGTATATATAGTGTGAAACCAAAACCTTAGTCTAGGAAAAATAAAAAGGAGAAAAATAAAAAATAGAAATAAAGAGGTGCGATTTTCCTAGAATAGTAAATGACCATGCAAGAGGATTCTCGAACTAGAAAGTTGAGTAAGGAGGTTAGGAGATTCTAGAGAAGTCCTAGAGAGGGGGGACCTATAAATAGGTGGCCAAGCCTTATTTGTTTCTCCCCGTGGACACTTCTCTGGAACTTCTTTCCAGCTATGGTCCTTGTCCATTTCTATTCATTCCTGTGTCTTTTTCATACATTACGGTAGTGCATCTAGGGAGAGAGAAAGATCCGATTACGTGTAGAAGAATTCACATAAGCTTAAGAGCTTCCATGCTTTCGAGGAGGAGGGTAGCTTGTGGGGATAACATGCATGACATTAGGAGAGAGAGAGAGAGAGAGAGAGAGAGAGAGAGAGAGAGAGAGAGGAGTTCATGTCTTCGAGAGATGTATTGCCAAACCTCGATAATGACCACACTCTTGGATCTCCCTTCTACACCACAAAAGTCGATGGATGTATGTTTTCATTTTGAGAAGGAAGAATTATGTTCTCCCTAAGCAACCAGAGTCGTTGGTGTAGCCTTCCCATAGTAGTTCTTCCTCAATGAGCTGCAGCATAGAAACACGAAGTTCACGAATGATATGAGAAGCATCACGGGTTTGACATGCCCATAAGCTCTCTAAGATCTACTTGTATGTAGTCAAAGACTTAGTGGCAGGTGGCAGCGAATATGTAAGGAGAGAGCCAATTGGCAGAAGAAGCTATGGAGATTCTCGCTAGAAAGAGACAGAGGGGAGTATGTTGCTGCATTGTGGTAGAATCCCTTCGGGAGAGAGAAAGGTGAGAGAGAGTAATGCATCTAGTCGATGGTAGAGAACATTGGAGATTCTGATGGGCATCGACACGCGCAAAGACATGGTGCCACAATATGCATGGAGAGAGATGGCTAGTCTGGCGATGGTGCATCATAGGGAGAAGAGAGAGAGATCCCCAAAGGATAGCACACCATCAGCAGCACACACAAAATTGTATGTGTAGAGAGAGAGAGACATATGCAGTAGGTGATGCTAAGAACATGATGGAGATTTTCATGGAGAGAGAGAAAGAGAGAGAGAATCTTGCAGAATCTTGTGGCGACACTGCGTGCCTGGCAGAAAGATACGGAGAGAGAGAGAGAGAGAGAGAGAGAGAGAGAGAATCAGACATGTGGCTACAGAGTGGCGACTTCGGGAGTTGTAGTGGAATTAGAGAGAGAGAGAGAGAGAGAATTAGAGAGGAGACAACTCACGCTATTGCAGAGATTATCGTGTAGAAATAGAACCCTGATGATAGAGAGAGAGAGAGAGAGATGGATCGTGGCAAAAAGAAAACGAAAGAGAAATAAAGAAAATAAAAGAAAGAATGGAAGAGAAAAATAAAATAGAAGAGAGAAATGAAAGAATGGAGGGAAGAAAAGAGAAGATGGAGGGAAGAGAAGAGAAGAGGGAAAGAAAGGAAGATGAAGAGAAGGGGTGTTTATGATTGAGGTTATGATTGTATGGATATGACTTGAATGTGTCTATGGGTATACAATTTAATATGAGTGCAAGGGAATTTACGCGTTTGGAAACCCATTATGTGAAATTGCTTGAAATGTGAAACAAAGCTCAAATTGATGGGTATGTATGCGAATATGCACCTGCTTGTGATTGTGAATGGTAAGAAGGGTTGTTTCTATACACATAAATATTTGTTTGCATGTAAATATTTCACTTGTATGTGACCATTACAGAAATTACTAAGTGGAAATGAATAAGTTCAAAAGCATTTTTTATCATGTACTAATGATTTTTTACCCCCTAACCTCACCCCCATGGACACTTCTGTGGAACTTCTTTCCAGGTTATGGTTTATTATTTCAGAGAGTGTATAAAGTGAAGAGAAAGGTTTGAAGACTCGAAGTAAAGAAGTATTACCCTCCGTGGAATTTCCTTGCGGAAATCCTTTCCAGGTTACTGAGTGATTGGAGGTTACTGTGGATTTATGAAGTAAAGAGAGGACTTGAAGTTATGAAGACTCTCGAGACTCGAGGGCGACTTCTTGCACTGTAGCAGGAGGTCTACGCTATATTTGGCCGATCCGCACTCTAGCGGCGGCATATTTGTATTCGACCATATGCACTGTAGCGGATTTCTGTATCACCGACCCGCACTGTAGCGGGAATCTTTGTATCATTGAGATTTTATTTGACGACTTCAATGGCATCTACATTGTATCATTGAGCTTTGACTGCACATCGATCCCATGACTTCCATGTTTTAGCATGGTACTTGGATTTTCTTGCTCCCGACGCCTACGGTCTTACGCTTACGCATGCAGGCTCGTCTCTCTCGAGAGGGTAGGGGCCTTATGACGATCGCCACACCAGAGAGAGGGTGAAGCACCGAGCACACAGACATCGCTCGCCAAATGTGGGAACGGCACACACCAAGGGCCTGATCCAACCCCGCACTGGTTCTTCCCATCACTTGACTCCTTCTCCGACACTTGAACCTGACATGAAGCAAGGCGGTTTCCCGGTGATCCTTGTAACGCCACCCACTCCTTGAGAAGAGAAGACAGGAACCTCGGCATCGAACAGAGACTCCAGGTACTAGTATTTCAGGTTATGTGACTTTTTGCATTACTTCACTTACACACTTTGAACGGAAAGATTGTTTTGCTTGATTGAGCTTGAGCATTCATGATCTGCACTAGTTTAGTCCATACATCTGTGCACAAGAAACTAAAATGAATAAAATGATTGAGGAACAGTTTAGGAAATACGAAGATCGATTTAGGGAAATGGAAATTAATGCGAGTGAATCTATAAAAGCAAAATTTAGTATTGTGATGACCGTAATGCAAACAATATGGAATATCTGACACTATCCAGCTAATGGGCATAAGTATTAAAGATGTAAAAAATGAAATGGCTGCTGGGATTTCAGAATTGAAAAACAAGGTTAAGTTGTTGTCCGAACAAGTTAAGGACCTACAAGCATTGAAATGTGATAATGAACATGAGGTAAAAGTTCAAAGCATATCCACACATAAAACAATCATTAGGTCTTACAAGATACATGCCTAGAGTGATACCTAGGAAATCAAGTTGGGCTGAGAAGAGACCTATACGATGTTTTTGGTGCGATCAGTTACATATGTTCTGGGATTATCTAGCGTATGAGAGTGCATGCAGACATAGACTTGTAAGTGAGCATGAAGGGAAAATTTGTAAATATCAAGAGAAGATACCTTTGCATTTGAATGTAGGAAAAGGTGGGATAAAGGAGTATTTTGAGAAGACCAAATCTAGACCAAAATTATTTCAGAAGATGTGGAGACCAAAAAGGCATGGAAATTATAAATCTGATGAACAAAAGAGTCTGCTATCTATTGAGAGTCAAGACAAACCTACTGAAGAAAACAAAAGTAGACAGATAAAGGTTGAGAAACAAAATATTGTGCAGATATTAAGAGATCAAATGGAATTGGTCATAAAAGAGAATCTGATAGAGAAAATCAAGAGAAATTAAAGAAAGATCAGGATGTATATGTTTCATTTGATCCAAAACTTTTGACTAATAAGGATCTTTTTGATCAAGAGAAAGTTATCAAATTACAGTCTCAATTAAACTTTGATAAAGAGGTTGAACAAGAAAAGAGTAAAGAAGAAACTCAAGAAGATATAAAATTTGATAAGCGAGTTAACAAAGCAGAAAAACAATAGCTTGATGATATTATTAAGCAAATTGAGGGGAGTGTAAAGACAACTTCAAAGTCTTCTAAGAGTTTGAAAAAGAATAAGAGAAGTAAAAATTTAACTTTCCAAGATATATTTGCAAATATTGAAGGATGATTGAAGAAGAATCATAATGAAACATACAAGAATGATCAGGAACTATTGAAAGAAGATGATTGATGATTGATGAATGATGATGAATGATTAATGAGGATTGATAATGATGGTTGATGATGGATGATAATGAAAGATAATGATTGATGTTGAAAATGATTGATGATGATGGTTTATGATCATTGATGATGACGATTACGATGATGATGATACTGGAGGATACTGATGATACTGATGATGATACTGATGATGATACTGATGAAGAACAATAGATCATGAAGTTGAGGAAAAACTGGATCAATCAATGATGAAGATGAACCAAATGATTAGGTGAAATGTTTCTTATTCAGATTCTATTTTCTTTTTTATATAGCATATGCATTGCATTTTTGTGTTTGATGAAGATATGTATGAAGTTAAGAAAATCACGTAGAATGAAGATAGCAAATATCTATTATGGGTTTGCATGAAGCATGAATGACTAGGAATGATATGAATGGAATCAGTTAGCAAACTAGAGACTTTTGGGAGTGAAAGCTTGGGAAAGTGATGGCATGCTTAGACCGAGTGCATGTATATGTTGATTGATTTGAATGCTTAGTGAGTGGGAAACTTTGGATCCTACTATTTGTTTCTTGCAAGATCTTACGTCCATATAGACCATGATTGATGAAAAACCTTCATACTCAAGCCAGCTTTATATGTGTGTGCATGTTGTTAGAGCACTACGATGGGATAGTAGGCGGGTGGAACCACCTTGGTCGGGTGATCAAGGCCACGAGCCGTAGCTAGTTTCATTGTAGGCCTAACTTATTTGTTGTCATGCACCTGCATGGGTCGGTAGGTGGGTGGAGCCACTCTGGCCGGGTGGTCACAGCCACGAGCTGATGTCAATTTCATGTAGGGCTGATGTTGAGTATGTCGTGCGCTATGTCGAGTCAACAAACAGGTGGGATAAACTTGGCCGGGCGGACAAGTCCATGAGTCGCACCCGATTTCGACATAGGCCAATTTGTGAAATGAAGATAAAAAGAATAACTGTTGAGCTGAGATGAAGTGACAAAGAAAAGAAAGAGAAAAAGAAAAATGAAGATGAAAAAGGAAAAGAAAGAGATCTAATGGAGAGTTGGACAATAAGAGATAAATAGTGGGAAACAAGGTATATTCTACAAACTGTGTTAGTAGGAACTTATTATATGCTAGTACTTAGGATGAGTTCCTGGATCTGAACCAGTTGAACAAATAAAAGATCTAGAAAGCCAACGGTTTATTCATATGGTTACTTGTTAGATTGCAGACGCAGAAACATAGTATGATGTTTGTGAAGCTTGCATCTACTTAATTTTCTAAAATTTGTACTAATCTCTAAAGAAATTGCATGAAATGCATGAGATCATGATTCAAGTTTTGAGAAGAAAAACATAAAAAAAAAGAGAGAGTTTAAAAAGAACCCTGATACGCTTCTGTTGGATTTCCTAGGTTGGCCCATCGGGACGATGTGCAGGTTTAGTGGGGGTGAATGTTGGGATGAAATCCCTCAGGGAAGTGTGCATTGATTTTTTTCTAAGTTCACTGATTTTTTATTATGGAGTGATGTTTGGACCGAGAAGGGGGTATATTCTGTGCATGTTTTGGTTGATTTGATTGATTGAGGGATGTGAAACCATGTTAAATATGTACATTAGACCTATGTGTGTAAATAGCTAACTTTTGACCCATAAACCCCTAGGTTGACCCTTGAAAACATGAGTTTTACCCTAGGAAAGCCAAGCCTGAACCCTTAGAAAACCCTAGGATTTTTGCATGTAATTGTAAATAAAGCCTTGAATTGACATGCTTGAGATTAATTGTAGGGAACCCCTAATTTCCCCAACCAAAAACCCTAACTTGGACCCTTGAAATTGGCTCTTAACCTAAGTCCAAACCCTTAGATTAATTAATTTGTATATATAGTGTGAAACCAAAACCTTAGTCTAGGAAAAATAAAAAGGAGAAAAATAAAAAATAGAAATAAAGAGGTGTCATTTTCCCAGAATAATAAATAACCATGCAAGAGGATTCTCGAATTAGAAAAGTTGAGTAATGAGGTTAGAAGATTCTAGAGAAGTCCTAGAGAGGGGGGGACCTATAAATAGGTGGCCAAGCCTTATTTGTTTCTCCCCGTGGACATTTCTGTGGAACTTCTTTCCAGGTATGCTCCTTGTCCATTTCTATTCATTCATGTTCTTTTTCATACATTACAGTAGTCATGTTCTTTTTCATACATTACAGTAGTGCATCTAGGGAGAGAGAAAGATCCGATTATGTGTAGAAGAATTCACATAAGCTTAAGAGCTTCCATGCTTTCGAGGAGGAGGGTAGCTTGTGGGGATAACATACATGAAGTTAGGAGAGAGAGAGGAGTTCATGTCTTCGAGAGATGTATTGCCAAACCTTGATAATGACCACACTCTAGGATCTCCCTTCTACACCAAAAAAGTCAATGGATGCATGTTTTCATTTTGAGAAGGAAGAATTCTATTCTCCCTAAGCAACCAGAGCTGTTGGTGTAGCCTACCCATAGAAGTTCTTCCTCAATGAGCTGCAGCATAGAAACACGAAGTTCATGAATGATATGAGCAGCATCACGGGTTTGACATGCCCATAAGCTTTGTAAGATCTACTTGTATGTAGTCAAAGACTTAGTGGTAAGTGGCAGCAGATATGTAAGGAGAGAGCCAATTGGCGACGAAAGCTATGGAGATTCTTGCTAGAAAGAGACAGAGGGGAGTATGTCAGCACGTTGTGGTAGAATCCCTTCAAGAGAGAGAAAGGTGGGAGAGAGTAATGTGTCTGGTCGGTGGTAGAGAAGACTGGAGATTCTGATGGGCGCTGACACGCGCAGAGACATGGTGCCACAATACATATGGAGAGAGATGGATAGTCTGGCGATGGTGCATCATAGGGAGAAGAGAGAGAGTTAGCAAGAAAGAGAGAGAGAGAGAGAGAGAGAGAGAGAGAGAGAGAGAGAGAGAGAGAGAGAGAGAGAGAGAGAGAGAGAGAGAGAGAGAGAGAGATCCCCAAACGGTGGCACACCATCAGTAGTGCATGCAAAATTTTCTGTGTAGTGAGAGAGAGAGAGAGACAGATGCAGTAGGCGATGCTAAGAACACGATGGAGATTTTCATGGAGAGAGAGAAAGAGAGAGAGAATCCTGTAGAGTCTTGTGGCAGCGTTGCATGCCTGGAAGAAAGATATGGGGAGAGAGAGAGAGAGAGAGAGAGAGAGAGAGAGAGAGAGAGAGAGAGAGAGAGAGAGAGAGAGAGTCAGACAGGTGGCTACAAAGCGATGACTTCGGGAGCTGCAATGGAATTAGAGAGAGAATTAGAGAGGAGATGACTCATGCTATTGTAGAGATTATCGCGTAGAAAGAGCACCTGATGTGTGTGTGTGTGTGTGTGAGAGAGAGAGAGAGAGAGAGAGAGAGAGAGAGAGAGAGAGAGAGAGAGAGAGAGAGAGATGGATCGTGGCAAACAAAAAACAAAAGAGAAATAAAGACAATAAAAGAAAGAATGGAAGAGAAAAAGAAAATAGAAGAGAGAAATGAAAGAATGGAGGGAAGACAAGAGAAGAGGGAAAGAGAAGATGGAGGGAAGAGAAGAGAAGAGGGAAAGAAAGGAAGATGAAGAGAAGGGGTGTTTATGATTGAGGTTATGATTGTCTGGATATGACTTGAATGTGTCTATGGGTATACAATTGAATATGAGTGCAAGGGAATTTATGCATTTGGAAACCCATTATGTGAAATTGCTTGAAATGTGAAACAAATCTCAAATTTATGGGTATATATGCAAATATGCACCTGCTTGTGATTGTGAATGGTTAGAAGGGTTGTTTCTATACACATAAATATCTGTTTCCATGTAAATATTTCACTTGTATGTGAACATTATAGAAAATTACTAAGTGGAAATGAATAAGTTCAAAAGCATTTTTTATCATGTACTAATGATTTTTTACCCCCTAACCTCACCCCCATGGACACTTCTGTGGAACTTCTTTCCAGGTTATGGTTTATTATTTCAGAGATTGTATAAAGCGAAGAGAAAGGTTTGAACACTTGAAGTAAAGCTTGGACCAAAGATCGAAGAAAAGAAAAGTTATGAAGACTCCCGAGACTCGAGGGAGACTTCTTGCACTATAGGAGGAGACTATAGGAGGAGGTCTACGCTATATTTGGCCAATCCGCACTATAGCGGCAGCATATTTGTATTTACCCATCTGCACTATAGCGGATTTTTGTATCACCGACCTGCACTGTAGCGGGAATCTTTGTATCATTGAGATTTTATTGGACGACTTCAGTGGCATCTACATTGTATCATTGAGCTTTGACTGCACATCGATCCTGTGACTTTCGTGTTTTAGCGTGGTACTTGGATTTTCTCACTCCTGACACCTACGGTCTTACGCGTACACATGCACGCTCGTCTCTTCTGAGAGGGTAGGGGCATTACAACGATCGCCACACCAGAGAGAGGGCGAGGCCCCCATTGCGCATACGTCGCTCGTCGGACGTGGAAACGGCACACACCAGGGGCCTGATCCAACCCCACGCCGGCTCTTCCGATCACCTAACTCCTTCTCCGACAACGTAATGATGTAGATCATTCCATTTCTGATGCAGATTTACATGATGCACTTGTTGATGAGAGGGTTGATATAGAGGAGGCAAAAACTACGCCAAAATGTCTGGTGCAAACTTTGCGAGATAGAAAATTAGATGCACTTCCCTATCATATCGTACTTGTTCATGATCTCATAGTGCTTCTTTTGCATCAGATTGCTATGCTATGGCTGCCTCTAGGCCTTCTGATGAGAATGATCCTATTTTGTTTAATAAAGCACAAAATTCAAAAAAATGGATAACTTCTATGCAATCAGAGTATGATCCTTTTATGAAAGATGGTAATTGGTCTTTATATGATTTGCTTCCTAGCAAAAAGGCAATTCAAACTAAATGGGTATACAAGCTAAAATGTAAAACTTGTTCAGATATCAAGCTCAACATGTGATGATCCAGGATGACACGTATCAATTTTCCATTTATCTGACATGTATAGTGGTCACACCGATATATGTCAAGGTTACCTCATTCAACTTTATTAGATTTATCTACCGAGAGTGATGGCACATTTGTTTCTTGCCAGCTCACTCATTTGCGAACATTAAGCTTTTCCTTATGTACTGGTCTTTATATATTGCACTTGTTGTATTCTTGTTTTAGGTCATTCTTGTACATTCCTTTTTATGTAATAGAAGAAGAAGAAGAAGATCTTCTTCCTTGCCTCAATCTGTGTGTGTGCTTCTCCTTGAGAGTGAGTGTGTGTGTGTGAGCTCTCTTCCTTATCTCCTTCCTCGTGACATGGTATCAAAGCCAGCATGGCTATAGAGAGCTCGTGGAGAAGGCGACGATGAAGAGTACGTAGCAAGGCGTGGAGAAAACGCAATTCACAAACGACCTCTGTTTGCTATAAAAATCGGTGTGAAGGTAGAAGACCTCAAAATATTATATCTTTGGGAGTTATCCCTTTAGGGTCACTTGTTTTTGTCAGATCAAAGTTTTGTAGCCATCTCGACCTCCATTTCGAGCACGCAAGGTGGGACCCACAAGGTCAGTTTCAAAAACTATAACTTGCATTGTGTTCGACAACACTCATATATTCCAGATCCAGAATTTCAAGCAATTCTATGTACTGTTGATACACGAAAACTGTGTTTTTCTGAGATCGAACTGTCACGTCATAGTCTGACAGTGTTCAAGCAGAAGTGCTGCTTGTAGTGTTGTGAATTGCTGCAGAAATGGAAAACGCAGATGGAATGAGTCAGCTTATGAGCGATAAGCTAGACAAGAACAACTTCCATGCTTGGAGATTTAGAATGAAGAATTTCCTGATGGGAAAAGGCTATTGGAAGCACATCGAAGGAGAGAATGAAAATGCTCTGTAGTCACCGGAAAGGAATGAGACTGAAGATCAGGTAAGAGCATATGAGGAATGGAATCAAGGAGCATGAAAGGTAATGTACTGGCTATCTGTTAGCATACAGGATAGCATGATTGGACACATACAGGATGCCAAGACTCCAAAAGAGGCTTGGAACAGTTTGGTCACATTGTATGAGGCTAATACAAACACACGGAAATTGCAACTCAAGAATGAGCTACATACATTGGAGAAGAAGAGCATGTTGGTAAGTGACTACACATTGAAAATCAAAAGCATATGTGAGTCACTTGCATATATTGGCGTGAATGTAGATGATGATGATAAGGTGGAAGTGTGCCTTCGTGGTTTAGGAGCTACATATAAGCAATTCAGAACAGACCAGGGAAAATATTCCGAATTTTGCTGATCTAGTATCTATGCTGATTATTGAAGAAAAGAATCTTGGTGAGTGTGTACCTAAGTATCGACTTAGGGACTTATGGAGAAAGAGACTATACCTCAATCCCCCTCAAGTGCATATAGTGGGGACTCACGCTTTAATTATCAATCCAAGGAGTATCAAGACCTAGCCGAGTGTATGAAGACATGCATTCAAATAATGGTCAATGCAAATGAAGTTCACAAAGTACAAATAAGTAGAAATCCATCACATTCAAGTTTTCAAGGTCAACTATGGTGTCGCGATACTTGGAACAGTAGTCAATAGTAAAACAAGCTTTTCTCTCAGCTCCAAACTCCGAATATAGTGAATAGCAGGCTCGTTTCGAAGCTCTCGAGAAGACGCATCAATGCTGGTCTTTTCACTTGATTCTAATGCTTCTGCTTCAAGTTATGAGCAAAATACTGACTCGTGGGATTGATCTTCCTACACTTCAGCACTTCCTACACTTCACATACACCTTGTCCACAAGAAACTAGCACTTTCATGGATAGAAAACACTTCTAAGCACTCTTTCCAAACATCACACGTGCATGCAAGCTCACCAGGAAGAAGATACAGAGAGGAGAAGACACAAATTCGAAATTTTGTGCTCTTGATTCTCACAATGACCAAAAGTGCTTACAAAGAGTCACAAAATGACTTATATACATATGCCCTAAAAATGGTCCTTTCACACAAGAGACCGGCACTTTATTGACTAAAAGACTACTTTCCTACTAATTTACAAGGGTATTGAGAAAAATCTTTACGGGTATGCATTTAGAGGACTCCTCTAGTGCATTTACTCCGGAAAATATAGTACAAAGTGATTATAGTACAAAAATAAAGTGTCCAATTCGGAAAAATTTTGGGGCCCTTCTTTTTCTCTGCCTCTTTGCTCTTATTTGCTATGCAAGGCTCTCCTCCTCTTTGTCTCTGTCGTCCCTTGACATGCTTTGCTTTGTTTTTAGTGTTGTACCTGTAGTTGCTCTAGTTCCTTATTACTGATAGATTTTTTATAGTTGACCATGGCCAACTCCTATGGAAGTCGTAATGATATAGTTTTACCAGTGGTCAAGGAACAAATCATAACTCGAGACATGTTGCATTGTTCTTGGCCTCCCCTTTTTTTTCTTTTCCCCATTCGCAACCTGTGGAGATGGACTACCTGAGATTTGTAGTCTAGTTCACCAATAACCTCTTTAAATCTGGGTTGCTGTGTTAAGTCAGGGTGCCACGCACGCAACCAGTAGAAGGTATGAAGGTGTGGATCTTCAGCCTTCGATCTGGACCTTCCAAAGATCAAGAGGTTGAAGCACCTTCTTGGGGCTCAGGATCTGTCAGGTATCTTCTTGCATTTCTTCCTGGATACTTGTTGGCCTTGATCCGCCCTTCCCTCTTACGTGCCTTCCCCTATTGTATGCCCCTGCGGGGCTTTGTGTAGAGATGGTTTGTGTGCCCCTATGGGGCTTCCTACAGAGATATGTCTTCAGATATATTATGTTTAGTGAAGCTTCTTTCTTGGTTTTCTTCTTCTTTTCTTTTTGCTGGACTCTACTTAAACACTACCCCCCTCCTGAACTCTATCGTCCCCGACAGGCTTTGGAATGCGGTGGGAGTACGTCCTGTAAACCTTTTGCTCTGTTTCATTAATCAGGTTGGCTTCACATAGCATGAGTTGCTTCCATTGTTCAGCTTTTACACCATCATGTGGTGGCTGTCTGTGGTCTGCAAAGAAACTCAATTCATATGCCACTAGTCTGGCATTCAGATTTGTTGACATCTTTAGGAAGATTTCAAAGCCGATTTCAAAAAATCCCATAAAAAATGCTTCCTTGAAATTCTGCATGTATTGACTCGGCAAGAACGTCGATTTGGAATAATACGCCATGATTGTAGGATGATTGGGCGTAATGGATAGATAAAAAATAAGGATATCCGTGCCCTGGTTAATGCCAATGAAATTCAAAAACGTGTATTCTCCGTGTTTGAAAACTTTCAATACTGTAAGTATCATGCTGCGGATTTTATTAGTCATCTTGATAGTTAGGTCAGGTACTGTTGCATATCAAGATAGCCGAAATTCAATGGATTTCACCATATAGTCTTCGGTCGACAAATAATTGTGGGGTGGACTTGGAAGTAATGGATAATTTAACCATTGTTTATTGAGCACACCAGTCTTTTGCATGTCCAAAAATTCGCATGCTTCACGGCGACGTGGTGTGGGGCAAAAAGAAGGATTTACTTGTACTAAATACGGTGCTGCTTGCGAGTGCACCCGCAAAGTAGGATTTTTCTCAAAAAAAATCCTTCTCCATAAAGGTTGTGCAGCTTCAATTTCTTCTTGAGTGTAATTGAATGTGTTTTCTTTGAAGTGCAACTGCTCATCGGGATCCTTTTGCGTGATCCTCTTTATATACCGCCGTGTTTGTTCTTTCAATAGCCCATACCAGAATATTGAAGGGCATTATGATTTTATCCAAGTCTTTTCCGTTAATTTTGGCTTCTTTCATGACTTTGACTACTTCATTTTCAAAATTTTCTGTCAACCGGGACACCAATAGTGCCCGTTCCTTCTGACCTATTTCTGTTGTATATGGCATGGGATGATCATCACACGTTTTCGCCATCTGCTCTTTTATTGGAGAATGATAGATTGGGGGAGATAGAGGACGTACCTCTACCTCGTCAGTAGGATTCTCTTGTCGTGGCTCTCTTGGTGCCCCAATGTTGTCTTTTTGTTCGATTGAGTTTCCAATTGTAGAATACGTTCAGTCTTTTCTTTAACTTCATGAAGGGTGGTTTGGAGCGCATCTTTGGCTGCTAGAAGCTCATTGCTGATGACTACTATTTGATCTGCATCTTCATTATAGATCACCAAGAGTTTTGCTTCAGCAGGTTGTTTCCTGAGCTCATTTGTGTCATGTATACACCTTTGTTCCCATTCTTCTTTTAGGATTTGCTCTTGTTTCAACAGATTTTCATATTTTCCAATCTGATCTTTTAATTCCTTCTGGTCGATTGCTGTTGTCTCTTGTTTTTCTATTGGTTGGTTGTAAAACAAGGCCTTCATCGGTTCTTTATTCCTGTTGCATAAATTATCGTTTTCCTCCATATATACTTTGAGCTTTGTTTCTAATAGTTTGCTTCTAGTCTTCATTCTTTCTTTGTCCGCTTCACTTGCTTCATACTGTCTTTGTAGCTCCATCAATTGCTCTTGGAGTTTGTGATTCTACTCCATTAGTGTAGTGCATTGTCCTTTGATTTCTATTATTTCCGTTTCTTTAACTGAAACAACTTGTTGAGCTTGGATCAGTTGCGCAGATAATTGTTCACTCATCACTTGAAACCGATTCTTTTCTCTCATGGCCTTGTCATAATCTGCATCTGTTTCCATCATTTGCTGCTATGTGTCCATGGCCGTTTGTATCATTTGTTTGACTATTGGTTTCAACTGAGTCACATCTACATTTAACCATGTTGTCGGTATGCTAAGTTCTTCTCCCATGGTAACATCTTTCCCTTGTGCCACATGCAGTGTTGTGTCGTGATGCTGCCTGATATGAAGTTGTATCTTTGGCTCAGCCTCTTTGGTTATTGTCTTACCTTGTGGTGTATCATCAGGGATTTCAATCACGATTTGTTCCATATTTTGTTATAAAAGCCCTTCTTTTTCCAATGCTTGTGTGTATTTCTTCCTTTATTGGTGGCACCGTATCTTTATGTGTGATTGAAACTTCCTTTATGCTAATCTGGGATTGTTCATTCAATTGAATAAGGTGTGTTCGTTCAGTTGATGCTTCTTGATTTTGTACTTGTGATTGTTGATTATCGGGGGTGGTTTCAACCTGGTGAATCTCCATCCATTCCTCATTATTTGTTTTTGTTCTTATGTCGGTGGCCAAGGTGTCCTTCTCATGACTAGATTCCTCATTAGAACTTAAATCATCCAGCCCCAATTCTTTGTATCTGGCAGCTAGTGTTGGGTATGTTCCTTGTTCTTTTGTTGTTGTACTTGTCTTGCCTGCCTATATTGATGTCCTTGGACATTGAGGTTAACTTGACCTATCATGTATGCATGAGTTTCTTCTAGTGCCATTGAGAGATCTCTTTTTGTGATGGGTGGTTGTGTCAGAGGAATCCTTGGTGGTACATGTGCCTGCTTGGATTGTGGTGTTTCTTGTACCGCTTCGTCTCTAGCGTGCTTAGCCCCTCTCATTGGTTTCTTTGAACTAGTTCCCACTTCTTCTAAGGACATGACTGTTTTCTTTTTCTTTGGAACGGTAGCCGACTTCACATATTTTGCCATTTTTGTGGAGGTTGGCATCAATCGTAGACATTCTTTCATTTCAAGTGCCTCACAAATTAGCAACGTCAATGCAGAGCTTCCATTCAGGAACTTCTTCTAACTCCATTTCTTCTTAGCTTCGAATAGGCGGTCTTGAATATAGGGAGTAAAATTGACCTGATTCTCGATTTGTTGCATCGCATGGGAGAGCAATTGAACCACGATTTTTTGAGGTGCTATATATATGTTCATGCTGGGGAAACAAAAATACTGATGTAGTAACCGAACTGATTCTTCTATATCTGTCCTATTTATTTCTAGAAAGGTTTTCTTTTTCACATCATGGCATTCATCTTTGACATTAGTGAGACCGTCCTGACTCCAACTAAAAGCTTTGTTGATAACTTCATGTGTGAATCGAATGGTTTTCCATGCACCTGTTTTGTTTAGCACTTTAGCTTCTAGGATTGAAGCCTTATCTGCCACGGACTGTAGTGTGTTCATAACTTGTGTGCATCTTTGAACATCCGATAGATATATCGGAAGTAGCAGAAATGAGTCAATTCCTGCCCTTGTCCAAGCATCTATGATGCGTGGTAGTCCCTGAATTATGGTTTGGAAATCTTGTGACATTATTGGGAAGTAGTGATCCCTATCCATAATCTTGATGGTGGCCATAAAGAGGAGATCCAAGACAGGTTGATCTTCGAGGAACCAATGACCTCTCACCTTAGAGATCGATTCAAAGGGAAGACGCAGGACCTCTTCCTCTTGTGTAGCCTCAGAATTTGAAGATGTCTCAATACATACCAGTAATTAGTGTAAAGCTGGTAGCATGAGTTATCCTTCACTTAGCTTTCATGAAATTGGCAACTCTCCGAGTGACTTGTGTCGTCCCTTTCCCGTGGGTGTGAGAAAGGTAGTACCTGGGATTTTTTCTTTACACATATTTTTTTCTATTTCTTTCTGAAAGAAAACAAAAGCGTTAGTACCTAGCCAAAGCTTTTATTATATCGTTAATTGTTTTCCTTGAGATTATTGTACAAGTGCTCTCCTATTCCCTAGGAGGGAATTGTGCTTTACTATCCAGTAGAAAAAGAACTAGGTGCCAAATGCATGGCCTTGTAATGTGGCCCTATTATGCATGCTCGAGAGTCTTGCAACTCAAGATGTGTGCAAATTGGATTATCTGGTCGATATATGCAGATTGATCGATATTTTGGCATCCAGATCTGTTTTATTTTTTTGCGCCTGACTGTATCTCGATTGTTTCTGGTGCTTGGTTTACTTCTTAAGTTGTGCTTCCGCTTTGCTAGCCCTTTGAATCCTTGAATTGTTCTTGTTGTGTATTCCTGTTTCTGCGATTTCTTGTAGTTGTCTTTTTCTTGATGCTTCGTCTTCATGTCGTGCTGATCCTTCTTGTGTATTAATATTTTTTCGTTGGTGATTGTCATTGGTGCATATGATTTGGGGACCCATATTTGCGTTCTAGCAGGTTGAGTGGCAATCACTTTCTTTGGTATCCATACTTGAGCAATCCTTTGTGGACCTCGGAGTCCGGCTTGACTTGTGTCCTTGTACTGTTGTTGGTTCCTGTGTAGAATACAGCTCCGTTGTTGATGATATGTTGTCACCTGATCTTTTCTGATCCAAGCCTGTCTGGTATGTGGAATGTGATAGATTCTAATGCACGAAAGTTCATGATAATCATGCTGACTAGTCGCTCTTATGCTCAATTCCTCATGGGGGTTTTTCTTGGAAACGATGTTAGTGGTGGGGCCCACTGGACTAGGACGGTGTGTGGGATTGAGAATTGGTGTACTTTCACATGAAGTACTTGGTGGTGGGTGTTCCATAGTGGAGGTGAATGTACAATCACCATCATGCATGAGTAGTTGATCTCTTGGGCCTATACACTTGGCTTTGACAGGTGGTTCTTCTAACACATTGAATACCTCACGGTGCCCTATCTTGGATGATATGTAGCCCAAGGCTAATTGGATAGTCACTTCATATTCATATATCCAATCTTGGCCTAACACAAGTTCTTCCAATAAATCTCGATCATGACACACAAAGAGTTTTTGCTGCATCGTGTTATTTCCTAGGTGCAGTGACAATGTAACCTCGCCTATGCATTTGCTTTGGTTGGACTTAACTGTTCTTTGAGCTTATGCATCAAAAAAGACTTGATACAGCTAACAGCTGCTCTCGTATCAATGAGTGCATCCACCAAGTGGTACTCTTCTGTTCCAGCGACCAAGTTCAAATACGGTTCTTTGTTTGATGTCCTAGGTTTTCAGAGGCTCTAAAATTAGCCATTGGGATGAGTTCATTTCCTTGTCAATATCTTTCATCTCTCTCTCTCATCCATTCCTTTTGTTTCCTTATTCGTTCTAGAGCTTCCTGTCTTGCTTCTTCTCGTATTCTTTCGTCCTCCTTTCGCCTATTTTTGGTTGTTAGAAGACGTGACATTATTTCCTCTATCAATGGCTCTAAATACTTTTTTACTCGACAACCACTTAATAGTTTGGCAATATTTCTCCATCTAGGGTTGCTAAGTTGATGGCTCCATTGGTAGACATACGATTGATTATCAAGGGGCCATATCCTCTTTTTTGTAGTTTTTTTGCATGTTGCTTCAAAGTATAAACCAAGCCCAAATCTCCTTCCTTCAGGTTTTTATCTTTAATATGAGCATCAAAATATGCCTTCTGTCGCCTTTTTGTAGCGTAAATACCTGCCACAACTTGTAATCTTGTTTCGTGTAACTTTTTGATTTGTTCCAATTGAGTTGATAACTCACGTCCAGTCCATTCATAATTTGAGGCCACTCTGAGAATAGGAACTAGGAAATCAATTGGTAAGGTGGCATTTTGTCCGTACACTAGGTTAAATGGTGTAGTTCCTATGGTTGTCTTGTATGCTACTCGCAATGCCCATAAAGCATGATGTAATTGCTTGTCCCAATCGGATCTGCCATTGTTAACAATCTTAGTGAGAACAATACATAAGATTTTGTTCAAACTTTCAGCCTGTTCGTTGGCTTGTGGGTGATAAGGGGCTGATTTCTTATGAATCACTAAGAATTCATTCATTAGGGCTTCTATCACTTCATTGACAAAGTGTGTGCCTCTGTCACTCACAATTTCAATAGGCAATCCAAACCTAGTGAATATGTTCTCAAAGAGAAACTTAGCCGTAGTCCTTGCGTCGTTCTTCTTAGTTGCTTTGGCCTCTACCCATTTGGTCAAATATTCCATTGCTACTATTATGTACTCGGCATGGGAACCTTTAGCTGGTGGACTAATAGGTCCTACAAAATATATCCCCCATTCGGTAAACGCTCAGGCACTCATCATAGGATTCAGCGTCATTTCATCTCTCTTAATTGGATACTTTGTTCGTTGACAGGTATCACATCTTTGGACGTAAGTGGCTACATCTTGATATATGATAGGCCACCACATTCCAGCGAAGAGAATCATTTTCGCAGTTTTATCTGCAGAATGCGGCTCCCGTATGAGCCATCTCTAACACAGAAACGTACTCGTCTTCATGAATGCACATTCGTAGATGATTGTCCCTTCCTCTCTTGAAGAGCTATTTTCCTATAAGCACATAGTCCTTGCTTTGCTCTTTGAGGGCATGTTTTCTTGCTAAATTAGCTCCTATTGGGTACTCTTGAGTTTTCAAGAATTTTACCAGTGGCATACTCCACCTTGGTGGTACGGTAGAGTAACATAGGGTAGAGTTCTCTTCTGGCATTCTTTCTTGACAAGTGGGGTAGGTAGATACATAGTTATGTGTATCCCTCTGCATGGTTGGCCAGTAATTGCCCAATCTCTTCAGTGTTTGCCATGTTCCATTCGCATTTCGATGAGTTTTCCATTGATTTACATGTGCTTTTTGAAGCGACATCTCTTGCTCCTCTTCCTCCACACATCTCATAAGTAACCCACTTGGATCTTGGTGGTATAAGCTTCCAGCAATGATGTGGAGATTTTTAGTCTTCCATAATTCCTATCTTTTGTTCTCAGTGATCCTATGTTGAGGTCCATAGGTGAGGACGGAGAACAACTTTTCCGCTCACTGGGGACATACTTTGAGATTGAAAAGATAAGTTCCGGTAGATTATCTAGTACTCCTGTGGGGGGCTCTCCATGTGTCATTCTCGACAGGTGATCTGCTCAGATATGCGTATTTCCTTTCTTGACTATTATTTCAAAATCAAATTCCATTAACAATAGAAACATCGCACTAGATGTCCTGTATTACAAGGCTTATTGACTAAGTACAGTAGGGCTTGATGAGCGATGAAGAATTTGAATTTGTTTGCCAATAAGTAGTGTCGAAACTTCTTTACCGCATACACCATTCCTAAACCTTCTCGCTCCGTAGTGGTATAATTGCACTCTGCTTGGTTTAATTGTCTACTAGCATATGCTATAGGGTGGTCTTACTTCCCTGTATCTGTTGGCTGTGCTAAGATGCATCCAATGGAAAACTTGGAAGCATCTACATGAACATGAAATGGTTTATTCCAATCAGGCACTCTGAGGATTGGTGCTAAACTCAAGCGACTCTTTAATTCGTTGAAAGCCTTTTCAATTCTTCCGTCCAAATAAATTGAGTCAACAATGCATAAAGGGGCCTAGTAATTATGGCATACATGTGGATAAATCTACGGTAGTATCCACAATGTCCCATAAATGCTTGCACTTCCTTAGCAGTCTTTGGTCTCAACAAATCCAGAATCACTTTGATTTTGTCTTCATCCGTGGAAATTCCATTTTTAGAGACAATGTGTCCTAATATCTTCCCTTGTCGAACCATGAAGACACATTTTTCCGGATTAAGACAGACTCTATACTGTCGACATTTGGCAAATATCTTTCTTAGTTCTGAGATATGTTCCGATCGTATAGCTGAATAGGTGCATAAATCGTCCACATATACCTCCATACTCTTCCTTAAGAACTCCTTGAACACATCGCACATCAACCTTTGGAAAGTGGCTGGGGCATTGGTTAGACCAAAAAGCATAACCCTAAATGCATACACTCCCCATTCGGTTGTGAAGGTTGTCTTATGTTGGTCTTCAAGAGCAATTGCTACCTGATTATATCTTGGAAAACCATCCAGAAAACTATAGACTTCCTTACCTGCAACCCTTTCCAAAAGATGATCAGTGATGGATAGTGGGTAACTATCTCGTATGGTGGCGGCATTCACTTTTTTCAGATTAATGCATACCCTTAACTTGCCATTCTTTTTCGACACTACCACTAAAGGTGATACCCATTCTGTGTGTTCAATCTCATAAATGAAGCCTGCATCCAATAGTTTATCTATCTCTTCTTTAATTTTTGCCGAATAAACATCGTTATAAGTGTATGGTCTTTGTTTGGAAGGCTTGGCTTCTATTGTCATTGGGATTCTATGGGCACAAATAGAGGGATCTGCACCTTTTAAATCCTTATATGTCCATGCAAAGATGTCCCTATATTCTCTTATGAGTTGCATTAACTCTTGTTCTTCCTCTAATGAGACATCCTGTCCTATAAAAGTGCATCTCTCTTCTCCTTCCTCCAGAACTACTAGTATCTTCTTGGTCTGTTCCTTATTGTCATATGCTATTCCTGGTCGCGCTTCCCGTTTTGGCATCTGAATAGCAATCTTTCTCTCCTCCACCTCATATTTCTTGAAGTGCACATGTACCTCGAATTGGTCTTGAGGCCTGTTTTCTTCCTCTCCATTTTCCTTGTCTGGTTCCTTCTCTTCTCTTTGTGTCATTCCTTGGTTTGACTCGTTAGTTACGACACTTATTCTTTGATTTTCACGTTCTGCTTCAATTGGTTCTTGTTCCATTTCAATGCTCTCATAATCTTCCTTCCATTCCTTTTCAATTACTTCTCCCTCCTCAGCTTCTTGAAGAACAACCATGTATAAATTTACATCATATCCTTCCTCATCAATGCATTCATTCATGGTTATCACTTCCTCGTTTACACATACGTCAAGAGTGGCTAGAATCTCCATCCAGCCATGGGGTTTGAATTCTTCATCTAAAAATATTTGGGGCATGTAAGTCGGATCTTCTACAGGTCTAGATACTCCCTGTCTTTGTTGGCATCCTCTCTTCCTTTCTTCTTCCCTTTTAGCTTCCTGACATATCCATAGATGAGTGTCTTCATTCATCCATGTTCGGTCACTCGAACCTATACTATGAATCGATCGATCATCGTCCTCCTTATGTATCCGATTCCATTGCATGGGGGGGACATCTTGATATGTGTACGTATGGATATTTATTCTGGTTGTGGTTCCCTCATGCTGCAAGTATACCGTGTCTTTTCCCCAATCTTGCACTACCTTGAGCTGTTTCATGAAGGGTCTTCCGAGTATCATCTCATAATTGCTAGCTTTTTCGAATTGACAGATTGCTAAGGTGTGCTTGAATTCAACTCTGCAAGTGGTAAAAGTTACTTTTTCTAATAATAAGAGGGGTCGTTCAGTGTGTCCATCTGTCATTTGAATCTTCATTCTGGTTGGTCGTAAAGCTAGTTTTCCCCATCTTTCCCAAATTTCTTTGGTAGCAATTCCTACTCCCGCTCCCGAATCTAATGTGGCTTTAGTGGTATAACCTCTGTAGGTGATGGGGAGGCATGTGTTTCCTTCATCTCCCTCACTAAAATCTCCAACCTTATCGACTTGGATTTTAACTGTGGCTACTTCATCTGATATCTCATTTTTGTCTGACTTTGTCTCTAATTGACTAGTGAGCTTCTCCTTCAATTGTGGTTTGACCTTCAAGAGTTCTTCCAACATCAGAGTACAAGGTATTTTTACTTTTTTAAGATGTTGTATGATGTTTGAGGTTTGAATTGATGGATTCTGCTCCTTTCTCCTCACTGAGGGGACACAATATAATTCGGAATTATGTTCGTATTCTCCCAGATAGTTCGGCAAGGCCTTCACACTATCTTCGTCATTTTTGCTCTCGTCCAGTTGCAATAAACCCTCTGAGTTTAATCCATGCATTGAAGCTTCATACTCACCTTTCGCTTTTAATTCCTCAAAGGGAGGTTCAATTCCTTTTGTTTTCTTCCATCTATCTTCTTGGATTTTTGCCCATAAATCTCTAGGCCATTCCTTGTCCACTTGGATCCTTCTCTTTTATTCTCGTAGTAATTTTTACCATAGGTATCATCTTCCTTCCCTTTCTTGGGGTCATTAGGTGTGACATACTCTTGAAATTTGTTTTTGGGAATTCTTGATTTGGGTAGTAGTTGAACACGTTTTTCTAGGGTCTATTGAGCCACTTCAATTAATTTCTTACATATCTCAAATCTTTCCTTCTCTAAGTCACCTCTTGGATATTCCCTTTCGTGTTGTTCAATGGTTGGTCCTGCTTTTATTCGTGCCTGGTATGCCTGAATCCACATGGGTAACTCTTCTGGCATAGGGTCGGCCAAAATTGATCCTGCCTCTTGTTTTTTACACTTTTCTATCTTATTGTTTCCCTCAAGTTCTTGTTTTTCTTCCTCACCTGGTTCATTATTCTCATTCTCCATCTTTTGTTGCAATTTCTTTTCTTTCATCCTTTCTCTGCGATTCTTCCATCTTTGGGTCCATTTACTTTTAATACTCTTCCCACACTCTTCAAAATCTACAGTTACTTGAGGTGTGGGTGTGTTCAATTCTTTGTTGGCGTGATCATTCTCTCTGATTCTTTCTGAGATCTCTCTTGCTTTAGCCCTTGTTATTGCTTTTCGTGGCACCGTGTACTCCTTATCACTCCCCGATGACTCTATCACTTCTATCACATTGATCTGCACATTCAAATTAACTTTGTTGGGATTCTTGGGGCAATCTCTAAAAAGATGCTCTTTACCACAATTGCTACAATATCACTTCCCAAATTCGCTACGGTGGTGGTGGGTTAGGTAATGTACATTCTCTGATAAAGTGATCACCTCCGCATCTATAGCATGGTCCTCTAGGTGCAGGTGGTCTATTCATTGGTCGGGAGGGTATGGGTGCTCTGGGAGCTGTGTACATTAATGACACATAGTCCTGCTCATATCCATAAGAGCTATCAGGTCCTTCAGAAACATAAGTATATGGCTCATAAGATTGTTTGTACTCTGCTATAGTGCCCTCGTATGTGGAATAATTTCCTTGACTGGGGTCATAAGATGGGTCATAAGCCTCAGTACTAGCCAATGGAGTGGCTGGGACTATTGCTCTTTTTTGGTTCTCTTCAAGTTGAGCCATTTTCATTGGTACAAGAGGGGGTGTGGTGGTTGTTGTCCTAGCATGGGTTGAGGTTGGTTATATCCTTGATAAGCATAAGGTCGCGGTGCTGGTGCTTGTTGCTGATATGTGGGATATCTAAAGGCTTCTCCTCCTTGATCTCTCTGGGGGTATCCATAAAGCCTCATGGTGGTTGTACCGGTCTTAATTGCCGATTGTAAGGACAGTTCTCTGTGTTGTGGTTTGTGTACCTTTGTTCTATGCTACAATAATGCATAGGGCCTGGGGCGGGTGGTCTATTATAAGCATAAGCAAGTGGTGGAACTACTCCCCTATTGCACATGTGAGAAGGATGGTCACCTCCACAGTGCACACATCTTCTAAGCATGGGTACTCTCATAGTATTGTTTAGGTAGTTCCTCTGTCCTTGAACATTCAACTTCTTAGCCACTAAATCGGCTATTTCTTCTACATTGTTCTTGGGATTTGACATGCTGCTTACAGTATCCTCACTTTTCACACTGCCTTGGGATATCTTCAAGTCTTCCACCAGATTGTCCTCTAGGTCAATACACTCTTGCAAGTTTTGTACCCTCTTCACATATACTAATGATCTCAATGATCCATTCATTAGTCCTTCCAAAAATAATGAAACCATTTTGTTTTGAGTGGGTCTCTCCTCAACAGGGCATCTATCCACATATTGTTTGAATCGTCTTGCTACCAATCTCACCGACTCCGTAGGAGACTGTTTAAAACTATGGATTAATGATGACGAGTTGTTTTTTATTCCAGACTTAGTAAATTCTTCAATCAATTCTTGATAGACTTGTTCCATGTTTTGGAAATTATTAGGGTTTAAGGGTTGGAACCAAGCTAAGGCCGTGTCAATAAGGGTTAGGCCAAAGGATTCATATTGGATAAAAAAGTCTTCGACTTGTTCGGCTCTGATCACTTGCTTGAATTCAGCTATATGGTTGTATGGTTCACTAGAGCCATCGTAGTGGCTTCTCATGCATTTAGCAACTTGGATGGGTCTCAATCTTCTTCCGGCTTCAGGTGGTCTTGGCATTACAGGGAAAACTAGTTGTCCTATTGGTATACCTGCTTCTCTTCCTATTGGTGGTCTCTCATGAACATGAATTCTATTTCTCGGTTCTACATTGTAGGAGGTCAATCGTCAGGATTATTGCCTAGCGTGGCAATCTACACATGGGGTCTAACTGGAATGTTCGGTTGTTGTGTCTGTCCGGAATGCTGATAAGAAGTATCCTGATGAGTCCCATGGGGGTTTTGCAAAGTTGTGGCTTGATCCCTAGGTGGGAAGACTGGAATGTTCTGATATTTCAGCCCCACTCTTTCTAATTCGGTTAAAGCTCAGTATCTTCTCTGATTTTTATCCAAGTATGTAATAAGAGTGGGGAGTTTAGGGTCTCGTAACTCGTAAATGGTAGCTAGATTCGTAGCCTCTTCCCACAACGAAGAGTTGGTTTTAAGTGGATACTCCATTTCGTTGACCAGATAGACATCCATCAAGGAATCGTCTTGGGGAATTAGGTCCCCTCTCCAAACCTGTGTTACAATGGACTTCCCTCTAGGGGTAGATACCTGTTGCTCCTCCCCTTCTTCATTAAGGTTGTCGTATTGCCCTCTTCCCTTTGTTCGTTGATGTTTTCAAGGTGCTCTATGATAGCATACAGAATCTCTCTTTTGTCCATATAGAACCCTCCTGCATACTTAACAGTAGGCCTAGGCACTATGTAAGCATCTGTAGCTTTCTTCAGCCTAGCCACTGATCTGTTTAGTCCATCTAGGTAAATGGGCAACCCATGTTGATTGGTGCTCACATATTCTAAAGATGTTCGATACTCTCCCTCAATAATTGACATCATGCCAACTGTTGGTACAGAATTCTGCATGTCCTCTGAGGCCATAAGGATTTCCTCCTCAGACTCACTCGCGGTTTTAGAGTAATGCGAATGAATACTCGGTTCTGCTACACTTCCCACAAAAGAGATTACACTTCTTCGGCTTCCTAAGATTCTTCCTGATCTTAGGTTCATTCACTCAAGAGCTCTAATTGATTTTTGACAACTTCCAGCTCCCGTTGCTCTTTGCTAAGTCTCAGAGTTGTATGAAATATTCTATTGAGTTGGAATTTCCCATTGAAGTATCAAAAAATCTCCTTGCATGACACCTGACTCAACACTGGACAAATATCGTAATTCAGGTCTCCATGACACTCGACATCTACCAAATATCACGATAGTAGGTCCACGATATTTGACACTTACAGAATCACGACACACGACACTTGTTAAATGTCGTGAAGAAAGTCCACGATATTCGACACCTGACGAATTTCACGAAGCAGTCCCACGATATTCGATACTTGCCAAATGTCACGACTCAGGACTCCATGACACTCGACACTCAACACTGAAGCATGTCCCATGATATTCGACACTTACAGAATCACAACACACGACACTTGTTAAATGTCGCGAAGAAAGTCCCACGATATTCGACACTTGAGGAATGTCGCGAAGAAGGTCCCATGATATTCGACACTTGACGAATGTCGGGAAGAAAATCCCACGATATTCGACACTTGTCAAATGTTGCGAAGAAAATCCCACAATATTTGACACTTGTCAAATGTCGCGAAGAAAGTCCCACAATATTCGACGAGGTTAAATATCGCGACACTCAACCACATGAGATAACGACATCTAAATGTCGCGACACTCAACTGTGGGAGAACACGACACTTGCAATTTTTCAAATTTTAACAAGTAAGTTTGAGTTTCAAATTAATGTGGGTGATCCTAGAGCTCGTCTCCCCCCTCTCAAGCGCTTGAATCAAGCAAAAAAATCTCCTAAACCCCTGGATAGCCCCTTATGACATCTATCGCAGGTCATTTGGCTATGTTCCTTTGACTTAAGTGGATGTTGAGAGTAGGGATTTGATGTGCTCACCTTGAAAGCTATTCTTCAACTCTTCTACACCCCCATTTGCTCTGCATGGCCCCAAACTCTCCAGTCTCCACTCGCGATATCTGACTTGTAGCGCTCACGATAATTGCATTCGCACAACTGAAGTGAAGTGCTTTGATTTTTTTGGTTTTTATACTTTTGAGAAATACTTGACTAAAAAGGCTAAAAGAACTATCTTGAAAACTAACCCTATCTTCCTAGCCTACTCACTTACTTCCTCCTACCTACTCTAACTTACATCTCTACTCACTTCCCTAAACTATCAACTCACTACACACACTCCAAAAGTGAGAAGTAGTAAGTTCGGATGAGAGTGACTTACCAAAGAAGAGAATTTCACAACTCCTTCAAGGATATGAAGATTTAAAGCATCCAGAATATGTTTGTAGGTTGCAAAAGGCATTGTATGGGCTGAAGCAAGTGCCTCGTGCATGGCATGCAAGAATTGCTGATTACTTAACCACCATTGGGTTTTCTATGTGTGATGCAGATCATTCACTATATGCAAGGAAGGGTGATGATGGCATCACAATTGTGGCTATCTATGTTGATGGCCTAATTGTAGGTGGTGATAATGAAGAAAGCATCAAAGAGGTAAAGCAACTTCTTATGCAGGAATTTGACATGAAAGATCTTGGTGTTGCGCTACTTCTTGGGCATTGAGTTTATACATACAGAAACAGGTATTTAGATGTCGCAAAGGCAATATGCCTTGAATATGTTGCAAAAGTATGGTATGGCTTATTGTAAGCCAATTTCTATGCCATTAGAATAGAATTTGAAGTTGGATACTACATCAAATGAAGCATTGGAAAATGCTACTATGTACAGGAAAATTGTGGGAAGTCTTATATATCTCACAATTACAAGGCCTAATCCAAGTTATATTGTTTGACTTGAAAGTCAGTTTATGCAGGTTCCCAGGAAGCCACATTTGGATGCTCTGAGGTGCACTCTACGTTATGTGAGTGCTACTTCGTATTATGCATTGTTTTATGAGGTTGGTGCAGATTTGCAGGTTTATGGATACACCGATGCAGATTGGGCTGGTAGCATTCCAGATAGAAGATCTACTAGTGGTTTTCTATTCTCACTTGGGAGTGCAGCTGTTACATGGAGCAGCAAGAAGCAACCCACTATTGCTTTGTCGAGTACAGAGGCTGAGTATAGAGGTGCTGCAATGGAAGCATGTGAGGCATCATGGCTAGAAATGGTACTTGCAGATTTAGGTGTGGAAGTGGGAAAGCCTATCAGTATTTATTGCGATAATCTTAGCAGCATACAGTTAGCACGAAATCCTGTTTTCCATGCTAGAACAAAGCATATCGAGGTACATTATCACTCCATCAGAAAGAAGGTATTAGGAGGTGGTATTGATCTTATTTATGTGAGAACATATGAGCAGGTTGCTGATATTTTCACCAAAGCACTTGGAGCTGAGAAGTTGAAGAAGTTTGGGGAGATGCTTGGGTTACAGGATATGGCGTTGAGCTTGAGGGGGAGTCTTGAGATATCAAGCTCAACATGTGATGATCCAGGATTACATGTATCAGTTTTCCATTTCTTTGACATGTATAGTGGTCACCTCGATATATGTCAGGGTTACTTCATTCAGCTTTATTAGATTTATCTACCGAGAGTGATGGCACATTTGTTTCTTGCCAGCTCACTCATTTGCGGACATTAGTTTTTTCCTTATGTACTGGTCTTTATATATTGCACTTGTTGTATTCTTGTTTTAGGTCATTCTTGTACATTCCTTTTTATGTAATAGAAGAAGAAGAAGAAGAAGAAGATCTTCTTCTTTGCCTCAATCTGTGTGTGTGCTTCTCCTTGAGAGTGAGTGTGTGTGTGTGAGCTCTCTTCCTTATCTCCTTCCTCGTGTCAAAACTAATGGAACAAGTCACAGGTACAAAGAAAGGCTTGTTGCAAAAGTTTATGCTCAAGAAAGAGGCATTGATTTTGATTCAACCTTTGCACCCACATGTTGAATGACTACCATTTGTAGCATCTATGCACTTGCAGCTCATCATGCTTGGAATGTACATTAGTTGGACATTAAAACTGCATTTCTGAATGGTGACTTACATGAAGAAGTGTATGTTTTTCACACCTGTGGTTTTGTGCAAAGAGGACATGAAAACAAAGTGTGTAGGTTGAAAAAGGCATTATATGGTTTGAAGTATGCACCACATACTTGGCATTAAAAGATACATGCCTATTTGATTGCACATGTTTTTGAGAATAGTACAACTAAGAGCACCTTATATCTTAAAAGTGCAAATGATGTGATTTTGATCATTGTTGTCTATGTTGATGACATGCTACTTATTGGTCCTAATGAGAAGCATATTCCTGATTTTAAGGCTGATTTGAATGCCTCGTTTGAAATGTCAGATTTGGGGCATTCGCATCATTATTTGGGCATTCAATTTATGCAAGTTGATGGTGGAATAGCTTTGTGTCAAAGAAAATATATTGACACATTATGTAGTGTTTCGGCCTTGAATATTATAAACCTATTGCCACTCCTATGGGAATAGGTTTATGGTTGATTCTTCATGATGTTGGAGATGCATTTGATGTTTTCCTCTATTAGCAGGATGTTGGATGCTTGATTTGGGTGTTGGTCAGCCTTATGCCACCACCATCTTCATTGATAGTCAGAGCGCATTGGCAATTGCGAAGAACCATGTGTTCCATGCTCTCACAAAGCACATTGAGGTGCACTATCATTATGTCAAGGAGAGGTTCTCTGCTGAAGAGATCAGTTTGGCAATGTGCCCACACAAGATAACATTACAGATCTTTTCACAAAGGCTCTCCCTCAAGAGAAGTTTGAAGCTTTCCGCAAAGCTTTGGGCTTACTTCCTTTTGTGGATTGATGTCTTTCCACATTGTTTGGGACTTCCTTATACATAAGTGCCAACTCCTTGTTCACCACATCACTCCCTGGGGGATTTGTTGATATATTTTGGAAGTGATGTGTGTGAACACACTTAGGATGCTGGGGCACTTTTTTCCCTCTTTAGGAGGTTTTTCCCCCATCTTGTATATACACCTATAACCCTAATGGTTCACTTATCTTTTTACATTCACTTGGTAATACATTCAATAGTATGTGTTGTGCTCCAAGTTTCTTCTTCTTCCTTGTGTTGTTTGTGTGCTACCGTAGACCTTAAACTCCAACAATGATTGTTGTGTTTGATTACTCATTAGTAGTCCTTAGTGCCTCTTAAGATTGACCCACAACCATCTACACATTTTGGCATGCCCATTGGGACCATAGAGTCACAATGTTTTTGTCTCTTCTTGTTGTATTTTGTGTTATGAAGGGCCTTCGTGCATTCTATGATCAAGATCAAGTACTTCCATTCTCTTAGCCCCATTTGAACTCCCCGCAAGCCTCATAGCCATAGGAGGAGAAAAGTTTGCCACTCACCTCCAAAAAACAACCACTCATGAGACTCATTGCCTGAACCGACCATGGCCCTTTGGGCAGTTAGCTTCACTATTATCCTGGATCAACATCAACTTTCCCACATTTAGGGGAGCAATGACTGAAGAATCGGATGACCACTTAAGGAGATTCCTAGCATTATGCAAAAATAGAGTCCTAGAAGGAAGAACATATGCATTTTTTGCTCTATTCCCTACAAGCTTGGATGGACTAGTCGACGTGATTCAACCAGCTCAAGGATGGTCACTTCCTCAAATGGGATGCTTTGAAGGAAGAGTTCTCTATGGCCTTCAGACTAGGGAATCCCATAGAAAATTTCCTATATGAGATGAAGAATCTACAGATGAGGCTTGATGAGTCCTTTCTCAAATTTTTGACACAAATAAGGGCACTGGTACCCAAGCTACCTGGAGTTCCCCATGAGTTTTTCGTAAAGAAGTGGACGAGAAAAGCATTGTCGATCACTACTTGGCATAAGCTTAGAGATTTGTTATTGCTTAATGCCTCCTTGGATGATTCTATAGCTTCCACCATATGCATAGATCAAGCTTAAGTCCACTTTGGAGTATGGGATGACCTAGTGGTACAACTTCGAAAGGAGCTTGAAGGACTTAAGTTGCAACAAAAGGGAGCTATCATTACAAAAAATGACATGGTGACACAATTTTGATAGGAGATAGAAGAGCTTTGAAACAAAGAGGTGAGGGCCTTCCTTGGTGCATTGTATGTTAAAAAAATAAACAAGAACTCACAAATGCAAATTGCCCCATCAAGGTAACCTGCTAGTTTTGTGGGAAATTGGGGCATGGGGCCAATGAATGCTACTATCTCAAGGAATTTCCAGCACCTAAATGAGTGACATATTAGGGGCAGGCTACACCGATCCCACAACATTCTATTCTTGGGCAAGCCATGTGTACTCCTTCTACTCGTAGGGTAGGGAATTGACTCCAATGATGCACTTGATGGAGCATGCAACCGACCAAAGAGACCTATTATGTGTTTTTTTTGTCACAAGTACAACCACTTCCAAAGTAAATGCCCTCTACCAAAGAATGCACCACCTTCCACGAATTGACTAGACAGCCACAACCATTACATAAAATATTGTTTTAAGAAGGAACCATCCAGCCAAACTAACAAGTCTTTTCACATTTCATTAGATCCAATGGCCTCGGAATGTACTTCCATACCCTCATCATCCACCCACATGGTGCAGTTGCAAGAAATACCTTAAGGCATATGAATAAAGACCCAATGTGCTCAAGAGAAGGAGAAGGAGTATGTTGCATTTAAGATTCAGGAACATGTACACATGAGAAGAGATGGTAAGCAATATGTACGACAAAGGCCAAAGGAATCTATTAATGCGAGTAATGGTAAGTGTAGTGGCAATGACCATGGAAGAAGTATGAATGATGCCTATCAGGCTACCAACAAGAACTCAAGGATGATACAATTAGGCGACCAATGGCTCTCTCCAAACCTCTCCTCTTGATGGAAGAAGTGTTAAGGAACATTCATAGACATGTAAGTCTCTACAAAATTATATGTTTAGATGCTCAATTTAAGGGAGGCATGTTAAAGTTGGTAGATTCAATGGCATAAAGTTGTTCACACACAATCATAGTCCTTGGATAATTGTTAGCATTTTGGGGTACAAGTTCTGAGGAGTTTTCATTGATGGATGGCCTGGGATCAACCTAATTCCATAGGCTACCATGATGCAGCTAGGACTCCAAACCTCCAAAGAAGCATAATTTCAAGTCACAATGGTGTATCAATGCAAGTTAAGGTCATTAGCAGTGGTAGAAAATGTTGGTGCATACCAATCACCAATTGAAGGCTTGGAAGATCAAATGATGAAGGAAGAATCAATTCCTAAAGTATGGAAGAAGATCATATTCAGAGGACAAGAGAAGTGTACACATATGTACATTAGCATAGTCATAGATGACTTAGATCATTTTGTTCAGTAAGAATTATGTATAAATTATCTATAAATACCTTGAGAAAAGTCGGGGCATGTATGAGAGCATATGTGACAATAGTTAGAAGTCAAGAATGAGGGAGATAGAAGTCATGAGATAGAGGAAAGTGAATTTGAGTTAGCTCTCATCACTCAGTTGTATTTTCTCTGAGTAAATGAAAAGTTTTGCGCCCGATGTTTCTGTGTGTTCTCCTTCTACAGTAGATCAATTGTGAAATGCTTTTGTACAAGTCTAAGTTGAGAGTTGCTTGACCTCTGTGCAAAGTTTCAGCTTCCAATTGTAATCAGGCTGAGTGAATTAAGTGTAGGAACATTCATATGTGAAGTGTATTCACTGGTTCCTAAAACAGGCGCATATTTCGAAGTTAATGTTTTGGTCATTTCTCCTAGCACAGTTTAAAGTTTTGCATGAGTGAGGGCTTAATCTTTAAGTTGAAAGATAAGCTACTTATGTCTAGAAGCATTTTGTAAAACGGGTTCTATTCAAGGAGAACCAAGTCTTAAAAGTTACAGGTGTAAAGTCGACTGTTTTGGATAACAGTTTCTGACATAGGTAACTTGTGAAATCAATTTCTCAAGTTATACTTAATCTTTTGGAGTAATTCAACTTGGAATAGTTGCGCAATCTCTAGAAGATGATTCGTACAAAGTTTCATCAAAAACTTTACAGATTTGATAGGTCAATGTGAATGAACAATGCAGCAGACTTTTCTGTGTATCATCTTCTTCACAGATTTGTTAATTTCTGATAAGTTAGCAATTGATCCTCTAAATTAGTGAAGTGTTTGACTTACTCTTGGTATAGAGGTGCTCTAATCACAAGAGTAAGTTGTTCTTTTGGAGATTAACATTCTCCATCAGTGGTATCAGAGCAGGAGACATCAATTTCAAGAAAAGGAGGATCCCGACTGCTGCAGATTCAAGAGATTCAACATTTGAAGGATCAAGAAGTGAAAGCTTGGAGTCAAAGCTTGGGGAGAAGACTAATTGACATCAAGAAAGGCAAAAGGAGTTTAATTCGAAGTAAAGGTACATACATTGTTTGTAAAGCTTGAAGATTTCAATACACAGGTGGACACAAGATGGGAGAAAGCTTGCAGATTGATAAGCTAGATAGGGAGAACTATCCAGCATGGTCCATGAGGATGGAAGCACACCTCATGAGCAAAGATCTTATATCATTTATTACAGGAGATGAAGAAAAACCAGAGTTTGCAGATCCTAGCATTCCTACTAGGGAAGAACTTGCAATGTTGAAGACTTGGATGAGAAAGGATGCTCAAGCAAGGAGCATCATCTACATGTCTGTAAATGATTACCTTTTACCTCATATCAGAGGTTTGGAAAGTGCTACAGATGTTTGGAATGCCTTGGAAGAGCATTTCCAAAATACAACTAAGTCAAGGAAGTCCTCATTATGGGCTGAGTTCACAACCTTCAAGAAGAAGAGCTCACAATCAATTTCAGATTATGTGGCAAGGATGAAAGATATTGCAGATAGCTTGGGAGCAGTGGATGAAGATATTGAAGAAGAAAAGTTGGTAAGACAAATACTTACAGGTCTAAGAGGTGATGAGAAGTGGAAGCCTTTTATATTGTCCATAGAGTTGTCACTTGATCACTTTACTCCTGACCTTAATCAATTGCTAGGACATATGCTAACCTTTGAGCAGGATCTTAAAGGAGACAATGATAGAAGTACAAGTCAAGCTATGTACTCCAAAGACAAGAAAAAGAATGGCAAGGGAAAGCAATCAAATGATGATGAAGGGAATTCAAATCAAGCTAACTTCACAAAAGGGAAGACAAATTTCAGAGGTAAAGTAAGAGGAGGTAAGAACAAAGATAATGCTAAAGCTTGTTGGATTTGTGGCAGAACAAATCATTTGGCAAATGATTGTTGGTATAATAATCAAAGTGGAGGATACAACAATCAGAATTATAGTCAAAGAGGTAGAGGAGGCAGAAACCAAAGAGGTAATTTCAGAGGAAGAGGTGGTAGGACATCATATGGTAGAGGAGGTGGAAGAAATTTCCAATCTCAGTCCTACAACAATAACTATTACAATTATGCATCAGATCAGAAGGATGACATGACTCTTATCTTGAATGCAACTCATGAATCAATGGGAGAAGATCAAAGAGTGTTTTATATTGACTCAGGGTGCAGCAACCATCTGAGTGGAAATCTATCTTTGATGACTGATATGGAAGCAAGGGTGAATGGACATACAGTTCAAACAGGTGACAATACCAAACATAAAGTGGAGAGCATTGGATCAGTGAAGACAAAGAGTGGAAGTACACTTCTGAGCAAGGTACTTTATGTCCCTACTATTCCTAAAAATTTGATAAGTGTAGGACAAATTGTGGAGAAAGGATATGAGGTAAGATTTACAAATGATGGTGTTTATGTACAAGATCCAAATCAGGGATATAGAACCATAATTGCAGGTAAAAAGGAGGGAAGATTGTTCACTCTCAAAGTCCAAGGTAATGTGGGACATGCATTGTTTACCTATGGAGGTCAAAAGGTGTCTGAATTAGACCTATGGCATAAGAGGCTAGGTCATTTCAATGAGAGAGCTATAAAGGAGATGTCAAAGAATCAGGTGGTGCTTGGATTGCCAAACATTGAAGGGCAACATATGGTGTACAAGTGTGAAGCTTGTCAATTAGGTAAAGCACATAAGAGTTCTTACAACAAATCAGGGTACAAGTATTCAAATATGCTTGAATTGGTTCATACAGATGTATGGGGTCCTTCAAAGGACTATAGCATAAATGGATCCAGATATTATGTGTTGTTTGTTGATGATGCAACCAGGTGGATTACTTTGTATGTAATCAAGGATAAATCAGAAGTCTTCAAGACATTCAAACATTTCCATGCTTATGCAGAAAGGATCACAGGACAAAAACTAAAGAGGTTAAGATCAGATGGAGGGGGAGAGTATTTCTCAAAAGAGTTTGATGATTATTTGTGGAATGCAGGTATCAAAAGAGAAGTGACTTGCAGGTACTCCCCTCAACAGAATGGAGTAGCAGAAAGGAGGAATAGGACTCTTGTAGAATTTGCAAGAGCCATGATGAAGGAAAAGAATTGTCCAAATTACTTATGGGCAGAGGCCATTAACACTGCAACATACCTTGTGAATAGGTTGCCTTGCAAAGCTTTGGATGGAGGAACCCCTTATGAAGCATGGTGGGGTAAGAAGCCTAGTCTTGATCATTGTAAAGTATTTGGATGTATTGCATATGCTTATGTTCCTTCACAATTAAGACATAAGCTAGAACCAAAAGCAGAGAAGTATGTGTTTATTGGATATGATGATAGACAGATGGGTTACAGGTTGTGGAGTCCATCCACAAAGCAATTTCTTGTTACTAAAGATGTGACATTTGATGAGCAAAATGTGTGGTATACAGGATCACCAAATGAGTATACAGGTGTTGAAGAAATTCAAAGGAAAGGAAAGGCAAAGGTAAAAGTATGTGAAGAAATTGTTGATGAAGTTGACTCTAGATGTAGAGTGCAGGATCATGTAGAAGAAGGGCCAAGATTTGATCCAGAATCAAATGAGGCTGAAACTTCAAGAAGTGCAGAAATCAGGAGATCTACAAGAGAAAGGAAAGAGCCTATAAGGTATAGTTATGATACATCTTTCCTAACAACAAGAGATTATGCTTACATTGTGAAAACAGAAGAAGAACCAACTACTTATGAAGAAGCCAAAGGTAAACAGAATTGGGAGAAGGCAATGCAAGAAGAGTATGATGCTCTACTTGAAAATGAAACTTGGGAATTAGTACCAAGACCAAAGAATCAGAAGGTCATTGGATGCAAGTGGGTATATAAAACAAAGAGGTTTGCAGATGGTAAGGTGTCTAGATATAAGGCTAGACTTGTGGTCAAAGGTTATGCCCAAACTTATGGGGTAGATTATGATGAGACCTTTAGTCCTGTTGCTAAGATGTCTACAATTAGGACATTGATTGCTATTGCTACTTGCAAGGGATGGAAATTATCACAATTGGATGTGAAGAATGCATTTCTTAATGGTTACATTGCAGATGAAGTATATATGGAGCAACCAGAAGGCTTCATGGAATCAATTGGATCAGATTATGTGTGTAAGCTCAAGAGAGCTTTATATGGGTTGAAGCAAGCCCCAAGAGCTTGGAATTACAGATTGGTCAAGTTCTTGAATGAATGTGGTTTTCAAGCATCAAAGGAAGATAGTAGCTTGCTAGTGAAGGCAAGTGAAAATGGATACATTTACATGTGCATTTATGTTGATGATATTATTGTTACAGGAACAGATGCTCAAGGAATCAATGAACTCAAGAAGCAAATAGAGAAGGAGTTTAAGATAAGTGATTTGGGAAACTTATCTTATTTTTTAGGAATGCAGATTGTGTATACTCAACATGGAGTATATGTTTCACAAGAGAGATACTTGAAGAATCTTCTAGTCAAGTTTAACATGGAAGATAGCAGGACCTCAACTACACCATTGGAGGTAAATCATAAATTGAGCAGGTATGGAGGTGAAGAGTTCAATGACATGAAGAAATATCAGAGTTTGGTAGGTAGTCTAATCTATGCTACCTTGACAAGGCCAGATCTATCATATGCAGTAGGTGTGTTGTCACAATTCATGCATTGTCCAAAGAAGACTCATTGGATTGCAGCCCAAAGGGTACTCAGATATATCAAAGGAACCCTAAGTGAAGGATTGTATTATGGTTTCACTTCTGACACAAGAATCAAAGTGTTTAGTGATGCAGATTGGGCAGGTGACTCAGATGATAGAAGGTCTACCCATGGATATCTATGTTATGTTGGAGACAAGTTAGTGTCTTGGTGTTCAAAGAAGCAACATACAGTTGCTTTATCATCCACAGAAGCTGAGTATAAGGGAATGGTAGAAGCTGCAAAGGAAGTGATATGGTTGAAGACCTTGATGAAAAGTTTTGAGATTGATCATAGTACTCCAATAATTTTTGGAGACAATATGAGTTCTTTGTATTTGGCAGCTAACCCTGTTTTTCATGCCAGGACTAAGCATATAGAGATACAGTATCATTTCTTGAGGGAAAAGGTACTAGATAAAGAGATTGAAGTGATGTATACTCCAACAAAAGAACAAGTGGCAGATATGATGACAAAGAGTCTGGATGGATCTAAGTTACAAAGGTTCAAGGACATGGCAAGTATAAAGAAGACAGAGAAAACCTCAATTGATGATTGAGGGGGAGCTGTTGGTGCATACCAATCACCAATTGAAGGCTTGGAAGATCAAATGATGAAGGAAGAATCAATTCCTAAAGTATGGAAGAAGATCATATTCAGAGGACAAGAGAAGTGTACACATATGTACATTAGCATAGTCATAGATGACTTAGATCATTTTGTTCAGTAAGAATTATGTATAAATTATCTATAAATACCTTGAGAAAAGTCGGGGCATGTATGAGAGCATATGTGACAATAGTTAGAAGTCAAGAATGAGGGAGATAGAAGTCATGAGATAGAGGAAAGTGAATTTGAGTTAGCTCTCATCACTCAGTTGTATTTTCTCTGAGTAAATGAAAAGTTTTGCGCCCGATGTTTCTGTGTGTTCTCCTTCTACAGTAGATCAATTGTGAAATGCTTTTGTACAAGTCTAAGTTGAGAGTTGCTTGACCTCTGTGCAAAGTTTCAGCTTCCAATTGTAATCAGGCTGAGTGAATTAAGTGTAGGAACATTCATATGTGAAGTGTATTCACTGGTTCCTAAAACAGGCGCATATTTCGAAGTTAATGTTTTGGTCATTTCTCCTAGCACAGTTTAAAGTTTTGCATGAGTGAGGGCTTAATCTTTAAGTTGAAAGATAAGCTACTTATGTCTAGAAGCATTTTGTAAAACGGGTTCTATTCAAGGAGAACCAAGTCTTAAAAGTTACAGGTGTAAAGTCGACTGTTTTGGATAACAGTTTCTGACATAGGTAACTTGTGAAATCAATTTCTCAAGTTATACTTAATCTTTTGGAGTAATTCAACTTGGAATAGTTGCGCAATCTCTAGAAGATGATTCGTACAAAGTTTCATCAAAAACTTTACAGATTTGATAGGTCAATGTGAATGAACAATGCAGCAGACTTTTCTGTGTATCATCTTCTTCACAGATTTGTTAATTTCTGATAAGTTAGCAATTGATCCTCTAAATTAGTGAAGTGTTTGACTTACTCTTGGTATAGAGGTGCTCTAATCACAAGAGTAAGTTGTTCTTTTGGAGATTAACATTCTCCATCAGAAAAGATAGTATTGGACATGCAAAGATCCATTTTCACATTAGATTTTGTTGTACTTCAGCTCCCCCACACAACTGGAAACTTTCCCTTGCTCATTTTATGACCTTCGCTTCTTCATGCCAAAGTTATCCACAATAAGGGGCGAGAATTGATGTGGGTACAAGAGGATGATGTTATAAAGCAAGTACTCATGGAAGTTGGACCATACCATACAACACCAAGAGCAGCTACTTCCATAACAATGGAAGGAGAGGTGGAACTAGACTTCCCATGGTTAAGTGAGGTTGAACCATTAGAATGGATGGGAGTGGAATCTCCACCTCGCTACACTATCTATTTTACTACAAATGAGCCCAAAGAGAACACATAAGTAATTGGGATGGGGGAACTCATAATGAACCACATAATGGGTAAGAAGTCCTCACTACATGAAGATATTAATGAAGAACAGACGGAAGTGTTCAAAGATGATCCCTTAGATAGGTTACCTTTGGAAGGGATACCCCATGGTTGGATACAAGGAAAGATGTGCACTATGGAAGTTAAGGGGACACTAGCATGCCTAGATATAGAACTCATACAAAAGACATTCAACTTTGCAGAATATCATAACATTGTCAATAAGAAGGCATTCAATTTTGCTAAGGATGAGGATCTTGTCAATGATGTTGACTCAAGCACCCCACCATCAACTATTGTAGAATGGCTCCTTCAAGATCTCAAAACATCACGATATACATGGAATGCTTTGGCAGCATTCTTCTCATAAAGCATGAAGGCTAGGAAGAAATAACTATAGATGGAGTTCACAACACTCAAGAACTGACCCAAGCAAAGTGTCACTGACTTTGTGACCAAAATGAAGGACATTGCAGATCAATTAGGGAGCATCGGAGAAATCATTGATCAAGAGAAGATTTGTGAGGCTCATCAATGGTATCAAGGTTGATGATGTGGGAAGCCTTCACCATTGGTCATGTACTTGTACATGGATATGCAAGTCCCAAACTTCAACGATCTCATGGGACAACTCTTCAGTCATGAGGCCAAAAATATGAAGAATGGTGAGATCCAAAAGATAATTTACACAAATAAAAGAAAATTCAAACATAACAAAAGAAAAAGAAAAAAAATTAGCAAAGAAGGAAGCATCTCTCAAGCTAACTTTGCAGGTAGAGGAAGAAGCTCAATAGGAAGAGGAAGAGGAGGCTTGGAAGGCGGGGGGAGATCTCAAAGCTCCTCAATTTCTACCATATGTGGATTCTCCAATCACATGACAAGGCATTGTTTCAAGAATCCAAGGATTCAGAGAGGAAGAGGATACAATAGAGGTGGATATGGAGCTCCTAGAGGTAGATACAACAATTCATATGGATACAACAAGAATAAGTACAACAACAACAACTATGTATCTCAAAGCAACACATGATTTACAAATGCATTACATCAACTTGGGAAAATCTCACAAGCAAGCATTCACAAAGAAGGGATGCATACATGGAGAAATTTTGGAGCTTGTCCACATAGATATTTGGGGACCAAGCAAAGAACCATCCATCTCAAGGTCAAAGTACTATGTGTCATTTATATATGATTGTAGCAGATGGACCATTCTCTATTTAGTGAAGCATAAAGATGAAGTGTTCTCATGTTTTAAGAAGTATCTAGCTCTTGTAGAAAATCAAATAGGGAAAACCCTAAAAAGAATAAGGTCTGATGGAGGGAGAGAATACTTCTCCCATGATTTTGACTCCTACTTGCAAGATAGAGGAATCAAGAGAGAGATAACCACCAGATGCACACACGAGCAGAATGGAGTAGTAGAGAGGAGGTAATCGGACCATTGTGGAAGCAGCAAGGCCCATGTTGAATGAGAAAAAGCTACCCAATTACTTATGGGTAGAGGGAGTATCCAGTGCCACATACCTCATAAACATGTAAGCCTCAAAAGATTTGGATGGTATGACTCCTTATGAAGCTTGGAATGGAAGAAGACCAAGCTTGGATCATTGTAGGATATTTGGATGCATTACCTATGCACATATACCATCTCAAATCAGAGGTAAACTTGATCCTAAGGCAAAGAAGTGTGTCTTTATAGGCTATGAAGCTAATCAAAAGGGTTCTAGGCTATATAACCCTCTCATCAAAGGCTTCATAGTTAGTTGAGATCTAATGTTTGATGAAAAGAAATCTTGGTTTGAAGATGATTGTAGGAAGATCAAGCCACCATATGATTTAGAAGAAGACTTTCCAACACTCTCAAGCAAGGCTACACATACACTTGAAGCATCAAGTGATTTTGAAGATGATCATAAGACTCCTAGGAGGGAGTTCAACTCATGGAAATCCAAAGGGAAAGTCAAAGTACAAGAGATCTTGCATAATCCTTTCAACAAACCATCAAGAGATCTATTAGGGAAAAGAAGAAGTTAGAGAAGGTATGGCTATGACACATCATTAGTAACTAAACATTCTACATATATAGCTCAATATTTGAACTCTAAAGAGCCCTCATCTTATGAGGAGGCCAAGAAGAAACAAGAATGGATGCATGCTATGGAAGAGGAGATTGAAGACTTGCAAGAAAACAACACTTGGGAATTAGTGTCCAAGGCTCCTACCATGGTCATTGGATCTACATGGATCTACAAAGTGAAAAAAAACTATCCTGTAACTATTAACAGGTACATGGCTAGACTTGTGGCAAAAGGGTATGATCAGACCCAAGGTATTCACTATGAGGAGACCTTCTCTTTTGTGGAAAAGATGGCAACAATCAAAGTGCTTATGAGCATTGTAGCAACAAAAAATTGGAAGATATATCAGATGGATATGAATAATGCATTTCTAAATGCATGGACATCTAAAGAAGTATACATGGCTCACGGCCTAGGTTTGAAGACTCACAATATCATTAACATGTGTGCAGGTTAAGGAAAGCCTTCTATGGGCTAAAGTAATCTCCAAAAGCTTGGAATCATTGTCTTGTGACTTATTTGCAGGACAAAGGGTTTGAAGTGAGCAAAGCAAATCATTCTCTCTTTATCAAGAGAACACATGGAGAAGTCATATACCTTTTTGTGTATCTAGATGATCATATTCATATGTAATGATGTTTAAGGAATTCAAATGATTAAGCTACAAATGAAAGAGGAATTCAAGATCAATGACTTAGGGTAGCTCACTTACTTCCTTGGATTGGAAGTAGTGTATACAGAGAAGGGTATGCATCTTATTCAGAAGAAATAAATTAAGGATATGCTAGCCAAGTTCAAAATGGAGAATGCTAAGGTTGTAGGTACACACATACAGATAAAATCAAAGCTAAGTGCTCATGAAGGTGAGTTAATTGAAGATGTGACAACCTATCAAATTTTGGTGGGAAGTTTAAACTATGCTACTCTCATTAGATTAGACATATGCTATAGTGTAAGTGTTTTGAGAAAATTTATGCATACACCTAATGTTTCACACATGGAGGTAGTTGAAAGGATTCTCAAATATCTAAAAGGAACAATAAAGAAGATCTAATCTACCCTACACATCTGATGTAGATATAAGCTATTCTCTTATGCAGATTGGGTAGGATCAAAGGATGATAGAATAATTACATCATGATATCTTTCCTTTGTAGTTACAAAGATCATAACATGGTCATACAAGAAGCAACCCATTCTTTCTCATTCATCTACAAAGACTGAATATAGAGGCTTCAAAAATGCAACTCAAGAAGCTATGTGAATCGAGACACTATACTCATATTTGGGAGAGAAGTCATCCACTCCTCATATTTTTGGGGATAACATAAGTTCTTTACATATTGCAGCTAATCCCATTCATCATATTAGGACCAAAAATATTGAGGTCCATTCATTATGTTATGGAGAATAATACAAGCAAGTAAATTGAACTCTCTTATGTATCTACTCAACAACAATGTGCAGACATGATGACCAAAGCCTTGTATGGAGTGAAGCTAAGTAGGTTCAAAGCTATGATTGGACTTCATGAAATCTCAAAGGACTGAAGACTCACACATCTTAGTCTTGAGGGGAAATTGTTGGTGCATATGGCAAGCTTGAGTGCTTGACCTTGTGCATTGGACTTGATAAGAGTATTGAGTCAAAACCTTATGCATACACTTACCTTAGTTGATTGAGTTCTAAGGTTAAAGTCATGTACTACTTTTGCCCAGAGTAAAAGAGTGTTTGATAGAGAACCTTGTGAATAATTTGGGATCCAAATTCCATAACTATATTTGAATTCTAATTTCAAGTATGACTCCTAAAAGCATGGAACAAACTTAGGTAGATCCAACCAACAATCATCTTTGAAAAAGTGTATATATGCATTGTCACTTAGTGGCATGCGTATGAGTTGGAGATTGAACTCATTGAGGAGATATTTGTGCTTAGCTCAAAGCTTGTGGAGTCCTCCAATGTCTCTTTGTATCATATCTTACTTACCAATACATTTACATCAAGTTTCATTAATCACATTGTTCTTCATTCACTATTACAATACATTTCTTTAAGTCTATCATCTTGCATGAGTCAATGCACCAATTACATGGTCTCATTGTCTTTTCAATCCATTGGGATACAAAGATAGGAATCTTTTGAGTGTGCCTACAAAGTTTTATGATCATTGGATTTGTATACAGTGAGATATGAGCGGATCTATATGATTGTGTTTGTGCATCTTCATCCTCATGAAAAGTCGGGATCACCCTCCTAACCTCTTGCACATATTTCTCTTAGCACAATCCTTCTAAATTCATGAATATCTTGTAATAGGTCCATCAACACCTCATTTGAATGTGTCCAAGGTCTTGGATGGATTCCAACTAGGTTATGAGCGATGTGTGTGACTCTAAGTACATTCTTCCATAAATAGAAGGTTTTCTCTACTTGAGAAGTACTTAGAAGTTTTTTGTTTTGTCATAGAGTCTTGAGATTCATGTTCCAAGGTACCATCATAGTATTATTGTATATATTGAAAGCTCAAGGAGTCTACTAAAGGTTATTATTGTTACTTAGGCTAGTATGGAGTAGGATTTTGCCAAGACTCTCTCATCTCTATCGAATGCCCATCACTCCTCACATTAATGACCATTGCCTCATCTTCTTCACTACGAGAAGCCTTGGCACCTACTTTACCTACTTCTTTTTAAATTTTGGTTATCAATATCAATGAAAACGAAATTATCATATGAGATACTTGAACTCTCTTCCCAAATACTTTCTATCTCCTCAATAAACTCATCATATTGTTCCAGTTCCTCATCATATTGACTTGATGTGCAAAAGCTAAAACTTCATCATCAAACTGGTCTTCCTCACATTGTTGTATATCCTCATCTTTAGCAACTATAATGGTATCTTCACGTGAATCCCATTTAAGTCTATTTTCTTTGACACTCATGGGATATTGCTTATCTCTTGATATTTTTGTTTGCTCTACTATCACAAAGTCAAATTGAGATATTCTATATCTTTGAAAATCTCCTCCATACAAGCTAATGGTCTCAAAGTGGACATAACTAACGTCAAAATGTTTGAACTATGGATCAATCTATCTTGCATTATATATGACTTCCATCTCTTTTATCCCACAAGTATCGACACTACCTTGTGCACTCTCTATACCACTCATTGGTAAATACTATTGGTGGGGTAAAGTCTTCCAATAAATTCCTTAGCTCAAAGGCTAAGACAATGTATTCATTCTGAATAAATAGCTCTACTTTTTCATGTGCAAAAAAAAATCATGATCAATCTCGTCCAATTGGTCAAATCATTCTTCGAACTCCCATAGTAACTCAATTGCCTCAAGGCCCTTATTTGAAGTAGGCACCCATTTTCTAAATGAATGTCACATTGGAATAGCTAAATTCTCAAGGCAATACTCTTCTCTTAGCAAAATCTTAATTCATTCCATGTTCTTACTCGCTCTTGAATAGTACGAGTTCTAAATTTGACTCTAGGCATATCAAATATCACAATCTCATTAACTTTCATAGATCTACTTATATAATCATATAGTTGGAAAAAAAAATTTACATCTCATCCACAGAAGAATCCATGATCTTTTGAAATCACATCTACGGGTTGCATCACACAGTCACTATTTGCACGAGACTTTTGGGATAGGGTTAAAACTTGAAGTGCCTATTAAGTGTTCATGGATCTAATTCATCCATATTGGCCAAATTCAAACACTCATCGTCATGGTCAAAGTCATCTATCAGCGAGAAGTATCATAGGATCAACACAAAGGATAGATACTCAAGAGTACTCAAATACAATCTTAGTATGGTCAATCAAACTCAGTCACAAGGTCATAAAATCTCATCAAATCCTCACATCTAGAAACACCCTATGCATTTCACATTAGGTTCACAGGCTCAAAAAGGCAAGTGTGTAGGGGTGCACATAGAGTGCCAAGAAAAATTACTTTGACTTGAGATTGATTGGCATTAGTCAACTTGGTTTGCACAATTAATATGAATTGGAAATTCGAAAAAAATCAGCATTCTAATCATTGTGATTCCAACTGTCTCATCATGATGCAAAAACAAAATAAAAAATGCAAGGACAATGTATCATAGTGGGGAGCCATGTGAGCCCAATCAAACATCACAACAGTAGAAGATGGCTCTACATCAAGCAATCCACAATGAGTTGTGGTAGAGTTTCAAGGAGGTGTGCGGATATAGCAAGTACAATAAGTTTGCCTAGATAGTTTGTTACCACCATAACTATAGACTTTGTGCTAGACAATTTTGGGCTTAGCAAAGCAGAGTTTCAATACACAAATGAGATGAATGCATCTATCATGGATGTCATAGGTTTTTATATAGGAGCAAAGTGGAAAAGTAGAAATCAAGCACATGGTCAATCTTCAAATGTGTGAAAAACAATATATCACTTAGGCACGATGATGAAATCGGGCCGATATTGCATTGTGCAATTACATGGTCCTTGGCCCATGGGTGTCATGGCCATTGATGAGCCAATCTATGATTTGCAATATCCTTTTCACCCACCTATGATTTTAAGATGAGGGAATGGTTGCCTACATGAGGGCATCATACTTCATGTCTCACCAGTTCCTTTTGTACCTTGAAATTTGCCTTCACATGTGCATGGCCATCATTGCATTGGACAAGGAAATGGTTGCATTGTGTTAGCCTACCTATAGTCACCTTATCACTGACACCTATCTTAACTATTGCAATGTGGCCTTGACTCTTGTTGTTACAAGTTGTTTTGGTTGGAGTCAAGGCAGTAGGGCTGATTTGGTTGGTTCTTCTTAGTTTGGTTGCATGTCGCTTGATACCACATTTTTTACACTTGGATTGTCTTATGATTTATATGATTGGAGTTTTTAGCTATTCGCCATAGTTGTAATAGATCATCGATAAGATATTGTAGTTAAAATGTGATTGGTCCCACCATTGAGTAAATGTAGAATGGTCCAGTCCATCACACTTTGATTTCTCTTGCCTTGCATTTCATTTTCACATTAAAAGACAGTACCATATCACCATTGTGAAGATCGGATTCCTAAAATTGTGATTGTGCCATCTTCATTGGCACATCTATACTTCTTGGAGTATTATAAAATTTCAACATTGGTCTTCTTTTTGCTAGCATATTCTCATCATCTGATCATCTAGAGATTCCCCAAAGAGGAGGTGATTCTAAATTGGGACAAGAAAGCTAGGCACAACCACCTCCATAGGGATGATTGCTTCAAGTCCATACATGAACTTGAAAGGTGTGAAGCCCATTAAAACTTTATAGGTCATCCAATAGGCCCATAGCACAAGGGGTACATATGGCTCCCACATGGCCAGATGTTCTGATAACAACATTTGTACGTGTTCAACAACACTTTATTTGTGCTCTCAGCAAGTCTGTTCGCACATGGATAATACGATGCACTAAACTTATAATTAATCCAATAATATTAAGTGAAGGCATGGACTGAATGATTAGAAAAATGAGTGCCTCAGTTTGTTATTGATTCCAAAAGTAATCCATAGTGAGGAAATAAAATATAACTTGAGGACCATGGAAACACTGCTTGCATTAGAGTGATAAAGCACTCAAGCACCTGCCCAATGGGTGGAATAGTCCATGCATGTGAGGATAAATATCTTCTTGGATGTTCTCGAGGATAGTTGAACAGGCTTGATAAATTCAGGGCACCACTTTGGAAGGTTTGTAAGGAAAGGAACAATTATCATGGGAATCAGTGCCAGCTTTTGGTTCACATATGCACATAATTCTAGACATCTTGGTGGATTATCAACCATCACAATATGTTCTCTAGAATCTTTTTGAATATTAATTCTCTATCTTACAACCCCAAAGGGAACTTCACCCACCACTATGAGCACTTCAAGGTTTGGTATGCAGTGAAGGAAAATCACAGTTATGCCCTTAATAGTAAATTTGGTTCAAAATAAGTATAAATTTTTGACTTGGGTAAATTGTTTTTCTTTGGGCTAGAGGGGAAAGTGTCAAGGTCATACCTCTATTTGACAAGAAGCCAACCATCTCCTCGTACCAAGTGGTTTGGACAAAATCATCATCCACACCGTCAAGGGAATGGTTTAATTTAAGATGTTCCAAATATCCACACATTCTTGGAAGAAAATCTTAAAATACAATATTTTACCTCAAGAAATATGATTATTTTTTGCTATCATGCTTATTGGACTTTATTTTTCTTCTTCTTAACACGTGTCAAATATTAGTATAATTGCTCTTGTAAGATACTAGTAAGTTGGCTTTATCAATGTGGGAACATGTTTCTTTTGACCTAATAATTATTGGTGGCTTCCTTTTTCTTAAATTCCACATTGGACTCTAAACATTGTTGCAATAGATATTATTCGTCTATGAGAAGAAGCCTTTGGTATTTTGGAGATTCATATATGAGAAGAAGCCTTTGGTATTTTGGAGCTTCTCTGATTCTAGCTCCATGTGTGCATTTTTTAAGGGGTGCATTGGATCTCCTATGGAGTGACATTAAATGTGGATCACATAGTAGAGACACGTTTTACAATGGCTTTTCTAACTATATTGCATGATTGACTAGGTCATAATATTTTTGACTCAAGTAATATATGCAAACCAATGCATGATATCCATCTAGACTTTCATATAGACTGGAACTATAATGGACATGTTGCATACTATATACTATGTTGTACACAACAAGTATCAATTCATCCCCATCAAGTGGGGTCTATGCCTAAACTTACCTTATGGAATAGCATTTTTCTAAGAAATTATGGATTATTCTGAAGTGTGGACATTCTCAAGAAAATTGCATTACATGCTCAAAAAATTGTTGGAGCAAGTCTATGACAAGCCTAAGTATTGGCTTGAGTCTCACAAAGTCTTAGAAGAAGCTTTAAAAAGAAGACTATGTAAAGTTCACTTGTGAACTACCTCTTGTAATTTTTTGAAGAGTTTACTTAATGTAAAAGTAAGAGAATCTTAAGTGGTTGAGTCCACATGATCAAAAAGGGAAAGAGGAGCCACGAATTCGTGATTTGTGGTAGGTAGAGAATCAAATCAATCATTGATTGATTGGAGAGTGATTGAGGGAAGTTAGCCTCCCAAACTCAACTATAAATAGATGGCAGTTTTAGTCGTGGTTAGAGAGACCTATGTGAAGACCTCCAAGAGCTGAGCTTTATGCCATATCAAGGTGTGATTACAAGGCACACATATGTATCAGTAAGTCATTGTATTGTACAAGCAATATACTTTCATTTTCATGATTATTTGAGTTCATCTTTCCATGTTCTTGTGAAGTGTACTACTCACTTCCATTACTCTCAATTTTCTCAGTCAACTTGCAGAGATGTTTTCTCTGAGCTTGGTGCATCATTTTCAGTGATTTAACTTGGTAAAGTTAGCTCTATAAGTCTACTATATGCTCACAAATTTTCATGTCATTTGGATGTTGCAATCTTCAGTTATGTTCATTTGAAGTCAACAGGATCTGTTCATCTTCACTTCTCTGTCAGGTACCCGACTTTTTCACTCATCTTGTTAGAGGTGTTTCTCAATGGTTACTTATCCAAATTCAGTTATTTAAATCTTGTTGGATTCAGCTTACTGTCTAGTATAACCATACAAATTTTCATAATCATTAAATTCCTACATTTTGAGTTATGTTGATTTTTCTGCTCACTGGTCTCAAACTGTAGCAGCCCGTGAAAATCGGGATGATGTCATCACTTGTTAAAACTCATTCTCAGTGTGTGGTTCATTATTTTTTATGAGATTAATCTTGAAAGTTAGATCTTTAAGTTACCTAAACTTCCCCAAGAGGAATTAAGCTAATTGCTGCTGTGCTCAGAGAATTATGTAAAACACTGGACAGGTGTATGAACCAAGAATAGCAAGTTTTCACCTCTGAGCTAACTCCAACTTATCTGTTTTGATCTATCTTTTTGAGAGTGATCTTCCAAGGTACATAGGGTGTCTAATACATCCATTGGCAAGCTAAAAGGGCCCACCATATACTTTTGGAGTTCATTTGGCTGGTGTAGATCAAGGATTTTGCAACACCTCTTCATCTTCAAGCACATACCTATCCATCTCTTCACAAAAATTCCAATCCAAACAAGAACATACATCGATGTTCTTCTTCCTTGCATGACATGCCATATTATTAGCCAATGGAATGGAAATATGACTATCATTAAATAATTGAGATAGATTCTAAGATGTAACCATGTCACAAACCAATCAAGACGGCCACAAAAAGTTCCTTTAGTAAGTTGAGAGTGAGGAAACCAAACATACTATGCTTCAATACATTTTTTTTCACTCCATTCGATTCTATCCCTAAAAAAAAACGTGCAAAAAAATTATTTTATCCCTCTATGGTAGTCACAAAGATTGTCTATATTATTGCCAATGTTATTACATACATGTTATCATTTGGTTTATATGTTCCCACAATAAAAAAGAATATGTTATCAATGTCAGTACTAGCCAAGATTGGTTTGATAGTCAATTTTGTTGAAGAATTTCATAGTTCATGATCTCTCTTATAGTGAGAAAAATATTAAATATTGTATCCCTGATGCTATATCATGTGCTATATAAGATAAAAAACTATGGCAAAATTTCTAGATGATTATGCATGTGCAATTCAAGATTTAAAAGTAATTTTAGATGCAAAACTTTAACGTGCATGTTTTGGCCATTTGAATTTCTCTAGTTTGCTATGCTTGCACAATTGTGATATGGTGTCCTTTTTGCTAACTTGAGGAACCTTCTGAGAACTGTATGCAAGGGATGCATCTTGGGTGAGCTGCAACATTGTTCCTGTAACAGTTGCAAAGATTGCAAGATGAGAGTTGAACATAAAATGTACCTTGTTTCTAATGATCTCTTTTATCATATGAAGAATCCAAATGTTGCCAATGGCATATACTTTGTGACTCTTATAGATGAATTTTTAGCGCATACATGGGTCTATCTACTCAAATAAAAGTCTAAAATCTTCATGTAATTTTAACAATTCCTAGTTATGCCTAAAAATATGTCACCATGTAAAATGGACTTCTATCATTTTGATCAAAGGGGGGATTACACGTATTTTGAGTTAAATTCACATACATATGAGTTTGGGATGAAAGAAAAATACACATGACTTTATAGATCACATCCAAATCATGTTTTTGAGAAGAAAAAATAAGTCTCTCATGGAAATGGAAAGATGTATGGTCAAAAGTCAGACATTACCTCATAATATTTGGTTTGAGGCCATGATGTGTGTTGTTTATGTACTTAATAGTTATCTAACTAAAGCATTATAATATACCATCCGAGGCTTGAGATTTCCATAAGACATCCATTTCTCATTTGCTTTAGTCTTATGTACTAACAAGATGTCTTATGGAAATCTCAAGAATGCATGAGATTGGATATGCATGTGTACTAACATCTGAGCAAGAATGCACGAAATTGGATAATAAATCTATGAAATATAGTTTTGTTGGGTACAATTTTGAAAGAAAGGGTTGTGTTTATATCACCCACATAATAAATGTATTTGGGTAATCCAAGTTGTAGTTCTTGGAGAGGATGCATTTAGTCACTACTCTCATCTATCAAGGAGACGCAAATCAGCTCAAAGCATGGTTATGTTGCATTGTTTCCTCTTTTTTGTGGTGCAAAATCAAATGTAGCTCCTAGGGAGACAACTGTTCAACATCGATGCAAATGTACATGATGAGTTTTATTGATGAGAGAACAAACATTGATGAGACAAAAATAAACTTTGAGTGATAGTAAGTTAGATGCACCTTTGCCTTATCATACTTTGTTTAAACATCATGGCAATTCTTTTGAATTAGTTTGATATGCACCATCTATTTCTAGCCTTTGCAATGACATATTTTCTTTGATGAAGCACATAAATGGACAACTTTTATGAGATCAAAACTCAATTTCATTATGAGGAATGGTACCTTGTCTTTATATGATTTACCTCCTAGGACTATAAGCTGAAATGCAAGCATAATGATATTATTGACTCCTATAATATAGGTTTGTGACCAAAAGTTATGATCAAGAGAAAGCATTGATTTTGATGCGGCCTTTGTTCCTACATGCCATATTATGGCCATATCACTTATGCAACTATAGCTCACAATACTTGGAATGTACATCAATTGGATATCAAAATTGTGTATTTGAATTGGTAATCACATGAAGGAGCTTATGTATTTAATCCTTATGATCCTCAACCAAAAACAAAAGCAAATTAGAGGTGAATGTTTAAGAAGGCCTTGTATGGATTGAAGCAATCACCACATGAGTGGTACAAAAAGATATATGATTACTTAGCACATGGATTTAAAAGTAGTCTTATTAGGAGACTTTTATATAAGGTGCAAGATTATGACCACCACGTACTAGCGAGATGACTCTCCTCCCAACCAAATGCCTCTATATATATGTCTCTCCAGGGGATTGCCTTCTTGGGCAGGTGGATACTAACCATCCATGTGTCAGCCATGTAACCGCATGTGCGCTAAGTGTCCCAGTTAACTCGAGTTAACTCAAGTGGATGCTTCTAGAAGGCTCTAGATCCCTTTGGGCAAAGTACTCCTCCCATGTCTCCCATGGGGATTGAACCCCAGACCTCCTCCTTCACATCCTCGAGACTTAACCACTAAGCTAAATGGATCACTTGTTCACAAGAGCACAAGACCTCTAGTAAGTCTAAACTCGAGATCTTTGCTCATACACACAGATGACCAAACGGTGTCCAATTTCAGATCCATCTGAACCGACCAGACCCCTAGATCATATACTTACTTTATTACATTCTTCCCCTCGTGGAAAATATTTTTGTCCTTGAAAATAGAGCTATATATCTACTGTAGGTAACCCTCGAGCCTCATGTTCTAAAACTGGAAGAACATGATCATGTTCTAGAATTGGAAGAACATTCTCATCTCTGTGGTGGCATCCCTATCCAAATGATTCAAAACACTGTCTTGCTTTGTACTTTCATAAACTGGTCAAAGTACAAATTAGTGAATGAATAATAAGTGTGGATCTAAAAACATTCCTGGCCAATTCACAGTTTTGCGATGTGCAATCTAGGCACAAACATGTGAACTGGATGGATTCAAATTACTAGTCCATTTCTAGGCATGACTGATGCATGGACTTAGTAATGAAGATAGGATTCTTATCCCTCGTAAAACTTTGAGAACTCTTGATTCACTTGAATTTGGTTTGGAAAACTTGAAGTTTGGTTGTCCCAAATATCTAACTTGGATATTTGTACAATGGTTAACTCCTATCCAACAGTTACTTGATTTTTTCACCCTACTAGAGGACTACTTTGTCCTATTGAGTTTAAAAATCCTATGTAAACTGTAGGAGAAAGTTTACCTTTTTCTTTGAGTTAACCATACTATAACTTAACCAATTCAAATTCAAAATGAAAATTGTCCAACTTAGGACACTTTTCTCAAAGACTTGAGCTAGAAGTTCTTGGGAATTGTCAATCTGCTGGGCAATTCCTAACTTCTCTATTCTAGAGTATACTAGACTTTAGGAAATCATTTATGCTATAACTTGAAGCAAACTTAAATAATTCCACTTAGACTTATTATCTTTTGAAGATTGAAAAGATTCTTGTAAATAACATCTATCTAGGATGTTCAATTTAGTTATCTAGTTCTGACTTGCTAACCCTTGTCTTTTGCAAAAGGAATCAGATACCATATCTAAGCCAATTCCAAAAGATTTGGAAAGCGAAAATAAATAACTAAAACTCTTTACAACCAATTCAAATTTCGAAGATACATAAACTTGTTATGAGTCAAAGTCTAGATGACTTTGGACTTTAACTTCTCAAAGATTTGTTTCAACACGATCTTGAAGCACTTTTTCTATCTTTAAGAGAAATAAGTTGGATTCTCAAAAAGATTCAAAGCAAACTAAAAACATCATCCAACCACAAGATACTAGTGTGGTAACCAATATCAGTGTGTCGACCCACTGAGATTTTATTGATGAGTTTTGTATTCAAATAATGCTTCACTTGAGACTAAGTTCAGGTCATATTCAATCTTTCTGACTCCTTACTGTGAATGCAATTCTTGTGCATTTCTTTGAGTCAAAAGAGTGAATTTACCAATTTACACTAGGAAGTTGATGCTTGACTTAGTCAATCAAATCCTTGGTTGAAAAGATCAACTAAAAAACCAAGTCAACTTATTCAGAAATTTATGAAATATTTCCGAATACTTTATCTTGAAGTGTTTCAAGAAGATCTTGGAAGTTACTTACTTCATATCTTCTGTTTCCTTTATCCTGAAGTATCTTGAGATACTACTTGTATCCTTCTTGAATTAAACTCTTTCTTTGAAGTCTTAATTCCCTTGAGGTTTAACTTCAAGATCTGAACTAGGACTAAAAGATAATTATCATCCCACGGTTCGATGTCCCATACCATCTTTCCTACATTAATCTGAGTATAAAATCTGATGTCCCATACCACCCTATTTTATATTCAAATTAATGTGTGGGTGATACTTATCCTAAAGTCTAAATATATCTTGATAGAGTACCTTCTTGCTTCAATTCTTTACGAGAATTTTGAAGTTTCAGGCATTAACTCTAACAAGATTTTCTAGGTTTTGATCCCTTCACATGATCATTTCATGATCTTGTGCTTTCCTTTGGGAACTTGAAAACCTTTTGATGGAACATCCATCCTTCTTTACTAGGGTTTTCAAATGAAAACCAATTAGAACTCCAAGTACTTGAATTTTCATAGATTCAAGCTCAATTGGTTTATTATTGACCAATTTGTAGTGACAAGAGTTTTTTGACTTCTTGTCTTTAGATTCCTTCTTTATGGATGCTTTAGACACTTATCTTGGCCGAGACTTTTACAAGATACTCTCTACTGCTTAAGTCTAAGCATCTGCTCATGCTCTTTGGATTTGTACTAAAATCCCTTTAAGGATAGGTAAACATTATGTTTTACCTTCCACAAACTTAAGTACTATCTTCATGGTTGCAGACTACATTCTTGGAATTTCTTGACTCTGTTCAGACTTGGAACAACTTACTCTTTTCACACTTTTTCATTGGATAAATGGAATATGAGTGAATAATTTCCAAAACGAATTTTTATTGCCAATGCTTGGGCAATCTACAAAGTAGTTCCTATCACACATTCTTGGACAATCATGGCCAAGCTTGATCAAGTCTAGTTGACCTTGCGACTATAATAAAGACTTAGTCTTTATTATTAAGATCTCTTAAGTCAAGCGGTGCATCATCATCTACGATTGGGGGCCAAGGTGGTTCATCAACAGGAGTAGGTGGCGCACAAGCAAGAGCAGCAATGATGGCGGTCATACCAACATTGCGGATACGGCCACCAGCCTTCACAGAAGGTAAACTTGATGGTATGAACTACACCCTGTGGAAGTTCAAAATCACTTCTATTCTTGATTTGTATGAGCTTTTGGAGACTGTTCTTGGGACTGATCATGAGCCCCAAGAAAGACCTGATCCAAATAATCCTGGTCGAATGATTCCTCCTGATGCTGATCTTCTATATGCTTGGAAACGTAGAAATGCAGATGCACTTTGTGCTCTTGTTACAAGTACTTCTGATAGTGTTCTGACTCTCATTCAGCATACTACAAAGGCATGTGAAGCATGGAACATATTGAGAAATCAATATGAAACTCGTAATCAGACATGGATTCAGAACTTGGAGAATCAGCTTGCAGCAGAATGGTTTGTTGATGGGGAGACTGCACAGGTGTTTATCACTCGCATAAAGAATCTGCGAGATCAAATGGCGGGAGCAGGTGTTCAAAAGTCAAGTGAGGAGCTAGCTCGACGTTGTCTTCGAATCTGTCCACCTAAGTTTGATGGTTTGGTAATTGCTCTTAACACTCAAATCAGACCTCAACCACTAACTTTTGAAGAATTCAGTGCCTTACTCATGGAGGAGGAGCTGCGGCTCAAGGCAAGGAGCACTGGTAGCAAAGGAGATGCTGCATTCACAGCAAATGCCAAAGGAGGCAAAACATACTCTTCAAAAGATGGAGACAAAAAGAAGAATGACAAAAAGAAGTTCAAGGGAGAGTGTTTCCACTGCAAGAAGAAGGGACACAGAATCCAAGACTGTCACATCAAGAAGGCAGAAGAGAAGAGTGGCTCTTCAAAAGGTGGCAAGGGCAAGGAGTCTGCCAACACAATAGAAACAGAGCTTGAGTTATTTGTTACGATAGAGGAGGTGTGCTCCTCGGCTGAAGATTCAGGAACATATGACTCATGGGTGTTGGACAGTGGTGCATCTCGTCACATGACGAGTAGAAAAGACCTTTACAGTTCCTTACAGCCTCTAAAGGAACCCATCACAGTAAAGGTAGGAAACAATGCAAGATGTCCTATAGAGGGCGAAGGTACGGTTTCTTTCATTAACTCTAATGGTGATATCAAAAAACTTTCAAATGTGTTGTATGTTCCACAAATAAAACAAAATCTACTTTCAGTAGCTTCTATAACTGATCAAGGTCATCAAGTATCTTTCAGTAAGACAGGAGCTAAGATTATGGACGGTAACAACAACATTGTTGGGACTTGCATAAGGAGGAACAACCTGTATGAGTTGTGTGCTCTAACAGCCACTACAAACGTGGGCACAAGTAAGCTATGGCATGAGAGATTCGGCCACATTGGATACCTTGTACTAAAGGAGATGCATCGTAGGGGTATGGTTGCACACCTACTATCGATTGCAGAAATGAAGGAACCATGTGAAGCTTGCATGATGGGCAAGCAACAGAGGAATGTGTTTCCACAAGAAAGCAAGAACAGGGCAAGCTATCCTCTAGAGTTGGTGCATGCTGACTTGTGCGGAAAAATGCCTACACAGGCCTTGGGCGGATCTTCCTACTTCATGTTACTTGTCGACGACTATAGTAGGAAGATGTGGGTGTACTTCCTTCGCGATAAGGCTCAAACTTTTGGTAAGTTCAAAGAATGGCTTCAGCTTGTTGAAACTGAAACAGGGAAGAAGACGAAGAAATTCAGGACAGACGGTGGTGGTGAGTTCACATCAACAGAGTTTGAAGATTTCTGCAAGAGCAAGGGAATCAAGCATCAACTCACAGTGGCACATAGTCCCCAACAGAACGGTGTTGCAGAACGTCGGAATCGAACCATCATGGAGATGGCAAGGTGCATGTTGAAAGGAAAGGGTTTGCCTAATCAATTTTGGGCAGAGTCTGTCAACACTGTTGTCTACATCTTGAATCGAAGCTACACCAAGGCACTTGATGGAAAGACTCCACAAGAAGCCTACACTGGTAAAAAAACCTTCTATTTCCCATTTCAAAGTATTTGGAAGTGAATGTTATGTACATGTTCCAGATAGGGAGAGAAACAAGCTTCAACCAAAAAGCATCAAATGTATCTTCTTAGGATATAGCGAAGATAAGAAGGCTTATAAGCTTTATGATCCTGAGGCTAAGAAGATCATGGCGAGTCGTGATGTGGTGTTTAAGGAGGAGGAGCCACATGCAGTGGAGGAGGAAAAGAGAGCTTCCACTTTATCATCAGGCGAAGGGGCAATCCACTATGAACCTGGCCCAAGAGCTATCCCTTCTACACAATAGAAGGAAGCGTCATCTTCAGATGATGAGTCTGAAAGTCACCAACCTACCGACATCCAAGTGGAAAACCCATTGCCACGTTGGGTGAGGCAGCTCTATGATTCTGCAAATCCCATCCCAGAGTCACTAGAATAGGTTGCAGATGGAACGAGGCGATCACAGAGAATAGAGGAATAGAGACGAGCAAGCACCCATATTGTAGACACAGCCTTGATGGCTGATCTCATTCAAGAAGAAGCAAAGGAACCAACCAATGTGGAAGAAGCACTCCATGATCCGAATTGGAGGGCTGCCAAGCAAGCTGAATACAACAATATCATGAAGAATGGAACTTGGGAGCTAGTGGATCGACCCCCTAAGCATAAAGTCATTGGCACCAAGTGGGTCTAGAAGCTAAAGTACAAGGCTGATGGTACTCTAGAAAAGTATAAAGCAAGACTTGTTGCACAGGGCTACTCACAAGTTGATAGCATTGACTTTTGTGAATCATTTGTCCCAACTACAAGAATGACTACTATCCGAGTAGTACTAGTTGTGGTTGCACAAAAGCGTTGGCCAGTCTATCACATGGATGTCAAATCAGCGTTCCTGATTGAACAAGGTATGTAAGCTAAAGAAGGCATTATATGGGCTAAAACAAGCCCCTAGAGCATGGTACCAACATATAGATAAGTATCTCTTGGATCTAGGTTTCAAAAGATGTGCTTCTGATGCTAACTTGTATGTTCTAAAGAGAGGAGGGAAGACGATTGTGCTTGTACGCTATGTAGATGACCTTGTGATTACAGGAAATGATGATGCTCTTCTTCAACAAACAAAAGATGCCCTGAGTTCAGAATTTGAAATGACAGACTTGGGCTTAATGCATTATTGCTTAGGTCTTGAAGTTTGGCAGGAACCAGGGAAGATTTTCATCTCTCAACAAAAGTATGCAAGGCAGATATTGAAGGCATTCGACATGGAGGATTGCAAGGAAATTTCTACACCTATGGAGGTCAACACAAAATTATCTATTGAAGATACTTCATCTCCAGTGGATATTGGAAGATACAGGAAATTAGTTGGAAGTCTCATCTACTTGTGCAATAGCAGACCAAACATCTCGTATGGTGTTGGCATAGTAAGCAGGTTCTCTAATAAGCCTTGCCAAACTCATTGGAAGGCAAGCATGCGGATACTCAGGTATGTGAAAGGAACTACTGATTATGGTATTCTTTATGAAGAAGGATCATCTCTGGTCGGATACTGTGACTCAGATTGGGCAAGAGATATTGATACCAGAAAATCAGTTTCTAGATATTGCTTTTCTTTAGGATCAGGGATTTTCTCTTGGATTTGTAAGAAGCAACCGACTGTAGCATTATCTTCTACTGAAGCTGAGTACAAAGCTGCATGTGTTGTAGCATGTGAAGCAGTATGGTTGAGGAGGATCCTATGGCACATAGGAATACAAGGACAGGAGGCTACAGAGTTGAAGTGTGACAACCAAAGTTGCATGGCCATCGCCAAAAATCCTGTTTTCCATGCACGTACCAAGCACATAGAAATTCAGTATCACTATGTGCATGAATTGATTGAGGACAGGGTCGTGGAGATAAGCTATTGCCCTACTGAAAAAAATGGAGCATAGATCTTCACCAAGGCCCTTGGGAGAGAGCAACTTCTTTGACACTTTCCAAAGCTTGGGATTGGACCAAGGAGGTAGTTCACCGTAGGGTGGACATTGAGAGGGGGGTGTTAGATATGCTCAATACTCCACCCTCATGTGACCACAATTGATCCATGGTGCTCTAAGTTGTAAGGCCCCCATTATGAGAAGAAGCCATTATGAGAGCCCAGACATTTGTGGAACCCTAACTTCTAAGTTAGATGAGGTCTATGTGTGACCGTTGATGGTTGTAGATGATCTTTGTGAGCCTATCCATTAGGTTAGGTAGGGCATAAACTTCCAAGCCATTGGGTTGCCATTTAAGGTGAAACTAAAGGCCATGTGGCATCGCGCGGTTTCCCCATAGAACCTTAATGGGGGGAGTGCAGCCCCCCTTTTGCGGGATCCGAGGGGCCTATCCCCTGGCCCATAGGGCCGAGACAGTAGGACTTCTGGTCGTGGAGATATTGTTGGATCGTATATTTTACCGACTATTTTGTATCTCCCGACTACGTTTATCTATACCGAACCGCCTTGTAAAAGCTATATAAGCACGGCCCAAGTTGAGCTTTACATAGCATTGTGCACTAGTAAGCCCTTCATCTAGAGTCTGTCTAGATCGCCATCTAAGCTCCACAGTGGGAGCGCAGGGGTGGACAGCTCCATCATTGTAACTGCATTACGCTCGGCAACCTGAGAATTTGAGTTCTCTATCTCTCAGTCTGCGTCTATCTTTGTCTGCGTTTTTCTCTCAACTTTGTCTACAGGTCTATTCTGCTGTGCTGTTATTTTTTTACATTGTCATCACCAAATGTACAAGCTTTAGATGACTTTAATTTATACATGTCAACTATTCCAATGAGCTTATGCTTCAACTTGTATACCCATTTAGTGCTAATGGCCTTTTTTGCATGGAGGCAAACCACATAAAGACCAAGTACCATTCTTCATAATAGCATCATATTTTGATGACATAACAACCATCCAATTTTTTGCATTTTCTGCTTCATCAATAGAAATAGGCTTGTTCCCATCACAAAGACTAGAGGCAGCCATTGCATAGCAATGTGATGCAAAAGAATCACTATAAGAGCCTAAACAAGTATGATATGATAGAGGCGCATCTAATTTGCTAACTCGCAAAGTCTACGCCAACCATTTCGGCATAGTTTTTTCCTCCTCTATATTAGCCCTCTCATCAACAAGTGCATCATGTAAATTTGCATAAGAAATGGAATGATTTACATAATCACGTGGAACGTGTAAAGGCTGAGAAATTGCCTCATTCGAACCAACACTTGACAGTCCACTTGTAAAAAGATGCAGCAAAGTGTCATACACATCTTTTGAGCTAACTGATGTCTCCTTGGTACATGAAAGTAATGGTTGAATTGCATCATCCTCAAAAAAAACAACACGACCAAGAAAAATGTGTTTAATCTATGGATGATATAGAAAATAGCCTTTGCTTTTAGAACTATACCCAACAAAAATGCATTTCACTACCCTATCATCCAATTTTTTACGTTGTTGTTCCGACACTAATGTATATGCAAAACAACCAAAGGCATGTAGATGAACAACATATAGCTTTCGACCATGCCAAGCCTCATATGGAGTGATGCACTTTGGTGGGACACCTGTTAAGCCCATATGTTGCACACATAACACCTCGTGGTAAAGCTTGACTTTTGACTATGTGGTAAAGCTTGACTTTTGACCATACACCTCGTCATCTCCATGAGAGACCTATTCTTTCTTTCAACAACACCATTTTGTTGAGGTGTATATGGAACTATACACATTCAAGTACCAAAATTTTGAGTCTATTCCATATATACACTGTTCATGAGAAGATGGGTCATAAATGCAAACAATAGTAAATGTTCATTCTTCATTCTGCACAAAATTAGCAAACTCTGTTTTGGGTGTAGAGACCTTTGCAACAACCTTTTGCAGTCAGTTTTGAACAACTCTTTATGACATGATCATTTCCTTTACAATATTTGCAAAACAATTTCTCATTTTTTGATTCCTTATCGTCTTTATCTTCCTTTTTTGATTGTGTAGAATTAGTAGATTTCTGCTTAGTAGTAGATGAGCTCCATTTACCTTTGCGCTTCTGACGAGCTAAGAAAGCTTGATCTACTGCATGCATAATGGACCTGTTCTGCCTGGATTGATCATCCTGCAACAAAATAGAGAGTAACTCCCCAAATGTTAAGGCATTTGGATTACATTTCATCATCAACCAAAGAGTAGAAACAAAACTCTGATATGAATCTGGAAGACCACTCAGAACAATGTGCACAAGTGAAGTGTCTAGCAAGACTTCATCATCAGAAATCAATTGTTCCTTCAAATCTTTGATCTTTGTCAAAATACTGTCCATAGAATCTTCTTCATTCATATGCTCACTCTCCAACTGTTTTTAGAGGTAAGCAACACAAGCCTCATTTCTTTCATGGTATAAGGTGGTAAGTGTATGGTGACCTGCTTTGATCGTGATTGTTGGAGTTTGAGGTCTGCGGAAGCATGCAAACAAAACTAGGAAGAAGAAGAAGGTTGGAGCACAACACACAATACTGAATGTATTACCAATAGAATGTACAAAGATAAGTAACCCGTTAGGGGGAAAAAACCTCCTAAAGAGGGAAAAAAGTGCCCGAGTGGTCCTAAGTGTGTTCACACATATTGCTACCAAAATATATCAAGAACCACAAGACTAAACATGACATAGTAACATAAACCAATAGAGAAAAATGAGAGGAATACAAACAAAGAGATAGAGAACTTGAATTCTTGAATTTCCAAAAGGATTAGTTAGTTACAAAGATGACATTGCCCACCTATCTTATCCCAATTTTGACCTTAGATGACGATCTAGACATAGTTTAGATAAAGGGAACAATGAGGACCAAATCGAAACAAAGCTTTGTGAAGGTCATGCTTATACAACTATTGCTGTGATGATCGAAGGCATAAAAATTATCATAAAACATAATAAATTATATATTGTGACAATATAACCATGATAGAAGGTCCAATTTATCAACCCTTGGGGGGGCTGGCTATGCCCCTAGATCCCAAAGGGGGGCAAGCCCTCCTTTGCACTCCCCTCATTAAGGTTCTCTGGGAGAACCATGCTATGCCACAAAGCCTTTATTTTCACTTTGAATATCTACCTACTAGCTCCAAAGCTCATGCCCTACCTAACTTGATGACTAGGCTCAAAAGGATCATCTACAAACATATGCGGTCACACATGGACCTCATATACCTTGGAAGTTAGGATCCATAAATGTTCAAAATGGCTTCTCCTCATAATCAAATCATGACCTTACAACTTAGAGTGTCATGGATTATTTGTGGTCTCCCAAAGGTCGGGTATTGAACATGTCGAACATGTACAAAATTTGACATGAAGTTGTATGAAATATATTTCTTTCATTATCTAATGATGCATTATATATGCTTCAACATGTATGCTACCAGCCATATTTGTCGGATGTTAGTTGGTCAATTCTAGTACAATGGATGTCATACATTGATTAGAGCTCATTACTTTGAAATGCACTTGGGAGAACGTATGGACTCCACCCAAATGGGGCATGATCTATCTCCTTTTGTAGAGAATTTTGACATTTGAAAATTCAATGGAGAGGTTCTATTTTCCACACATGCCTATTCATCTGAAAGAAAATTACCACTCTTTATGATGTAATAACAAGATGGAATGAACAAAGTACATTTCTAAGTTCCAGCGAGAATTGTTTATCGGAAGACTAATGATTAAGTGACTTATCCTCATAAGCCAAATACATTCAAGGACACACATTCCCCCCACCAACCTCTAGTGTAGTTTATGTTTTCCTTACAAAGGGGATAAGAGAAGTGAACCAATCGTTAGACCCCATTTCTTGTTATAGCCTTCATTCAGATTCATAGTTTTTACCAATCTCCAATGTTAGGTATTCAAGTGCAATTTTAGGATGCTATGCAAACTGATACTCTTCTGGTATGAGAGAGAGAGAATCGACCCCATGAGCATCTGCATAATTGCCTATCAAAGAGAGAGAATTCGAATAAAAGCGAGCACATGGCAAAAAAGATATCACAAAAGGAACAAGAAGGAATGGACATGGATGTATCTATCATCTGTAAAATGCATTCTAATATTTGTTGTCTCGATTACACGATAACAATATGGGGGGCTCATGATAGGTGGCCTTAATCGTTGTGATTCCGTCAAGACGATGATCACTCACTGTAACGTCAGCAGCAGGTGTGCGGCTCCTGGCGGAGCTGCATTGGAGATGCAGCAGTCATGTCCTTTCGGAATGAGCCCAGCCAGACCTCCCGGACTTATCCAGTCCAACCCTCCGAAGTGTTTACTTCATGTCTCTCCGTTTATGACTACAGCCGTCAGCATTCCTTCTTTTCCGTATCATTGTCAAGGTAGGTAGGTGTGTGTGTGTGTGTTAGAGAGAGAGAGAGAGAGAGAGAGAGAGAGAGAGAGAGAGAGAGAGAGAGAGAGAGAGAGAGAGAGAGAGAGAGAGAGAGAGAGAGAAATTTTCTCCTTAACACAGAAAGGGAGCCCGTACTCTTAACTGAACATCTGGCTCATGAGGAGTCTGCCATTTCTTCTCCATGTCGTGAGGCCGGAGAATCAATTCCTGTGAGTATGTAGGTGCTTTATTTCATCTTCACAAACCCTACATGCACATGTTTTTAACAAGCCTAAGTGATAATAATAACTGTTGTAGAACAGGTAATTCCATCAGAACTTGGAAGATTGTTACTTGAGAAGTCGCTGAGGAGAGATGGACGATTCAGTTTTTGTGAGGGTTCAGGGATCATTGAATTTGTCGAATGCAATGAAAATTTAATCTTGGATGCGCAAGGTGATCAGGAGCTGAAAGAGAACAGGGTGGCCATTAGGAGCGGTAAAAGAGAAAAAAGCAATACAGAGATCTCACAAGGTGGGCAAGGACCAGTTCCTTGTAAAATCAGGCCTTCAGATAATGGTTGCTCAAAGACATTGTCTAGTAGTTCACAAGAAAATGGGTTGGTGGCTGGAACAAATCGGAGACATATTGGTACTGAAGGTCTTGTCCATGCTCTGGAAAGAGCAGAACAATTGTTTTCGGTCAGTGATCTTCTCCAGTTTGTACAAAAATGCAGAGAAAACAAAGATCTTACACTTGCATTTCGTCTCTACCAACACATTTGCAGGACTGGACTTGAGAGTGATAAGCTGGTTGGGAATCATCTCGTTCCCATGTTTGTTGATTGTGGAGATTTGCTTAAAGCTTCTCAGGTTTTCAGGAGGTTGATTTGTCAGAATGAGCACTCGTGGTCATTCCTTATTTTGGGCTATTGTTTGGAAGGGAACTTGCAACATGCTCTTAAACTTTATGATGAAATGAAGAAAACGAATATAAAGCCTTCTAGTTTTACATTTGTAGGATTGCTGAATGCATGCGTAGCCAATAGGAATCTTGAGGTGGGTCGCAGTGTACATGAGGAAATAAAGGAGAAAGGCTTTGCAGAAGATGTTCTGGTTGGAAATAGTTTGATAGACATGTACATGAAATGTGGTTTTCTTAATGAAGCTGAGAAGGTGTTTGAGGGTCTGCCAGTCCAGGATGTGGTGTCTTGGACTGCACTTCTTGCAGGCTATGTGGAATTTGATCTAAGCCAGGAAGCGTTGACATTCTACCACAAAATGCAATCAAAGGCCATCTCGTCAAATGCTGTTACCATGGCTTTGGCAATGAAGGCTTCTAGGATCGTTTGTGATACAGATCAAGGCCGCATAATACACAGTGAGGCTGTGAAAAAAGGATATGAAGGGGATCTTACACTCTCCAACAGCATCTTGAGTTTGTATGCAAAGTGTTCCTGTGTTGATGATGCACATTATGTGTTTGACAAGTTGCCAGATCGAGATGTTGTTTCATGGAATACAATGATAGTTGCACATACTGAACATGGAAATTTTCAAGAGGCTCTTGAATGCTATGAGCAAATGCAGATAGCAAAGATTGTTCCAGATTCTTGGACAATGTCTAGTATGTTGAAAGTTTGTGCTAGTCTTGGTGCCTTGGAGCAAGGGAAGGAGTTACATAATAAAAGTCTGCAACTTGGCTTAGCTGATAATGTCTCTGTAGTTAATAGCTTAATTGACTTTTATGGCAGATGTGGATGGATGCCCGAGTCAAGAATGGTCTTTGAGAAGTTGGTAAACAAAGATGTCATATCATGGACTGCACTGATTGCTGGATATGCGGAGCATGGCCAAGTAGATGAAGCTCTTGACAATTTTATGAAAATGCAAGAGAATGGATTCGCTCCTAATGCAGTCACATATTCATGTGCTTTGAAGGCATGTTGTGCTAGTGGTGTCCATGATGGGGCTAGAACACTTCACATGGACGTTGTCAAAATGGGACTTGATTCTGAGGAAACAGTTATCAATACACTCATAAATGTATATGCTACTTTTGGATCTCTGATAGATGCAGAAGCTGTTTTTGAGAGGATGCCTGCTAGATGTGTTGTTTCATGGACTGCACTTATTGGAGGCTATGTTGATTGTGGATATAATATTGATGCATTGAAGTATTTTGAGAAGATGCAGGCAGGGCAAATTTCACCCAATTTTGTCACATATGCTTACATTCTGAAAGCCTGTGGTAGCATTGGAGCTGTCGAGAAAGGCAGAGAATTTCATTTGGAGATAGCATGGGATGGGTTTGAGAGCGATCCTTCTGTAGGCAGTGCATTGATCAATATGTATGCTCAGTGTGGGTCACTTTCAGAGGCATGTGAAGTTTTTAATGATTTATTGACACGTGATATAACAGTATGGAGTTCAATGATGAAAGCCTATGCCCTGAACCATCAGGGATATGATGCTGTACATTGTTTTAAGGACATGCTACAGCAGGGCCTGAAGCCTGATGTTGTAACCTTCACCTGCCTTCTCACTGCATGTAGTCATGCTGGTTTGATACAGGAAGGTTTGGAATACTTTAAGTTAATGAGGGAGAAGTATGGTTTTGCACCTACAAATGAGCACTACAGCTGCATAGTAGACCTGCTTGGAAGATCAGGTGAGTTATTAGAAGCAGAAAAATTTATTGAAACTTTTACAGTTACTCAAGAAGATGCATGGGCAGCTTTGCTCACAGCTTGCAAAACCCATGGGGATGTAGACCTAGGGATGCGGTGTTTTGAGCAGCTTATGCAGAAGGACCCAGAGGATGCTGCTTGGTACACCCTTATGACAGACATTTTGACAGGAGCAGGAAGATGGGAAGATGCATTGAAGATTGAAACATTTAGAAAGCATGTGGAAGCCAAGAAAATGCCAGCAACTGCATGGATAGAGATCGACAGACAAGTTCATAGGTTTATGGTAGGTGATGAGCAGAATGAGGACATCCTGGCTGCAGTCAGAGCTCTTAATTTGCGTCTAAAAGATGAGGGGCATGTCCCAAACCTGAATCTAGATGTCAGACCTGTGTCTGACCATAAAAAGGAAGAAGCCTTGTGCGAGCATGCAGAGAAATTGGCCATTGCCTTTGGACTCCTCAACACACCACAGGGAACGTCCTTGAGAGTATCTAAGAATTTGAGAATGTGTGCTGATTGCCACAATGCAAGCAAGATAATTTCTCGGATGGAACGGCGTGAGATTATTCTGCGAGATGATTGTTGCATGCATCATTTCATAGATGGCAGTTGTGTGTGTGGGGATATGTTCTGATGTATTTCCAAAATATTGTTTCAGATTTGTTCTACAAATCTCAGCCAATGAAGGAGTGTTTTGACAAACTGTTTTCCATCGTAGTCCAATCTGGATCCATCTGCAGATGTATTATTTATATTCCTATAAGAAGGATCTTCTTTATCTCCCCAAATTAATGCAATCCTTGGATGACCTTTCTTGTTTTTCCTGCATCACATTGAGGGGCTTGAATTGTGTGGCCTGGGGTGCTCATATAGATTCTTGTATTGTCTGGCTAATGGTGGTTCTTGCAGACACCTTACAGTACTACTTGTCCATGTTGTATATTATGTGCAAATATTTCAACTTATACTTCAAAATATAATTACTTTGTGATTCACTCCATTATGCAATTTGATGGCTTGCTTCATAGCCATTGAAGATGTTGAGCAATAAAATGGTCATGTTTACCTGCAAAGATCTGTCAAAGTGGTCAGTTTCCAAGACCATTTTTTAATCATGGTAGGTTTTCACTGCTTACATGAACGAATGCTAGTTTTCTGGGGCAGATCATTGGAGAATTATTTCAGAGCAATTAATTTTTGGATAGAAATATGATAAATGCCTCAATTTACTGTACCTGCAGCAATTCTTTAGGCAGTGTGTACAAAGGAATGAATTTTAAGAGCAGAAATTCTGAGAATGGAGTAACAAAAGTATAGGTATGCCTCGTCTATCTCATCACGTCACATCAAGTACTGAACTGTTATTTCACCTTTACAGACTTGTCCAATCCATGGCGCTTTTTGTTTTTTCATTTGCTGCTCGCTGGGATGGATAGTAATTCTTAATTCTTTGCTTTGACGCTTGCCTGCAATGATGTAAACATTGTTTTACATCTTTTGATGCATACGATTTTGGTCCGTATGCCCTTATTCTCAATATGTTTCCAACATGTGAGCTCACACAGTGGACACTTATTCAACACTTGAGAATGAGTTCAGATAATGTACTGAGACTCTCAAGATGAATAGAGAGCTGCATTCATAAGAGCCCGAAGGTGTTTGTACAAGGCACATAGCCGACTGTTAAGCGCCATGGGGCAAGTGCGAGGGGAATGGGATGGTGCTGAGAAAATGGGACGTTTGCTTGCGAGGGATGTTTTGAGAGCACAAGGACGTTTTAGATCACAAGAGTGCTTGGAGAGCATGGGACGAATGGGGGGCTTGAGAAGGGGCATGAGAGTGTGTGAGTACAAGTACGTTGGAATGATCATTGGATGATTAACGAGGTTGCCCTCACTCCATTTCCTGGGAGGTCCCCCTTCCCAGTTCTGGGGCCGTCTCCTTCACAATTTTCACTTTTCTTCACGGTCCATTTTTGGATGTTTTTTGAGAGGTCCCCCATCCTAACTTTTCACCTTTGCTCCTTAACATTTTCGTTTTCTGAGAAACCGAAGGAAATCAGTTTTTACATTCTCCCCGGCTTTGAAGAGCTTGACGTCCTCGTCAAGCTAAGGTAGTGGGGTGGAGGGTGGGTGGGTTGCATAAAAGTCGTCGATGATGGTGCGGGAGGTCGGAGGCGGATCGGTTTCACTTACTGTGGGGGCTTCGCGGAGAGGGTGGCCACACCATTTTACCAAGAATTTAGTTGCATGATAGCCAAGTTATTCCTTCAAGATAAGTTCAGGATGACGTTGAGGGTGAGGTTGGTCCGGAAGTGGAACGGTGCATCCTAAACATTGGTCAATGTGAAAGTGTTTGAGAAAGCTCACATGGAAGTATCTGTATGTTGCGAACGTCAGAATCCATCCTTCAATTTGCTTTCTTCCATCGAGAGGGCCTCCAATGTTGGCCGTCGGCTTAATGCATATGGAGTGAGTGCTCCAACATAGTTCTGCTCCCGAAAACTTGCATGACTCATAAGTGATTGGGAGGCCATCTTGCATAAGGACGACTCCAATGGTCATGCCCGAGGTATCGTTATGGATTCCGAAGGGTTTGTCATATTTAGGTAGTCTGATTATGGGAGTATTGCACATAACTGCTATGAGCTGTTCAAATGCATCTTGTTCACGTGGAACTCACACAAAGAAACCTTTGCCTTTGGTTACCTCTATAAGCAGAGAGGCAATCTGACTAAAGTCTTTTATGAAGTGCCTTGGAAATTGGCAAAATCCAATAAATTCACAGACTTCTTTGATTGTGAGAGGATGAGCCCACTGGCGGACAGCCTCGATCTTTTTGGGATCCATGTGGACACTTGTGTATGACACAATGAAACCAAGAAATTCCACTGATTTCATAGAGAATTCACACTTTTCTGGTTTTGTCTCTGAGACGTTGGCACATACGTGCTTGAGATGTTCTTCCAGCGAGTTACTGCATATGAGGAAATCGTTGATGTATATGATAAAGAATTTGTCCAACATGTCGCAGAAGCCATCGTTCATCTCTCTACGGAAAGTAGCGGGTGCATCGGTGAAGCCAATCACCAAAACCAACCATTTGTAACTGCCATAGCATGTGCGAAAGACAGTCTTTTCGATGTCTTGTTTGGCGATCCAAATTCGGTGAAGACACTCTTTTCGATGTCCAAGCTGATCCATGAGTTCCTCCATGTCTAGAACCGGATCTTTGGTCTTCACTATGATTTTATTGAGAGCATGATAATCGGCACACAATCACATGCTCCCATCTTTCTTCTTTACAAACAGCATGGGTGCGCCGCAAGGTGAACTGCTGGGGCGAATGAAGCCGTGCTGCTCAAGTTCAATGAGTTGACATTTAAGTTTATTTGAATCAGTTTCATTCATTTGATATGGTGCCTTTGCGGGAGGCACCCGACCTGGTAGTACGCATGATGCTGGGCTTTCCGTTTTGGAGGAGGTCTGTAAGAAGATTATTGATGTCGCATATAAATTGCAATTGCCAGATAATTGCAAAGTTCACCCAGTTTTCCAGGGAGGGGAAGGGGGAGGGGGAGGGAGGAAGGGAGGGAGCGGGAGGGAGGGCGCAGGAGGGAGGGAGGGGGGGGGGCGAGAGAGAGAGAGAGAGAGAGAGAGAGAGAGAGAGAGAGAGAGAGAGAGAGAGAGAGAGAGAGAGAGAGAGAGAGAGAGAGAGAGAGAGAGAGAGAGAGAGAGAGAGAGAGAGAGAGAGAGAGAGAGAGAGAGAGAGAGAGAGAGAGAGAGAGAGAGAGAGAGAGAGAGAGTTCTTAAATGAATCCCTTCCCCCTCCCTTCCCCCCCCCTTTCCCCCAAACCAAAAAAAAAAAAAAAAAAAAAAAAAAAAAAGAAGAAAGAAAGAAAGAAAGAAAGAAAAGAAGGGAATGGGGTGATCACTACCACCAGATTCACATGCTTTTTCTAACTTTAACTGGGCTTGTTGCTATGACACTCGTGTGTCCACTAGTGGTTTTTTCTTCATGCTTGGTAGCTCATGCATATCTTGGTTGAGCAAGAAGAAGCCTATTGTGGTCATTTCTAGTTGTGAGGCTGAGTATAGGGAAGCTTTCACAGCGATTGTTCAATGTATGTAGTTCATACGCCTTTTGGCTGATTTGGGTATTTGTTAGTCTTCTGCCACCACCATCTTCACTGACAATTAGAGCTTATTGGAAGTTTCGAGAAACTCTGTGTTCCATGCTCGCACAAAGCACATTGTGATGCATTATCATAATGTCAGGGAGAGGTTCTCTGTAGGGGGGATCATTTTGACATATGTGCCCACACAAGATAACATTGCAGATCTTTTCACAAAGGCTCTACCTCTGGAGAAGTTTGAAGCTCTCCGCAAAGCTTTGAGCTTAATTCCTTTTGTGGATTGATCTCTTTCCACATAACTTGACACTTCCTTATACATGAGTGCAAGCTCCTTGTTCACTGCATGACTCCTAGGGAGGATTTGTTGATATATTTCAGTAGTGATGTGTGTGAACACACTGTGACCGCTAGGGCACTTTTTTCCCTCTTTAGGAGGTTTTTTCCCCGGCTCGTATATATGCCTATAACCCTAAGGGGTCTCACTTATCTTTGTACATTCACTTGGTAATACATTTAGTATTCGGTGTTGTGCTCCAAGCTTCTTCTTCTTCCTTGTGTTGTTCGCGTGCTTCCACAAACTTCAAACTCCAATAAACTTTTGAACTCTTACTCTTTGTCTTTCACAAACATCGAACTCGTGTACTTACGATTCGTAACATTTCAAGGTGAAATCATACTTAAGTTTTTGGGCAAGTGATCCAACATGTCTTAGCAAAAGGTGAACCTCAATTCTTGTGAACAATTTTGGAAATGTTCAAGTGCCTTGGCAAATTGGCAAAACATTGAAGTCTTTTGGCAAACATTCAAATCATAAACATTCAAGTAAAAAACATTCATGTAACTTGCCAAACGGCAATGTAATCTTGCAAACGTTCAAGTCGGTCTTGCAAGCGACAAAGTTTTGAAGGAAACGTTTCAAGTCATTTTCAAGGGGGCTAACCATGATGCACTAAGTTGAGCCCCAAAGTGACATTTTCGTCACATTTTTGGTATCAAAGCCGAGCTAGATCCAAAGCCAAGCTAGATCCAGCAGCATAACGGGTTATTGACAAGTTGTCACACCAATGTTAGGAGCCATGTCAAACCCATCCCACACGCAGGAATGGTAGGCAAGGCAAATGATCACTTTTTGAGTGACTTAGAGCAACGGGCACAAGGTGCCAAAGACAACGCAAAAGATAAATGGTGAAATAAAGGGAAACGGGCACAATCACCCAAACTGTTACCAAAGGCTTCTGAATTCGCACATCGAGAGGAGTAAAGCGTTCCTCCACCGGATTGGATGTCCTACCATGGGGGCCGTATCTGAAGACTAGAATCATCGATTGCAGATCTAATGGAGTTGTTAAAAGAAGTTGGTGGACATAGAAACACAAAACTTGTGAGAGAATTCGCAAGGTGAAAATTTAGGGAAAGCGTCTCCTCCACCAAGACAGCAATGCGTGTTTCACCGCTGTCTTGCCTTGACATTAAAGGAAGACAACGATGCTAACTCATATGGCCATTTTAAACCTAGTCCACCCGACAAGTTCCGAAGATGCCGAAACTAACTAGCTACGTTGAAGTGGCTGTATGAAATGCAGCATCATCCCGAAGTTTAGGGCGTCGGCTGCAAGCACTAGGTCAAGACTGCTTCATCATTTTTGCGTTGGTTCCTTCCTGAAATATTGAGAGAGGACTTTGAATCATGGACTGAGTTCAAAGCAGCATTTGGAGCGTTTTTGGTATCTCAAAATGAGTCATTCAAGTTAAGAAATGAATGGAGAGGTCTAAGACAACAAGGTTCTTCATGCATGACCTTGATTGCCTTCATGGTTTTCAATATGGATGTAGCCTATGGACAACGTGTAAGATAGAGAAAGAAAGATCCTCCACCTAGGAGGAGGCCATGGTCATGGAAGAATGCTATCAAGATGAAGACGTCAATTGATGTGCCCAAAATGTAAAGAAAACAGAGAAGAATGTATCATCACAAAAGAAGTCAACAATCAACATGAAAATATTGCAATACAAACCATCAAGCTTCAACTCAAACGACGGGCAATTTATAGCCCCATTGAAGTAACAACAATTATAGGAACAATCTAGAGTGAGCATTACTGCCTCCTATTGATCAAAGGAACGATCACAACCCATTTCGACAAGATTTGTAAGGGGAATCATTGGGCAAAGCATTGCACTCGCAACAATGCAAACACATGGATGCAGGCCGCTCAAGTTGAAGACGAACCTAGAGTAAGTCAAAAGTGACAGTCACTAAAGTCAAAGACATGGATAATGGTCCAAGCACCCGAAGTAGTGGCCCACAGATTGATGCCATGGTAGCATCATCTTGATGCATGTCTATAACAATCCCTCTTATAAAAAACATGTATTTTTGTTGGTGCAATTAGCAATTCTAAGTGTTATGCTAATGACTCAGGACTACACATCCACTTATTACCTCACAAGAGATAACCACATGTGAACTCATGCTTGTCAATATTGAGCATAGTTACCTTGGATAATGTAAAAGTCAAAAGAAGATGGAATCTTGTGGATTTAGGAGAGTCACGCCATGACTCACTTGGTAGAAGAATCAAATCGATTAAGCCTCTAAAGTGTAGGATCACTTTTAGGTGAGGGAAAATTCAAATTCAAACTCAAACTATGAGTATAAATAGACATGATTTTAGTCACAGGTAGAGTGAGTCATTTTGAGAGACATTGAGCTACTTCAGTGAGTATACATTGAGCTCACACTTATACCTATGTGTAGTCCATTTTACTTCCATTGTATCATATGTTCAATAGCATTTACATTTTTGATACATTTCTTCAAGTACATTTCTGTCTACTGTTCAGTGTTGCATCTTCTTCATTACAATGATCTTGTGGAATCAATTTCTCTGCATGTACTCATTATTTTTCTATACTCTTACGTGGGATAGTTAGATGAAGTATCTAGTACCTAATATCAAATCTCATCAAGTTTGGTTCAACAGATCTCGAGATATGAAGCATAGAAGGTGACTGTGTCTGCACACATTCTAGATCCTGAAAAGTCGGGATAACCCCCTTGAATTGTTAAATTCATTTCTCATTGTATGGTGCAGCTAAATTCATGAAATAACTTGCTTTAGTTATCTATACACTTCAATTAGATGTGTGCAAAAACTTTCTGGTCAATTCATACCAGGTTGTGAGCTCTAAGCATAATAATGAGACCTTCTATTCTCAAAATAGAAGGTTCTTCATATTTCTTGCATATTATAGTTATCTGTTTTGATGCAAACAATTGAGATTGATGTTTCAAAGAACTTGGTGGTTCTAAATGCATCATTGTGAAGATAAAGGATTCTATTATGCAGCCCTAAAGTTAGATTGGTAGGTGTACAACAGGTTTTGTGCAACATCAACTCATTTTTGGAACCTATCTCAACATCTCCTCACAATTTTTGGAGAATTTTCGATGACACATAGAATGTTGTGCTGGTGGAGTCCATTGTCACGGATGGCTTTGTCACTTGAGTGTGCAACAAGCTTACAATTACCACTTAACGAACCATTGGACATGGCTATCTTTTCTGCCCAAAGGAAGGGCAACAATCTGAAAATCGCTCTAATTGTTTGCATGACAATAGATGAATGTTGAAGAAAACTAGATTTCTTGATTTTCCCAATGGATTCAATCCAGATGATCATTGGGTTATGGACAAGTACATGATCAATATGTTGGGCAAAAGTATGGACAACTTGCTCGACATGATGATTGTCGATTGCAAAAGGAGGCATCTACAAGTAGAAACATACATCACATGACAGTCGATTGGAAAGAGCACAGAAAAGGGAAAAGTATTACAGGAAAAATATGAAACTCGAAAGGACCATAGAAAAGAAAAAGAACCATTACAAGAAGAAGTGCTACGAAGAGACAAAGAATGGAGAAAAGAGAAGCATTCCACTCCCTAACCTCCTAGAAGGAACTCAAATCAACTAAAGTAGACTCTCAAGTGAATAGGGCTGAATGTTCACACATGCCACTTCCAACAAAGCAGTCGACCAAAGATCTCCAATGTGGAGTTGAGGCTCACTTATGCATTCTCCATGCCAACCTGATGCATATTGAAGAGTTGGAAGGCAACAAAATGAAACTGGGAGATCCCCATTTTCATGCCCTTTTCAATGAATTTGAAGACGTATTACCTGATGAAGGGACTACCTTTGAAATGAAAAGTCCAACATTGAATCGAAGTACTACTCAGCATACACTTCTTGCAAAGGCCCCCTATTGAATGAATAAAACAGGCTTTGAAGAACTTAAACATAAGCTCATCGAACTTGAGGTAGAGAGCTTCATTTGCCCTAGTAATTCCCCTTATGTTGAACCATACTCTTTGTGAAGAAGAAAGATGGGAGCATGTGATTATGTGTTAACTATTGTGCTCTCAACAAAATTATAGTGAAGACAAAGTACCCAATTCCAGTCATGGATGAGTTGATGGACTAGTTTGGACATGCAAAATATTCTTCTCGCATCGACTTGCAGCCTGGTTACCACCAAATCAGGATCTCTAAATAGGATATTGAGAAGACTTCCTTTTGCACATGCTTCGACAATGGAAGCCAACCATGAGTGCATCTCCTTTCTCAGAGAATGGCTAACAAAGCTCTATCAAGCTAAAGAGGCCCTCATGCAAAGTAAAGAGTGCATGATCAAGTATGCCAACCAAAATAGTTTCAAAATGCCCTAGTTCAAAGGAGACCTTGTCCCCGTGAGTGCCAAAAAATTCCAACTCCCAAAGAACTTCATCTCCAAGTTCAACCACTCCTATAGACCATACGACATCCTGTAGAGGGGCACTCTGATAAGTCCCCGAATGATGTATTTTATGTTCTTTTTTTTTTTACCCTTATGAGGTGCAGAAAGCAGGACAGGAAGAAGCTATCTTGATTTTGAGCAAGATCAGAAGCAAAAAGCCCAATTTCTTAAGTTGCCTAATTTTCTAGATGACCCATTTCCTAAGTTGACCAATTTCTAAAGTTGTCTATTTTCCCCATTGCCTGTTTTTCCAAGCCGCCTATCTTTTTCAACTGCCGACTTTTCCTAGCGGCCTAATTCTAAATCACCCATTTTCCCAAGTTGGCTTAATTCAGTTTACCTATTTTTACAAGTTACCTATTTTCAATAATTTAATCCACTAGTTTCAAAAGTTGCCTTTTTAAAAGTACTTTAGTAGGTAGAATAGAAATCAATTAGCTTCACACTGTGAGTAAAAGTGAGTAGGATTGGTTGGATATTCTTGTCATGAGTAGATAGAGTGGGAAGGTTAGAGAGTTGTCTTCCTGAACATCCTTGGGATTTTCTAGTCAAGAAATGGGTAGAGAAGGTTGTCCCAAAAACTTCTCAGCAAAATCTTAGAGAGTTACTACAAGCTGGTGCATTGTCGAAAGATTTTGGAGCTTCAACCTCAAGAATCAAAGCAATAAGACACCAATTCAAAGAACATGAAGGTATAGATGAATTCACATATGATCCTCTCACACAATTAAGAAGAGAGTTAGAAGCATTGAAGTTACAAAAAGCCTTGCAAGAGGAAAAGGTTGCTTGGCAAGGAAGGGATGAAGCTCTAGCTCATTTGAGATAAGAATTGGAGGAGCTTAGAACACAAAAATGATGGAGAGTGTTAATCTCCAAAAGAACAACTTATTCTTGTGATAAGAGCACCTCTATACCAAGAATAAGTCAAAACCTTTCACACATTTAGAGGATCAATTACTAACTATCAAAAGATTAACAATTCTGTGAAAAAGATGAAACACAGAAAAGTCTGCTGCACTATTTCTCCACATTGACCTATCAAACGTGTAAAGTTTTTGATGAAACTTTGTATGAAGTATCTCCTAGAGATTGCGCGTCTACTCCAAGTTGAATCACTTCAAAAGGTTAAGTATAACTTGAGAAATTGATTTCACAAGTTACCTATGTCAAAAACTGTCATCCAAAACAGTCGACTTTACACCTGTAACTTTTAAGACTTGGTTCTCCTTGAATAGAACCCGTTTTACAAAATGCTTCTAGACATGAGTAGCTTATCTTCCAACTTAAAGATTAAGCCCTCACTCATGCAAAACTTTAAACTGTGCTAGGAGAAATGACCAAAACATTGACTTCGAAATATGCGCCTGTTTTAGGAACTAGTGAACACACTTCACATATGAATGTTCCTACACTTAATTCACTCAGCCTGATTACAATTGGAAACTAAAACTTTGCACAGAGGTCAAGCAACTCTCAACTTAGACTTGTACAAAAGCATTTCACAATTGATCTACTGTAGAAGGAGAACACACAGAAACATCAGGCGCAAAACTTTTCATTTACTCAGAGAAAATACAACTGAGTGATGAGAGCTAACTCAAATTCACTTTCCTCTATCTCATAACTTCTATCTCCCTCATTCTTGACTTCTAACTATTGTCACATATGCTCTCATACATGCCCCGACTTTTCTCAAGGTATTTATAGATAATTTGTACATAATTCTTACTGAACAAAATGATCTAAGTCATCTATGACTATGCTAATGTACATATGTGTACACTTCTCTTGTCCTCTGAATGTAATCTTCTTCCACACTTTAGGAATTGATTCTTCCTTCATCATTTGATCTTCCAAGCCTTCAATTGGTGATTGATCTGCACCAACAGCTCCCCCTCAATCATCAATTGAGGTTTTCTCTGTCTTCTTGATACTTGCCATGTCTTTGAACCTTTGTAACTTAGGTCCATCCAAACTCTTTGTCATCATATCTGCCACTTGTTCTTTTGTTGGAGTGTACATCACTTCAATCTCTTTATCTAGTACCTTTTCCCTCAAGAAATGATACTGAATCTCTATATGCTTAGTCCTGGCATGAAAAACAGGGTTAGCTACCAAATACAAAGAACTCATATTGTCTCCAAAAATTATTGGAGTACTATGATCAAACTCAAAACTCTTCATCAAGGTCTTCAACCATATCACTTCTTTTGCAGCTTCTACCATTCCCTTATACTCAGCTTCTGTGGATGATAAAGCAACTGTATGTTGCTTCTTTGAACACCAAGATACTAACTTATCTCCAACATAACATAGATATCCATGAGTAGACCTTCTATCATCTGAGTCACCTGCCCAATCTGCATCACTAAACACTTTGATTCTTGTGTCAGAAGTGAAACCATAATACAAACCTTCACTTAGGGTTCCCTTGATATATCTGAGTACCCTTTGGGCTGCAATCCAATGAGTCTTCTTTGGACAATGCATAAATTGTGACAACACACCTACTGCATATGATAGATCTGGCCTTGTCAAGGTAGCATAGATTAGACTACCTACCAAACTCTGATATTTCTTCATGTCATTGAACTCTTCACCTCCATACCTGCTTAGTTTATGATTTACCTCCAATGGTGTAGTTGAGGTCCTGCAATCTTCCATGTTAAACTTGATCAAAAGATTCTTCAAGTATCTCTCTTGTGAAACATATACTCCATGTTGAGTATACACAATCTGCATTCCTAGAAAATAAGATAAGTTTCCCAAATCACTTATCTTAAACTCCTTCTCTATTTGCTTCTTGAGTTCATTGATTCCTTGAGCATCTGTTCCTGTAACAATAATATCATCAACATAAATGCATATGTAAATGTATCCATTTTCACTTGCCTTCACTAGCAAGCTACTATCTGCCTTTGATGCTTGAAATCCACATTCATTCAAGAACTTGACCAATCTATAGTTCCAAGCTCTTGGGGCTTGCTTCAACCCATATAAAGCTCTCTTGAGCTTACACACATAATCTGATCCAATTGATTCCATAAAGCCTTCTGGTTGCTCCATATATACTTCATCTGCAATATAACCATTTAGAAATGCATTTTTCACATCCAATTGTGATAACTTCCATCCCTTGCAAGCAGCAATAGCAATCAATGTCCTAATTGTAGACATCTTAGCAACAGGACTAAAGGTTTCATCATAATCTATCCCATAAGTTTGAGCATAACCTTTGACCACAAGTCTAGCCTTATATCTAGACACCTTACCATCTGCAAACCTCTTTGTTTTATATACCCACTTGCATCCAATGACTTTCTGATTCTTTGGTCTTGGTACTAATTCCCAAGTTTCATTTTCAAGTAGAGCATCATACTCTTCTTGCATTGCCTTCTCCCAATTCTGTTTACCTTTGGCTTCTTCATAAGTGGTTGGATCTTCTTCTGTTTTCACAATGTAGGCATAATCTTTTGTTGTTAGGAAAGATGTATCATAACTATACCTTATAGGCTCTTTCCTTTCTCTTGTAGATCTCCTGATTTCTGCACTTCTTGAAGTTTCAGCCTCATTTGATTCTGGATCAAATCTTGGCCCTTCTTCTACATGATCCTGCACTCTACATCTAGAGTCAACTTCATCAACAATTTCTTCACATACTTTTACCTTTGCCTTTCCTTTCCTTTGAATTTCTTCAACACCTGTATACTCATTTGGTGATCCTGTATACCACATGTTTTGCTCATCAAATGTCACATCTTTAGTAACAAGAAATTGCTTTGTGGATGGACTCCACAACCTGTAACCCATCTGTCTATCATCATATCCAATAAACACATACTTCTCTGCTTTTGGTTCTAGCTTATGTCTTAATTGTGAAGGAACATAAGCATATGCAATACATCCAAATACTTTACAATGATCAAGACTAGGCTTCTTACCCCACCATGCTTCATAAGGGGTTCCTCCATCCAAAGCTTTGCAAGGCAACCTATTCACAAGGTATGTTGCAGTGTTAATGGCCTCTGCCCATAAGTAATTTGGACAATTCTTTTCCTTCATCATGGCTCTTGCAAACTCTACAAGAGTCCTATTCCTCCTTTCTGCTACTCCATTCTGTTGAGGGGAGTACCTGCAAGTTACTTCTCTTTTGATACCTGCATTCCACAAATAATCATCAAACTCTTTTGAGAAATACTCTCCCCCTCCATCTGATCTTAACCTCTTGAGCTTTTGTCCTGTGATCCTTTCTGCATAAGCATGAAAGTGTTTGAATGTTTTGAAAACTTCTGATTTATCCTTGATTACATACAAAGTAATCCACCTGGTTGCATCATCAACAAACAACACATAATATCTGGATCCATTTATGCTATAGTCCCTTGAGGGTCCCCATACATCTGTATGAGCCAATTCAAGCATATTTGAATACTTGTACCCTGATTTGTTATAAGAACTCTTATGTGCTTTACCTAATTGACAAGCTTCACACTTGTACACCATATGTTGCCCTTCAATGTTTGGCAATCCAAGCACCACCTGATTCTTTGACATCTCCTTTATAGCTCTCTCATTGAAATGACCTAGCCTTTTATGCCATAGGTCTAATTCAGATACCTTTTGACCTCCATAGGTAAACAATGCATGTCCCACATTACCTTGGACCTTGAGAGTGAACAATCTTCCTTCCTTTTTACCTGCAATTATGGTTCTATATCCCTGATTTGGATCTTGTACATAGACACCATCATTTGTGAATCTTACCTCATATCCTTTCTCCACAATTTGCCCTACACTTATCAAATTTTTAGGAATAGTAGGAACATAAAGTACCTTGCTCAGAAGTGTACTTCCATTCTTTGTCTTCACTGATCCAATGCTCTCCACTTTATGTTTGGTATTGTCACCTGTTTGAACTGTATGTCCATTCACCCTTGCTTCCATATCAGTCATCAAGGATAGATTCCCACTCAGATGGTTGCTACACCCTGAGTCAATATAAAACACTCTTTGATCTTCTCCCATTGATTCATGAGTTGCATTCAAGATAAGAGTCATGTCATCCTTCTGATCTGATGCATAATTGTAATAATTATTGTTGTAGGACTGAGATTGGAAGTTTCTTCCACCTCCTCTACCATATGATGTCCTACCACCTCTTCCTCTGAAATTGCCTCTTTGGTTTCTGCCTCCTCTGCCTCTTTGATTATAACTCTGATTGTTGTATCCTCCACTTTGATTGTTATACCAACAATCATTTGCCAAATGATTTGTTCTGCCACAAATCCAACAAGCTTTAGCATTATCTTTGTTCTTACCTCCTCTTCCTTTACCTCTGAAATTTGTCTTCCCTTTTGTGAAGTTAGCTTGATTTGAATTCCCTTCATCATCATTTGATTGCTTTCCCTTGCCATTCTTTTTCTTGTCCTTGGAGTACATAGCTTGACTTGTACTTCTATCATTGTCTCCTTTAAGATCCTGCTCAAAGGTTAGCATGTGTCCTAGCAATTGATTAAGATCAGGAGTAAAGTGATCAAGTGACAATTCTATGGACAATATAAAAGGCTTCCACTTCTCATCACCTCTTAGACCTGTAAGTATTTGTCTTACCAACTTTTCCTCTTCAATATCTTCATCCACTGCTCCCAAGCTATCTGCAATATCTTTCATCCTTGCCACATAATCTGAAATTGATTGTGAGCTCTTCTTCTTGAAAGTTGTGAACTCAGCCCATAGTGAGGACTTCCTTGACTTAGTTGTATTTTGGAAATGCTCTTCCAAGGCATTCCAAACATCTGTGGCACTTTCCAAACCTCTGATGTGAGGTAGAAGGTAATCATTTACAGCCATGTAGATGATACTCCTTGCTTGAGCATCCTTTCTCATCCAAGTCTTCAACATTGCAAGTTCTTCTCTAGTAGGAATACTTGGATCTGCAAACTCTGGTTTTTCTTCATCTCCTGTAATAAATGATATAAGATCTTTGCTCATGAGGTGTGCTTCCATCCTCATGGACCATGCTGGATAGTTCTCCCTATCTAGCTTATCAATCTGCAAGCTTTCTCCCATCTTGTGTCCACCTGTGTATTGAAATCTTCAAGCTTTACAAACAATGTATGTACCTTTACTTCGAATTGAACTCCTTTTGCCTTTCTTGATGTCAAATAATCTTCTCCTCGAGCTTTGACTCCAAGCTTTCACTTCTTAGTTCTTCAAGTGTTGAATTTCTTGAATCTGCAGCAGTCGGGATCCTCCTTTCTTCAAATTTCTTCAAATTGATGTCTCCTGCTCTGATACCACTGATGGAGAGTGTTAATCTCCAAAAGAACAACTTATTCTTGTGATAAGAGCACCTCTATACCAAGAATAAGTCAAAACCTTTCACACATTTAGAGGATCAATTACTAACTATCAAAAGATTAACAATTCTGTGAAAAAGATGAAACACAGAAAAGTCTGCTGCACTATTTCTCCACATTGACCTATCAAACGTGTAAAGTTTTTGATGAAACTTTGTATGAAGTATCTCCTAGAGATTGCGCATCTACTCCAAGTTGAATCACTTCAAAAGGTTAAGTATAACTTGAGAAATTGATTTCACAAGTTACCTATGTCAAAAACTATCATCCAAAACAGTCGACTTTACACCTGTAACTTTTAAGACTTGGTTCTCCTTGAATAGAACCCGTTTTACAAAATGCTTCTAGACATGAGTAGCTTATCTTCCAACTTAAAGATTAAGCCCTCACTCATGCAAAACTTTAAACTGTGCTAGGAGAAATGACCAAAACATTGACTTCGAAATATGCGCCTGTTTTAGGAACTAGTGAACACACTTCACATATGAATGTTCCTACACTTAATTCACTCAGCGTGATTACAATTGGAAACTAAAACTTTGCACAGAGGTCAAGCAACTCTCAACTTAGACTTGTACAAAAGCATTTCACAATTGATCTACTGTAGAAGGAGAACACACAGAAACATCAGGCGCAAAACTTTTCATTTACTCAGAGAAAATACAACTGAGTGATGAGAGCTAACTCAAATTCACTTTCCTCTATCTCATAACTTCTATCTCCCTCATTCTTGACTTCTAACTATTGTCACATATGCTCTCATACATGCCCCGACTTTTCTCAAGGTATTTATAGATAATTTGTACATAATTCTTACTGAACAAAATGATCTAAGTCATCTATGACTATGCTAATGTACATATGTGTACACTTCTCTTGTCCTCTGAATGTAATCTTCTTCCACACTTTAGGAATTGATTCTTCCTTCATCATTTGATCTTCCAAGCCTTCAATTGGTGATTGATCTGCACCAACAAAAAAGAGGTAAAAAAATCTATTTGGTTCACTGTATGCAAAAAATCAAGACATTCTTCTCAAGATTGCCATGAGAGGTTGGTGTATCAAATTTGTGGAAAATCAGGTCATGAAGCAAGGGACTGCTATTTTCGTGAGGGTATGCAAGCCAATTGGGCATCACCCAGTGCACCTGTAAATTAGACATTATTACCAAATCCAAGATTTCAAGTGGAAAGCATGTATACCACCACTTCGGTAAACTCTTCTAATGAAAGAAAACCTCCATTTAGAAGACCAGCCCATCTTATAATGTGTTATAGATGTGGAGAATATGGTTGTTTCCAAGCAAAATGCTCCCTCCAGAAGGGTCTCCACCTTGCAGGTATTCAATGGATCATTATTCGAAGGAATGTCCAAAGAAGAAGGCTTCTGCCAGTCAAACCTCCATAAATGGTTCAACTCCATCCTATCAAGTCAATGTTATTTCTATCAATAAGGGGAAGAAGCAAGTAATCCACTCAAGTGAGAGAGAAGAAAGCAATACCAAGAATTATCTAGGTATACACTTCTCTCTAGGCACTGTACACTTTTCTTCATATTGTATACTTTTCTTCATACTCTCCAGATTGTGTCGGTTCATCTCAGAAAAATGATCCACATAACAGTCCTGCTTCTAGGCATTTTGGATGATTTTTCCAAGTTAATGAAGTTGACCCATTTAAAAAAAATGATCAAGTTAATGTAGCTGATCCATTTTAAAAAAATGGTCAAAATAATGAAGTCGACTGGAAAGGTGGGCAAGTTAATAAAGTTCACCAACTTTATAAAAAAGCCCACATTTATATAGTCAACCATTTTTGAAAAGTGGTCAACTTGAAGTTGCCCAATTTTTAAAAAATGGTCCACTTAATGAAGTTAATTTGAGGGATGCAAAATGTCTAGTAAAAAATGGAAGACTTTGTAAAGTTGGCCTATCCCCTCAGATTGGTCCAATTCAAGCCACTCCAATAACTAATCGTGATCAACTTCATGAAGTTGTTACCCTTCAGAAATATGGTCTAGAAAAGATAACCCCAAGCTAAGCTCCATAATCTAAATCTGTTTTGTGTTGTAAAAAAAGAAGGAGCAAGCTTAGAGGATTATTTTGATAATTTGGATATTCCAAATGTGATTAAATGCTTGGATAAAAATAAAGCCATGACTCCTTATCCATTAGGAGTGAAAGGAATCATCAAAAGACATTCAAAGGAGTTGGAACATCAAGAAGAATGCATTGAGGAGTCAAGAGACAAGGAAGGGGTAGATGAAAGGTCATACCCTCACTCATACATGCATGAAGGTGCATTTTCACGACACAAGGACTGAGAAGAAGCATCTAGCAAGTGTCTAAGGACTAGAGGAGCATCCCCAAGAAGTTTCAGCACCAGATCAGCTTTGTAAGTGAGGTTTTGGATTAGTTTCTCACACTAGACCCTCTCTGTCTAGTGTAGTTTGTGAGACATACCCAACTTGTAACAGATGGTTCTCTCTGAATATAAATCCAAATGCTATTATTCTTGTCTTTAATGAAAGCCTGTCTCTCCTAATTTCTCTATATCAATTCTCACAGTGATTTCTTTTTGTTGCGCCCGAGATATTGGCATTTCTCTATGACTGAAATTTTTGCACAAGTGAACAGACAGGTAGTCTGTTTTGTAATAGTGAGTTTCCTGACTTGTACTCACCCAAATTAAGTGTTTCTTGGCTTGTTGGAAATCTAACAGAGTCTACTAAGTGTGGACAAAATCTTGGAGTCATTGGGCTCATTGTGCTTTTGTTGTGCATATAGAGGATTTTTTCCTCACATTTTGCACATGGAGCAGAGAGATGAAGAAAATCAAGAACTCACTACCAAATGTTTCAGCCCAAGTCTTGAAGCTAAATTGGTTTCATTGTGAGAAATGGATCAAGAGCCAAGAGTGCAGACTAGATTTCATAAAAAGAAAGTTGAGACAAAGATCTTGCAAGAAAGCTCTTAAGGTATGAAAAATTATGGTCTTGCAAGAATCAACAAAACTTTTAAAGAGAAAATGAAGGAAATACATTCAACTAATAAACCTCTTCTACCTTTACCAACACTATCCATCATAAAAAATGGGGACATACTAAAGAGCACCTTCCAATAGGTATCTTTGTATGATCTATTAAGATTGGATGAAAGATTTAGAACTGGTCATAGGGATCATAGAAACATTGACTCCTCCAACTATGCTTGCAATAAGTGGTGGGCACACTCCAACGGATCTGATGAAAGCCTCAATTTTAGATGACTTCACAAAGGTATCAACAAGCTCTCTATCTGACTTCAGGAGTCCCTGTTTGTGAGTCAGTATATATGGAAGGACTATAAATGGAGTAATCATAGATGGAGTCTTAGTATTTTATCCTTAAAATACTAGGAATCCAACTTTCAGGTGAAGCAAAGTTTACAATTACCTTGGCTGACCAAAGTAGAGTTAAAACTCTTAGTATTGTAGAAAAGGCACCTGTAGAGATAGACAGTCTCACTTTCTCTTTAGATTTTGTGGTGCTAAATCTACTGTAGGTGAACGGAGGTTTTCCTCTACTCATAGGGAGGCCATGGCTAAGGCACATCCAATCCATGCATATTGGGGGAATGATACCATTCTGGTTTATAAGTGCAAAAGCAAGTACACTTGGATCAACGAGCATCTTATGGAGGTATACTCATTCTTTCACTATTATTGAAGAAAAAGGGAGCTTTGAATGATTTGGCCCAACTAGGGAAAGGAAAAGAGAACAACACAACAAACATAAACGGATTACCTCTACCATCCGATGCAGTGGACAAAAGAGCTTTCACCTTTATGGATGCAAGAAAAGGAATCAAGGGACAATGTAGATGAATCTTTGACCTATCCACAACACATTTTCAAGGACCAAAATGAAGAATCAGCCATGGTATCTCAACCTTGAATTCAAGTCAACCTTGGTAATGAAGAACTTTCACAATTGATTTTGCTAGCAACATGGCTATGGGATCACCCGTCATAGGTAAGCACTTTCATGCAAATTTTCAAAGATTTGTTTGCATGGAGTTACCATGATTTAGAAGGAATTCCTCTCCATCTTGGAGAAAATTTTATTCCTTTAATTAATGATGCAAAACCAATAAGAGGAAGGATTTATCGACTTAACTCAAAGTATGCAGAAGCAGTAAAAAAGGAAATAGAAAAGCTAGAGGAAGGAAGGATAATTGTCTCAGTGGATCACTCAAAATGGTTATCATGGATGGTAATAGTCCAAAAGAAGCAATCCAATAAGATCTATGTTTGCGTCAATTTAAGGGATCTCAACAAGGTTACATTTCCATATGGGTTTTTCAACCCCATTTTCAAATCAAGTTTTGGATAATGTGGCTAGTTATGTCTTATACGACTTTATGGATGGATTTAGCGGGTACAACCAAGTGTTCATCCATCCAAAGGACAGAGCAAAAACTACATTTGTAACACATTGGGGTACATATGTATATATAAAAATGGGTTTTGGATTATGCAATGCTCCTACATCTTTCAATCGAGTGGTCTACTCAATCTTTCAATCATTGTCGCCAAAGTTCTTGAGGATCTTTATGGATGACTTCTCCACCTTTCCAAGCACTTGATGTTCTACTCATGTGGAAAACTTCACTAATCAACATTGTCAATTGGAACAGGTTTTTCATGCTTGTAGAGAAGCCGAACTAAATCTCAACCCAAATAAATGTCACTTTTTGGTGATTGAAGGGACACTTCTATGTCACATGGTCTAAAAAAAAGGATTAAAGGACAACTGATACTGGATACGGGCATAGAAGACAACCTTCCAAATCAAGTTCTATTCCAAGTAAGCATTATCATATGTGGTACCATGAGATTCATCATCTATTATCCATGGGAACCTGTCTATCTAATCTCGCACCACTAGAACGAAAAATATTGCTCCTCAAAAGTAAATTTTTCAATTATAAAAAATACTCTCTTTTGAATTGGATTTGATGGAGTGTATAGGAGATGAGTCTTGCCCCATGAAGTACAACAAATACTAGAGGAAGCCCATGGAGGAACTATTGCCACTATCTAGGACACATAAGAATGCCACGGAGGAGCTGCTCAATGCCACTATCCATGCCACTGTCGAGGCCATCTAATCTCACACCACTGGAACGGAAATGCTCCTCAAAAGTAAGAATTTTTCAATTATACAAAATACTCTCTTTTGAATTGGATTTGATGGAGTGTACAGGAGATGAGTCCTACTCCATGAAGTACAAATACTAGAAGAAGCCCATGGAGGAACTACTCCATGCCACTATACAAGCCACATAATAGCACATCGGATCTTACATGGAGGATTATGGTGGCCTTATCTTTTTCGAGATGCAACACAACATGCAAAGATATGTGACACTTGCAAGCTTTGTGTATTAAAACCAAATGAGCTTAATAACCAACCATTGTAGATTGCTTTATCATGAAGAAAATTTGAGAAATGGGGATTAGATTTTATAGGGCCAATCTATCCTGCCTCTTCGCCATTGAATTTGAAATACTTCTGGGTGGCCATTGCATATGCCACCAAATGGGAAGACGTTTTGGCAACAAGAGATTCTACTTCTCACACGTTAGCTTCTTTCTTGTACGAAAATGATTTTTACAGGTATGGCTATCCCATTGAAGTTACAAGTGAACAAGGGTCTCATTTCATCAACAAAACTTTAATTGAAATATTTAAGAATTACAAAATTTTCCACAAAAAGTCATGTGCATATTACCCACAAGCCAATGGTCAAGTGAAAAACACCAACAAGGTACAGATCTCTCTCCTAAGCAAAATGTGCTATCTCCATCCCTTGACATGGAGAACCACATACCTAGGTGTGGTATGGGCTTATATGAAAACTTTCAAGGTAACTACAAAACATACTCCTTTCCAATTGGTATGTGGTCTTGAAGCAATAGCTCCATTAGAATTTCTAAAGGGATCGAGCAGAATGGGACATGCAAGAATTGATAACATGCAAGTCATAAGTAATATTAATATGAATAGAATACATCAATTGGAGGAAAAGAGGACAATTGCAAATTCGACTCTCGAGAAAGAAAAGATGAAGAGGAAAGCATGGCATGGTAGAAACTTGTGGAAGACGAAAATCAAGGAGGGATCTCTTATCCTTCTATACCAACCAAGCTTGCAAAGCAAAAAAGAGAATAAGTTATCCATTGGACGGATAGGACCTTACAAGTTAAAGGAGGTCTTTCCTCAACGAGTGGTATGTCTCTCTACTCTTGAAGGGACCCAAATCCCTCTGGTAAACCAGTCTTGTCTCAAACCTTACCAACCTTACCAAGAAATACATGGAAGACAAGGGCTCACCTCTGTATATATTGTATATATTGAAATAGAAAGAGATAAATAATATAGTCCTTTCCTTTGTGCACTATTAGATTTAACCTTAGTTTTGCAACAATAAAATCCATTATGGTGTTAAAAATGATGCATAGGGCTTGCTCACTATTGATATATTTAGGTAGTGATGTGTGTGAACACACTAGGGCTGTCGGGGTACTTTTTTCCCTCTTTAGGAGTTTTTTTCCCTGGCTTGTATATACACCTATAGCCCTTATGAGTCACTTATCTTTGTACATTCTAGTGGTAATACATTTAATATTGTGTGTTGTGCTCCAAGCTTCTTCTTCTTCCTTGTGCTCTTCACGTGCTTCTGTAGATGTCTAAATCCAACAATTGGTATCAGAGTAGGTCGCCACTTCATCTAGGGTGTCGTCATCACCTCTTTTGGTCATAGTGTCAGAATTACAAAATTTTGTGAGCATACTCAGTGTGATGATGAAAACAGCTTTGCTATGTGGTGCCAAAATCACGATCTTAGCTCGTTTTGCCCTCTGAATGCATTATCACAGTGCTTGTGTAGGATATTTTGTCTTTTTGTGCCAAAGATATATATACAGGTTTTGGTCTGCTAGTATAAGCTTCTCAAAGTTTGCTACAAGTTTAGCAAAACTCGACAGGATAATTCTGTTCAACATTTTCAGATACAATCATTTTTTTGCATCATGGTATTTTAGTCAGTGGCCATGGCTGAAAGCAATGATGTATTTCGTATGTTGGATGTTGAGGATAAGTTGGATGGTACGAATTGCCTATTGTGGGCTTATATGATGCATCATGTATTGGTCACAAAAGGACTGTGGAATATTGTGCAGACTGTTGGGAAACGTCCTATTAGACCTACGAATAGAGGTATTGAAGCTGATGCAGATGGCATCAAAGATGGTGATATTTTGTAGATTCTCGTTCATGATGCAGTTCCTATTGCACCTACTATAAAGAAATCTTTTTGGGATGGCAGAGATGCTTAGGCTCATGCATTGATAGCCTTGTCTATCAAACGTGCCATTATTCCTCACTTTTGCTCTTGTAGAATAGCTAAGGATGCTTGGGATACACTTACTACATTGTACTAGGCTAAGAATGAGGCTCATGTTGCTTACCTCCAAAAACAGTTGGAGAGTGAGCACATGAATGAAGGTGATTCTATGGATAGTTTTCTGACGAAGGTCAAGGATTTGAAGGAAGAATTGATTTCTACTGATGAAGTCCTTCCTAACAATTCACTTGTGCAAACTATTCTGAATGGTCTTCCTGACTCAGATTAGAGTTTTGCTTCTACTCTTTGTTTGATGATGAAAGGAAATCCAAATGCCTTAACATTTGAAGAGTTAGTTTCTGTTCGATTGCAAGAAGATTAGTATAGGCAGAACATGCCTATTATGCATGTTGCAGATCAAGCTTTCCTAGCTAGTTAGAAGGGCAAAGGTAAATGGAGCTAATCTACTAGTAAGCAGAAAGCTGCAAATGCTGCACATTCAAAGAAGAAAGAGAAAGATGAGAAGAAATCAGAAAAGCATAAATTGTTTTGCAAATACTGTAAAGGAAATGATCATGTCATTAAGAGCTGTCCAAAACTAGTTGCTAAAGAGGCAAAGAAAAAAGAGGCTGGAATGGTTGTTGCAGAGGCCTCTACACCAAAAATAGAGTCTGCTAATCTTGTGCAGAATGAAGAATGGGCATTTACTAATGTTTGCAATTTTGACCCATCTTCTCATGAGCAGTGTATCTTTGCAGTAGACTCAGATGTTTGGTGTTTTGATAGTGGGGCAACCAAACATATTACCTCGCAATGCAGTTTCTTCACATCACTTGAGCCTGCCCCTACATGGAATACTATCACATGTGCCAAAAAATCCTCTTATCTTGTCATGGGAGTTGGTAAGATCATTTTGACTACTGCTGATGGTAGTTCTTTTACATTGCCGGATGCTTTATTTGTGCCAGGGATCATGAAGAATCTGTTATCTATTTCAACTTTAGCCAAGATTGGCTCGGTTGTGAAATTTGTTGATGACATATGTACATTTCATGATCTATCAAATAGCAACTTCATTATTGGTTTTGGCATTTTATGTCGTGGGTTGTATAAGCTCATAGACTATGAAAGATCTGTGAATGATTTAGCATGTGCAGTACGTGATTCTTAGGCTATGTCAGATGCAAAGTTTTGGCATGCATGCTTTGGTCATCTCAATTTTGCTAGTTTGCTATGCCTGTAGAAAGCTGAAATGGTATCCTCTTTGCCCAAACTTGAGGCACTCGATAAAGATGTCTGTGAAGGCTATATTTTGGGCAAAATGAAGCATTCCTGCTTTCCAAAAGATGTTTTAGTTTGAGCTATTAAAAAGTTATAGCTTGCTCACAGTGATGTCTATTGTCCTATGCAAACACCCTCTTTTGGAAACTATCCAAAATGGCTAGTGAAGATTTGCATGACAACAAATTGGATGCACCTTTGACATATCATACTTGGTCAGGCTCTCATAGTGCCTGTTTTGCATTAGATTGCTATGCTATGGCTGCTTCTTCTAGTCTATGTGATGAGAATGAGCTTGTTTCATTTGATGATGCACAAAATTTAGAAAATTGGATGGCTACTATGCAATCAGAATATGATGCTATCATGAAAAATGGTACCTGGTCTTTATGTGACTTGACACTTGGCAAGAAGGCCATTGGCACAAAGTGGGTATACAAGCTGAAGTGTAAGCCTGATGGAACAGTTGACAGGTATAATGCTAGGCTTGTTGTAAAGGGTTATGCATAGGAAATAGGCATTGATTTTGATGAAACCTTTGCACCTACATGCCAAATGACTACTGTTCATCGCATATGTGCACGTGAAACTCATCATGGTTGGAATGTACATCAGTTGGACATCAAAATATCATTTCTGAATGGTGACTTGCATGAAGAAGTGTATGTTTTTTAGCTACATGCCTTTCTACAAAAAGGGCATGAAAAGAGATGTGCAGGTTAAAGAAGGCATTACATAACTTAAAGCAAGCCCCATGTGCTTGGTATGAAAAAATACATGCCTACCTGAATGCACATGGTTTTGAGAACAATCCAACTGAGAGCACCTTATATGTTAAGCATGCAAACGATGTGCTTCTGATCATTATTGTGTATGTTGATGACATGCTACTCATTGGTCCTTATGAGAAGCATATTGCTAATTTTAAGGCTGACTCACATGCCTCATTTGAGATGTTTGATTTGGGGCATTTGCATCATTATTTGGGCATTCAATTTATACAAGTTGATGGTAGAATATTGACACGTTATTGCAGTGTTTTTGGCCTTGAGGAGTGTAAGTCTATTGCCACTCCTATGGAGACAGGTTTACGATTGAGTCTTCATTATGTTGGAGATGCATTTGATGTTGTTCTCTATCAGTAGGCTATTGGATGCTTGATTTACTTATGGATTACTCAGCTAGATATTCAATTTGCTATCTCATAGATGAGTAGGTTTATGCATTGCCCAGGTGTCAAGCATTGGCAGGCGGTTGAGCACATTTGTTCCTACTTGAGTAGTACCCAGTTGCTTGGATTGTTTTATCCCAAGGGGGGATCATTATCGCCAGATTTACATGCTTTTTCTGACTCTAACTGGGCTAGTTGCTATGACGCTCATGTGTCCACTAGTGGCTTTTGCTTCATGCTTGGTAGCTCATGTATATCTTAATTGAGCAAGAAGCAGCCTATTGTGGCCACTTCCAGTTGTGAGGTTGAGTATAGGGAAGCTTTCTCAATGACTGTTGAGTGTGTGTAGCTCAGATGCCTTATGGCTTATTTGGGTGTTGATCAGTCTTTTGCCACCACTGTCTTCACCGAGAGTCAGAGTGCATTGGCAATTGTGAGGAACCATGTGTTCCATGCTCGCACTAAGCACATTGAGGTGCATTATCATTATGTCAGGGAGAGGTTCTCTGCTAGAGTGATCAACTTGCCATATGTGCCCATGTAGGAGAACATTGTAGAACTTTTCACGAAGGCCCTACCTAGGGAGAAGTTTGAATCTTTCCACAAAGCTTTGGGCTTACTTCCTTTTGTGGATTGATTCCACATAGCTTGGAACTTCCTTATACATGAGTGCGAGCTCCTTGTTCACCGCATCACTCCCAAGGGGCATTTGTTGATATATTTAGGTAATGATGTGTGTGAACACACTAGGACTGCCGAGGCACTTTTTTCCCTCTTTAGGAGGTTTTTTCCCCGGCTTGTACATATGCATATAGCCCTAATGGGTCATTTATCTTTGTACATTCTAGTGGTAATACATTTAGTATTGTGTGTTGTGCTCCAAGCTTCTTCTTCTTCCTTGTGTTGTTCGCGTGCTTCCACAAATGTTTAACTCCAACACTCACAACACTACACAATGTAAACCCTCCCTCTCTTGAGAGTATTGCAGTTAGTCTTACCAAGAGTATATGTCAATCATTTTGCCGAGGTGCTGAATCACATCAACTATTTACCGAAATATAGTCGACTAAAATACTCTACAACAAAAAGAAATTGACTATGTGCTATTGGAAACAAGTCAACTATGTGATGTGTCATGCTTACATTGAAGTTAAAAAACAAAGTTGACTATATTGACAAAAATAATCGAACAATTTTTATCATGCTTACATTGAAAAAGTAGACCAAAATCGTTGCCCATTTTTAAAGTGGATGAATTTGTTCAATTTTGTATTTATTAGAAGTAGCCAAATAGTCCTTCTACAAGCGAAAGTACTAAGTCACAAATCGTACTTATCTGATGCCTAGCCTATCAAGTCGACTTTAGTTGACACCCATCACATTGACTTCTTGTGAAGAAAGTCCACATAATCTATCTTTTGTTGGTTCCCAGATTACGATGCAGAATTATAGCAATCGGCTCCTTCTTATCGTCTTGCTTGTTGAATTCAATTTGACGTCATTTGATGCGCATCAAATTGACTTTAGTCAGCTAACCTCCCAATCAAAATCATGTGAAGTCTATCAAAGTTCAATAACTACTAGATCTGAGTTTCCCAAGTGAGGCAAATATGGATAGGCTACTTCGACTTAGAGCTCATTAAAGAGAGGGACGAGATTCTGTTCTCTTCTTTTAAAAGTCCATGCACACAACAATAGGGTCCTACATACACAATAACAGGGTCCTACAAGCTAGCTAATATACAGGGCAACCTACTAAACCATTCCATAGACTCACACCACAACAGCATACTTGGCAGTAATTCAGCATAGTGAAAGAATTCATCAAAGGTCTGTGGAAGTAGCCAATTGATTTGATTATTACTAAAAGGTAACATGTCTACATTATCTTCAAGAAGTTCCATGAGAAGCAACAATCACTCTAGTGATGAGCCCTTTTAGCAAGGCTCGGGCTTCGCCTAGTCAATGAGCGAAGGAGAAGATATCACTACATTGATTGCCCAAGATTCTATGCCATCAGCATCTATCAAGGAGCTCTACATAGACAATTGTAAGAGATGCACCTCATGGAGATTTTTGAAGTACCACTTACCAAGGATATATCAAATATATAGATAATTGATTTTTTTGAGTCGTTTCCTCACTTCACAAGGGGAACACTTACCAAAAAAATGTTAACCAAAGTAGTGGGAATGAAAGGATCGGTGAAGCTGAGACTAAGAAAATCATATTGCGGCATGGAAGCTAGCAAGGTATGTGAGGAATTTGTTAAAATGTTCAGAATCAATGAACTTTCTGAAAGGAACTATCACATCCTATGTGCATGCAAGTTTCTTCTCCTCTTGAGGAATATAGAATCCAAATTTTTTCAGCCATATCCCTTACATCGTCTCATATGGACATCTATCATGGAAAAAGGAAAAAGATATGCGATGCACATACAAAAAGAAGCAAAGAAGTTTCATGTATGCTACTCATCAGTAATAATTCTATGGTTAAGAAGCTTACCCTCTAGGCTTATTGAAGTACAAAGTGATACAAATCAGTTCCAGACTTCTACAAAAAGAAATCCATCCACTCTAGTGAGATGAAAACTCCAAGTAAAGAGGACACACGTCAAGGGAGACTCACCAAAAGACATACGATGTCTTCCTATTTCTAATCGAGGTTATGTGGCAGTACAAGGTAATGATCCTCCTTCATCTTCACGTCCATACACATGGAAAAGAGCCCCTCATCCCCTTGACCACATACCCCTTAGTACCTCACCTATTCCATCCACATCACTACCATCATCTCTAATTATTTCACTCCATATGCAGCACCCCAATACAAATCCATTCTCCGCATATGTCACCTTCCATCCCTATTCAAATTCACCATGTGTTTCTATTGGTTCCACCTATTATCATAATCTAGAGGCATGCATGCTTAGCACTCTCCTTATAGTTACACACAATTCAATGAAGCAAGGCAAACCACCTAGACCTTGTAGGGCATTGGATAGAAAACTAAGGGGAGGAAAAGGGGCATGATATCCATCCCCTCTTTGATAGAGTTGCTATCCCTAAGAAGTTCACCTATGAGCCTGAGAATGATTCTCTCATCAAACCTTTGATGCCTCTTGTACCTTGACATTTGGGCAGGATGTAGTGAAGCCCATCCTCATCTTGTCCGCTCACTCAAATGGGGCACAACTACTCAACGTGGGGTATGCCTACTGTCAACGGCCACCTCTTCACCTTTTTGGGTTAAGTCTCACTTCGGCTCTATATCCGACCTTCGAGCCAAACACTTAAGTCCCACTTGTTCTTCGGTAGCTCAAAGGGGATTTTACCCTTTAACTATTTGGTAGTCCGTTTGGTTGCGGGATCAAAACATAAGGCCTCCCTTTGGAACGGATCATCATTCCCTCCCTCTCCTCCCAATTTTCATAGGCTCCCCAATCCCTCCCCCCCCCCCCCCCCCCCCCCATCTCACCCTCCCTTTACTCCATCCTACCCCATCCCCAATCCCACCATCCTCCCCTAATGCGACCTCCCCCTGTACTTCTATCATGGCCAAAGAGGTGCTTGGGTGGTTTGTCCTGACACACAATTGTGCACAAATATGGGCATGGCCTTGTTAATCATCCAATGATCACTAAGTGAACTTTGCTCTCACACTCTCTCTTGCCTGCACTCAAGCCCCTCAAATGTCCCGTGCTCTCCAAGCAATCTCTTGCAACAAAAAATGTCCCAAGTGATCCAAAAAATCCCATGCAAGCAAACATCAGACACTCTCTCAAAATATCCTCTCACACTTCCCCACAATGCTTAATGGGGGCTGACTACGTGCTTTGTAAATATGCCTTCATGCCTTTATTAATGCAATCTATCTCTTTTTGCAAATCTGAGTACAATCTTCTCGATTCTTACTCTTTGTCTTGCACAAACGTCCAACTCACATAGTTACATTTTGTAATGTTTCAATGTCGAATTTCAATATGTAATCATACTTACGTTTTAACGGTCTTCCAAATTCATATCATAGTTTTGCTTCTACTCCATAGTTGATGATAAAAGGAAATTCAAATGCCTTAATATTTGAGGAATTATTATTGTTATTATTTTTTTGTTGTAGAAAGAATAGTCTAGGCAGAACAGGTCCATTACGAGTGTTGCATATCAAACTTTCTTAGCTAATCAAAAGGGCAAAGGTAAATGGAGCTCATCTACTAGTAAGCAAAAATTTGCTGATGCTGCATAGTCAAAGAAGGAGGACAAAGATGAGAATAAAACAAAGAAGCATATTTTTTTTGCAAATGTTGTAAAGGTAATGATCATGTCATAAAGAGTTTTCTAAAACTGATTGCAAAAGAGGCAAAGAAAAAAGAGTCTTGGGTGGTTGTTGTAGAAGCCTCTACACCTAAAACAGAGTTTGTAAATCTTGTGCAAAATGAAGAATGAGCATTTAATATTGTTTGCAATTATGATCCATTTTCTCATGAATAGTGTATGCCTTCAGTCGAGTCAGATGTTTGGTACTTTGATAGTGGAGCAACCAAACATATTACCTCGCAGCGCAGTTTCTTCACTTCACTTGAACCTTCCCCTACATGGAATATTTTCACATGCACAAACCACTCCTCTTATCTTGTCATGAGAGTTAATGTCATTTTGACTACTTCTAATGGTAGTTCTTTCACATTTTTAGATGCTTTGTTTGCGCCAAAGATCAAGAAAAATCTATCATTAGTTCCAACATTAGCCAAGATATGCTTGGTTGTCAACTTTATTGATGAAAGGTGTACAATTCATGATTTCTCAAATGGTGATATCATCATTTCTTTTTGCATTTTATGTCATTGGATGTATAAGATCATAGACTATGCAAAATCTGTCAATGTGAAGTTCAAGATTCTGAGGCCATCACAGATGCAAAACCTTGACATGCATGCTTCGGTCATATGAATTTTGCTAGTTTGGTATGCTTGAAGAAATCTCAAATGGTGTCCTCTTTGCCCAAACTTGAGGCACATGGTAAAATTTCTGTGAAGGCTATATTTTGGGCAAAATGAAGCATTCCTCCTTCCCAAAAGATGATTCAGTACAAGCTACTAAAAAGTTACAACTTGTTCACAATAATTTATGTGGTCCTATGCAGACACCTTCTTTTGGGAACTACTTTTACTTTGTGTCTTTCATTGATGATTTTTGTACGAATGCATGGTGTATCCATCAAAAGAAAATTCTGAAGTGTTTATATGCTTCAAATAGTTTCGAGTTTTGGCTGAAAATTTGTCAGCATGTCAAATGCGCACCCTTTGTTCTGATTGAGGGGGGGAATACATGTCTTCTAATTTTAATGCATTTCTGGCTGAATGTGGAATAAAACATCAGTGTATAGTGTTGTATAGATCTCAACAAAATGGAGTTGCTAAAAGAAAGAACATGTCTCTCATGGAGATGGCGAGGCTATGGTCAAAAGTCAAGCTTTACCACATGGCTTGAGGCTATCATGTGTGCAACATATGCACTTAACAGGTGTCCCACCAAAGTCTATCACTCCATATGAGGCTTGCCATGGTCACAAGCCATTTGTTGCTCATCTACATGTCTTTGGTTGTCTTGCATATGCATTAGTGCTTGAACAACAACATAGAGAATTTGATGATAAATTAGTAAAATGTATTTTTGTTGGATAAAGTTCTAAAAGCAAAGGCTATCACGTGTATCATCCACACACTAGATGCATCTTGCTTAGTTGTGATGTTTTTTTTTGTGGAAGATGCGATTCAACCATTACTTTCATGTACTAAGGAGACATCAATCAGCTCCAAAGATGTGTATGACACTTTGCTTCCTTCTTTTATAGGTGGATAGTCAAGTGCTGGCCCAAATGGGCAATTTCTTAGCCTTTACAAGTTCCACATGATGGTGCAGATCATTCCATTTCTGATGCACATTTACATGATGCACTTGTTGATGAGAGGGTTGATATATAGGAGGCAAAAACTATGCCTAAATGGTCGGTGCAAGCTTTGCAAGATAGAAAATTAGATGAAGCTCTATCATATCATACTCGTTTAGGCTATCATAGTGCTTCTTTTGCATCAGATTGATATGCTATGACTGTGTCTAGTCTCCATGAGGAGAATGAGCCTGTTTCTTTTGATGATGCACAAAATTCAGAAAATTGGATGGTTGTTATGCAATCAAAATATGATGCTATTATGAAGAATGGTATCTAGTATTTATGTGATTTGCCTTGTGGAAAAAAGGCCATTGGGAGTAAATGGGCATACAAGCTCAAGTGTAAGCCTGATGGAACAATTGATAAGTATAAGGCTGGGCTAGTTGAAAAAGGTTATGCTCAAGAAAGGGGCATTGATTTTGATGAGATCTTTGCACCCACATGCTGAATGCCCACTGTTCATAGCATCTATGCACCTGAAGCTCATCTGAATGTACATTAGTTGGACATTAAAACTGCATTTCTGAATGATGACTTACATGAGGAAGTGTATGTATTTCAGCCCTGTGGTTTTGTGCAGAAAGGGCATGAAAACAAAGTATGCAAGTTGGAAAAGACATTATATGGTTTGAAACAAGCATCAGTTTGTCGTCGGGACATTGCATACCTAGCGGTGTACACAAGGTGCCAATGATAATGACTTTTGGTTGATATTGCCGGTCACAGATCATTCCTCGCACTATGAAAATCTCTTCGCTCTAAGCTTGGGACTGAAAGATTTGTGCTCAAGAGATAATGAACTATTGCTTCCTATTCATTTAAACCTGCTCTTTGCTCAACATGAAGTGAGGGACGACCATATGCTTTGTAGCAATTTGAAAGAACCATTTTTCAAAGGTTTTCCTATTCTTCTTTTCTATTCCCTAAGGATCACATGTCCTTCAATCCTCCATAAGCGGTCATCGTACCCGCTTTTGATGGAAAAAGTTCAAAATCCTTTGAATATCATTACAAATTTCACATCATCGTCCATGATACTTCAAGTCTTCAACAGACTTTTCATTTTTATATGCACAGTATAATATGAGCTTCAATAAATCTATCTCTGAACGAAATGATTCAAATGTATTTTTAACGAATTGATCAATTAACTTTAGTTCATTAAACATCAGATATCATGCGCTCTCAGCTCGACCCTACATATCTTTTCATTTTCTGCAAGATATCATTAAAGTCCGGGGGAGAGCAGGCCATGGCGGAACTTCCTTTTATTAAAAAAAAAATAAAGAAAAAAATGGACATTCGAAGCTAAAATCCAATGTATTCTTCTCTCAGCATATGAGGTAGAGCAATGCATACCACAAACGGCAAAGCACAGTGTTCGTTAAGTTGCACGCACTTCAAATACAACATAGCACAATTCATGTGAAATTGGGTGTTCACCTAGTTGTCTAAATCCCAAAAGCATCTCATTATGAGTGGACGTGCTACCCATTTCACTCCCAAGGAAATCATTGTACTACCTCTTGGCTTGCGGCAAACAAGTAGGATAAAAAAAAGGCAACCCGCATGATTGTTACATGATGCACTGAAAACATACGCAAGTAAGAAAGCATCTAGCTGTATGGTTCAAACAAAAACAGGCCCTTCAACTATCAATACTTCCCAAAAGCGAGAATCAGATGAGTTCAAATTCGGTGATAAGATGCAGAACAATGAAATCAAGCTTATCTGCATGGTTTTCTTGAAGAATCACTTCACTGTCAGTGTGAAAGATTGGGAGAGAAGGATATAAATCAATTATTTAGATAGTAAGCAAAAAATCGTTGATGGCAGAAGCAAAAACGGGGAATAGTTTTAACAGAAGATGGATATGATCTGAGCAGAGAGGGGACATTTCTACATAATATGTATCGGTGCCAGATATTTGGAGGAGGGTTATTGAGCAAGTTTATGCATTGCTGAGGTGTCAAGCAGTTAAGCACATCTTTCGCTACTTGAGTGATACCCAACTACTTGGATTGTTTTATCCCAAGGGGGGATAACTACCTCCAGATTTACATGATTTTTCTGACTCTGATTTGGCTGCTTTCTATGACACTGGTGTGTCCATCAGTGGTTTTTGCTTCATGCTTGGTAGCTCATGCATATCTTGGTTGAGCAAGATGCAGCCCATGATGCTAACTTCTAGTTGTGAGGCTGAGTATAGGGAAGCTTTCACATCAACTGTTGAGTGTGCATGGCTTAGACTCCTTTTGGTTGATTTGGGTGTTGGTCGACCTTCTACCACCACCATCTTCACTAAAAGTTAGAGCGCATTGGAAGCTACAAGGAATCCTATGTTCCATGCTCACACAAAGCACATTGAGATGCATTATCATTATGTTAGGGAGAGCTTCTCTGTTGGAGAGACCAATTTAGCATATGTGCCCACACATGATAATATTGCAGATCTTTTCACAAAGGCTCTACCTTTGGAGATGTTTGAAGCTTTCCGCAAGGCTCTGGGATTACTTACTTTTATCGATTGATCACTTTCCACATAACTTTGTACTTTCTTATACATGAGTGCCACCTCCTTGTTCACCGCATCACTCCTAGGGGGGATTTGTTGATATATTTTGGTAGTGATGTGTGCGAACACATTTAGGACCACCGGGGCACTTTTGTCCCTCTTTAGGAGGTTTTTTCCTTGGGCTTGTATATATGCATATGACCTAAATGTGTTACTTATCTTTGTACATTCACTTGGTAATACATTCAATATTTTGTGTTGTGCTCTAAGCTTCTTCTTCTTGCTTGTGTTGTTCCCATGCGTCTGTAGGCCTCAAAACCCAAATCATTGTTGGAGCAAACCAATCACAAATTGGTGTTTACAAAGATTAATGAAGTCAAGCAAGAGTATGGACAAAGATAAAGAGAAGTTTGGTATAGATAAAGGCCAAGAAGAATGAATCGAGAAATGGAAAAAAAGCATGAGACATGAATGTGCATATATTCACTTCAAAGGATCCTAATTAGTGTAGGATAATAAGCAATTAATAAATCAAGTGAACAACAATGTATTGGTCATGTTCCACTTACAAATCCATGGCTATATAAGTCAATTATGAATTTAGAAACTGTGTGAATTCATTATCATAGATAAGATAGAAGTGTTGAGTGAAATATGTGGAATTAAAGTTCTATCTAATCTACATTTCTCTCACGATGATCATATGGATAAAAAAATCCTTGTATACAGACTTAATACAATAGAAGACCAAGCCATGGTTAAAGTTTCATGTCCTAATTCCTTTCATAGAATGTGTATGACTCATAGGAACATTCATATGTCAACTTTTTGAAGTGAAGACTTAGAAATGGTGCATCTCATCGATTAATGTTTTGCTCACTTCTCAGTGATGCGTGTAAAGTTTTTTGTGTTTAACCACTAGAAATCTAAGTTGAGAAATAAGGAACACTCAAAAATGGCACATCTATTCGATTAAGGTTTTGTTCAATTCTCAATGATGCATGTAAAGTTTTCTACGTTTAAGGGCTAGAAATCTAAAGTGAGAGATAAGGAAGATATGTCCAAAAGGATTTTTTTGAAATAGGTTACAATATGAGAGAAATCAGAGGTTGAAGTTACCTATGTCAAAGTTGCCATTTTTGGATAACAATTTTAGACATACTTTGATCTTAGTGATTAATCAAAGTATTAATTAGTCTAGTCAAAGGTCTATTGTATCTTAAGGTTGCGCAAGGATCATACAAAGATTATTATGTAATTTGAAGTATTGAAATCCATGTCATTTGTAGGTAATGAAGTTGAATATGTAGGCACACTATTTGAAGAAGAACAGGAAATTCAGAATTGAAGAAGGAAGTACATTTCATCCTTAAACTTGGAAAGATTCGAAGTATTAATGTAAAGTCTTTTCTATTCTCGACATAGAGATGTTCTTAAGTCAAGATAGAATTCAAATCAGAGATTTGAAGGTCTTCATCACGTATATCATTGGGTATCTTTTGATGAGAGCTATAAGACCAAGATCAAGTCAAGACTGAAGAAGAAAGTCCGAACTACTAAAAATTTTCAAATTGGAGCTAAAGAAAGGATTGGAAGGCTAAAGTTTTGCAAAAGAACTTTATAAAGATACAAAGGAAATTCAAAAGGATAAGAAGAAGCTAAAAATGAACTCGAAAGATATAATCTCTAACTATTGAAGACTTATTTCTTAACATAAGCAATAGAAGGATAGGAGAAAGCATCCCGATAGAGAAGCTTGATAGAGAAAACTATCCAGCATGGTATATCAGAATGGAAGCTCATCTTATGGGCAAAGATTTGATGGGATATATCACAAGATTAGAACAAGAAAAGCCAGAATTTAAGGATCCTAGTCTACCACCTAGGGGAAAACTTGCAGATTTGATGAGTTGGATGAGGAAAGATGCTCAAACAAGGAGCATTATCTACATGGCTATAAATGACTATCTCTTGTTGCATACTAGAGGGTTAGAGAGTGCAACTGATATATGGAATGACTTGGAGGAATATTTCCAAAATATAACTAAGTCAAGGAAGGCCTCATTATGGGCAAAATTTACAACCTTCAAAAAGAAAGCTTCACAATCAATTTTTGATTATGTAACAAAGATGAAGGATATTGCAAATCACTTAGATGCAATTGATGAAGACAAAGATGTGACATTTGATGAACAAAATATATGGTATACAGGTTTAAATAATATTCATGTAGATTTTGAAGGTCATCAAGACAAGGAAAGTGAAATCAAAGATGGAAATATATGAAGATGAAGATCATGATAAAGATGGAGATGATGATACACCAAGATTTGATCCAAAGCATGATGAGGCAGAGACTTCAAGGAGTGCAGAGATAAGAAGGTCATCAAGAGAAATAAAGCAACCTGTAAGGTATAGCTATGCCACTTCTTACTCAACCAAAGATTATGCATACATATTGAAGATAGATGAAGATCCATCAACACATGCAAAAGCTAAAGGTAAAGATAATTAGGAAAAAGCAATGAAGGAAGAGTATGATGCTTTACGTGAGAATGATACATGGGACCTGGTATCCAGAACAAGGAATCAAAAGGCAATTAGATGTAGATGGGTATATAAACCAAAAAGATTTGTAGATGGAAATGTCTCTATATATAAAGCTAGACTAGTGGTCAAAGGATATGCTCAGTCACAAGGTGTGAACTATGATGAAAATTATAGTCTAGTGGCGAAAATGTCTACCATTAGAACATTGGTAGCTATTGCAGCCTGCAAAGGATGGATGCTATCACAATTGGATGTTAAAAATGCCTTTCAAAATGGATATATTGCAGATGAAGTATATATGGAGCAACCAGAGGGTTTCAAAGATCCAAATGGGCTAGATTGTGTGTGTAAGCTCAAAAGAGCTTTATATGGTTTGAAGCAAGCCCTAAGGGCTTGGAACTATAGACTTGTGAAGTTCTTATATGAGCTTGGATACCAAGCTTCAAAGGCACATAGTAGCTTGCTAGTGAAAGCAAGTGAAGATGGGTACATATACATTTGTATCTATGTTGATTGTTGGAACATCAAGCTTAGACTATGCTTGAGGTGGATTTGATATACATCAAAGGCTATCGCATCGACAGAATATTCGTTGGAGAGTTCTTTTTCTTATTCTCATTTATTGTATTTTTTGAGAGATTTTTGATGGTTCATTTACCATTGTAAAACCCTTGAGATTTACACATGTAAAATTAGAAAGATAGAGTCCAAATTCCACGAATTTGTGGTGGTTGAGTTGCATTCAATCAAACAATCAATCACCTAAAAGTATATCAAACTAAATCTTCACTTTTCCTAGATTGTAGGAAAGTAAATTGATTCCCTCCAACAACCATTCCCACCTTCATTTGAATTCAAAATTCACTTTTAGAAGTAGTGGAACAATCCTAGAGTCTATATAAAGAATTGAAATCACTTTTACAATACATGGAAGCAATATACGTACACTTGTGACCATCATTGTCTTGCTCCTTCAATTTTTTGCATCATCTTCTTTGTCAACAGTAATCTTGCAGAGGCTGCTGCTCTCTCTCTAGAGCTCCAAATTGAGTGAAAGATGGCTCATTGGAAAGTATTAGTGCCTAGATTATGCCTATAAATTTTCATAGCATTTGGTTTTGTAGATTGGGAGAAGTCTCAGTTTTTCTATCTCGAGGTCAATCTCTACATATTCCTAAAAAATAGGAGATACCACTGTTGAGTGTTTGATTCATTCCTATAGCGTATTTTGCTCATTCCTTATACTTTTGTGCATTATATACACTCACCCCTATGTGTATCACTCCCATAAAAGTATTTTTTATAATTTTAATCATGCTAGTCGCTATGGGCATGTGAAGTTCATTGTCTCTTCCATAGATAGTAAGTTTTTTGAGCTAGTTGATCCGCGAACCTACCTATTTTGTATTGAATCCTTCTCCTTGATGCTCCAAAGTACATAGTGCATTTCTTTGCACTTATCGCATGCCTATAAGATCTATTTGAGTCTCCATAAGATCAAGGGCTGGTCTTGTACCGGTTGGCTGGACCAAACTTCGTCGCTTCGAAACGCTCTTTTCTACCTCCTTCAAGCTTCTCCAAATTCTTTCAGTGGTATCCGAGCTAGATCGAGATGGGTGACGGCTTTCCTTCAATGATTGAGAAGCTTGATCGACACAACTATGCGGCTTGGTGAATCAGAATGGAGGCCTATTTGCAAGGTAGAAATCTTTATGGAATTGTAGCAGGTAATGAAGCTATGCCTATTCCAAGATCCAAAGGAGGACCTACAAGAGGAGATAGATAAGCTCACACTTTGGTGCAAAAGGGATGCTCAAGCAAGGTCGTACATACTAAACTCTATCTCTGACTTTCTATTATGGCACATATTAGAGGATGCAAGGCATCTCAAGAGACTTGGGATGCCCTCAAGACTTTCTTTTCTGGAATGAGTTCAACCAAATGAAGAAGACACCTAAACAAACCATCACAGAGTTTGTTACCAAGGTCAAGGAGGTTGCGGATCAGTTAGCATCCTTTGAAGAGCTGATTGAAAAAGAGGCTATCATGAGGCAAATTCTCAACGACATTCGAAGTGATAAGCAATGGAAATACTTCACGACTGCTTATGATCTCATCATGGATGTGAAAACTCCAGACTTCAACATCTTTCTTGGAAAACTCTTCAATCAAGAGGCCAACAATAGCATAAAGGAAAGTAACTCATATCATGGTAATTCAACTAGTGCTCTATATGCAGATAAGAAGGATAAGAAGCAGAAAGGCAAGAAGAAGGAAGAAGATGAAGTAGAGACTTCCCAAGACAACTTCACAAGCAAGAGCAAGTGGAAAGGGAAGAAGAAAGGACCAAAAAAGAAAAAGCCAAAGGTCAGAATGTTCAACCTTGTGTCATCTGTGATAAGACCAACCACACCACTCAGAATTGCTGGTTCAATGGGAAGACCTAGAAAGGAAGTGGAAGAGGTGGATATGGCAGCAATAGAGGCAGAGGTGGACACAAATTCAAGAATAGCAATAGAGGCTATAATAGAAGGGACTACAACAATTATTTAGAAGATCAACCACATGAAAACTCATTGCTTCTCATGAATCTAAGCCACAAAGAAGGTAAAGAAGATGATCATTTGTTCTACATAGATTTAGGATGTTCGAATCATGTTGCAGGCAACATTACTCTTCTATCTGATTTGGAAAGTCCAAAGCATAGACATGAAGTGCAAACAAGGGATGACATAAAGCACAATGTGGAGAAGATTGGTAATGTTTAAGCTTCCAATGGTAGGACAAACATTCTGAGTAAGGTTCTCTATGTACCCACTATCGTGAAAAACCTAATAAGGGAAGGCCAAATAGTTGAAAAAGGCTTGCAAGTTAGGTTCACCCAACATGGAGCTTTTGTGGAAGATCCATGTCAAGGCTTCAAGAAGATAGCCAGAGGTGAGAAACATGGTAGGAACTTTACTTTTGAAGTAGGAGAAACTAGGAACATAGCTCTATTCAACTTTGGGTCTCAAACCCTAAGTGAGCTTGAAGTGTGGCATAAGAGACTTGCTCATGTGATTGAAAGAACCTTGAAGGATATATGCAGGGATCAAAGTGTTCTAGGACTACCGAACATATCAAAGCAACACATGATCAACAAGTGTGATGCATGTCAGATTGGGAAGGCACAAAGACAACCATTCAACCACAAAGGCTACATCCACAACAACTTATTGGATTTCATACATATAGATGTATGGGGACCAAGTCAAGAACCTTCATTGGCAGGATCAAGGTATTATGTCTCATTTATTGATGACCATAGTAGATGGACAATTCTATACTTTATCAAGAGTAAGAATGAAGTGTTTGATTGCTTCAAAAAGTATCTCGCACATGTGGAGAATCATACATGTAGATCACTAAAGAAGCTCAGATTTGATGGAGGGGGAGAATACTTCTCCAAAGAGTTTGATGAGTTCTTGCAGGATAAAGGTATCAAAAGGGAAGTGACTACCAGATACTCTCCTCAACTAAATGGAATTGTTGAGGAGAAACAAGACATTGGTTGGATTAGTCTGAACAATGCTTGAAGAGAAGAAGTTACCACATTATCTATGGGCACAAGCAATTTCAATTGTTGTGTACCTTGTCAATAGAATACCATCCAAATCACTTCAAGGTATGACTCCTTATGAAGCATGGCATGAAAGAAAACCTAGTCTTGGACATTGCAAGTTTTTTGGTTGTTTAGCTTATGTTCATGTACCATCACAAATAAGAGGTAAGCTAGATGAAAGGGAAACAAAGGCAGTGTTTATTGGATACGATTCAACTCAGATGGGTTACATGTTCTATAATCCTTCAACCAAGCAATTCACTACAAGTAGAGATGTTGTGTTTGAAGAGCACAAGTCTTGGTATGATGAATACAAACAAAAGGTAACTCTACCATATGATCTTGATTATGATTCTCATCAATTAGGAAGCAAGCATGATACACAGGTTCGGGATCCAAGAAGTGATACAGATGACGGCCAAGATGAAAGAGAAAAGGATTACAAGCTATGGAAGTCAAGAGGCAAAGCAAAGATGAAAGAGGTTGGAGAATGCTCCAAACAAGCACCTAGAAGATCAGCAAGAGAGAAGAAACCACCAGAAAGGTATGGATATGATTCCACATTTGTTACAAAGCATTCAATCTACTTGGAAAAAGATTCAATTTCAGAAGAACCATCAACCTATGAAGAGGCAAAGGGAAACCCTAATTGGGAAAAGGCCATGAAAGCAGAAATAAATGCATTGAAGGAGATGGACACTTGGGATTTGGTTCCAATGTCACCAAATCAAAATGTAATTGGTTATAGATGGGTATATAAGGTTAAAAGAAATTCAGATGGATCAGTTTGCATGTACAAGGCAAGATTAGTTGCCAAAGGATGCTCTCAAACTCCTGGTATAGACTATGAGGAAACATTCTCACCAGTTGCAAAGATGACTACAATCAGGACATTGATAAGTGTAGATGCTGCAAGGAATTGGAGACTCCTCCAACTTGATGTGATAAATGCATTCTTAAATGGTTGGATAAGTGAAGAGGTATACATGTCACAACCACCAGGTTTTGAAAATCCTAATCATCCATCTTATGTTTGCAGACTTAAGAAAGCATTGTATGGATTGAAACAAGATCCTAGAGCTTGGAATTACAAGTTGGTTACATACCTTCAAGATCAAGGGTTCAGGCCAAGCAACTCAGATCCTTCTCTATTCATCAAAAGGGATCATGATAAGGTTATCCATCTATGTGTATAGTGTAGATGATATTATTGTGACATGTAATGATCTAAATGGCATTCAAAGGATCAAGAGACACATGCAAGAGGAGTTCCAAATCAGTGACCTAGGTGAGCTCACATATTTCCTAGGTATGCAGGTGATATACACAGATGAAGGAATGTATTTGACTCAAAGAAGATACATTTAGGATCTACTTCTCAAGTTAAAAATGGAGAACACTAAAACTTGCAGGTACACCTTTGGAGATGAAGCATAAACTTAGTGTTTATGAAGGTGAGAAAATTGAAGACATTAAAGAGTATCAAAGCTTGGCAGGTAGCTTGATAAATGCTACTCATACAAAGGTAGATATCTCATATAGTGTGGGAGTGCTTAGTCAGTTCATGCACTCACCAAGAAGACCACACATGGATGCAGTTAAGAGAGTACTTAAGTATCTCAAAGGTACAATCAATGAAGGTATATTCTATCCTTACTCTTCCGATTTGGATATCAAAATCTATTCAGATGCAGATTGGGCAGGAGCTAAGGATGATAGCAAAACTACTTCTGGTTACTTAGCATTTGCAGATTCAAAGCTAGTGTCATGGAGTTCCAAGAAGCAACCAACAGTTGCTTTATCCTTGACTGAAGCAGAGTACAGAGGTATGGCCATAGCAACGCAAGAGGCAATATGGTTAAAGACATTGTATACAAATTTGGGACTTATGAGTTCCAAACCTCACATATTTGGAGATAATGTAAGTTCCATGCATCTAGCAGCAAACCCTATTTTCCATGCAAGAACCAAACACATAGAGGTTCATTACCACTTCATCAGAGAGAAGCTCATGCCAAAGGAGATTGACATTTCTTTTGTATGGCATAAAGCTTTGTAGGTTCAAAGCTATGATAGGCATTCAACCTATCAGAGAATGAAGACTCAAGCATACTTTAGCTTGAGGGGGAGCTATTGGAACATTAAGCTTACACTATGATTGAGGTGGATTTGATATACATCAAAGGCTATTGCATCGAAAGAATATCTATTGGAGAGTTCTTTTTCTTATGCTCATTTATTGTATTTTTTTGAGAGATTTTTGATGGTTCATTTACCATTGTAAAACCCTTGAGCTTTAAACATGTAAAAGTAAAAAGATAGAGCCCAAATCCCACGAATTTGTGGTGTTTTATTTGCATTCAATCAAGCAATCAATCACCTAAAAGTAGATTACTTTTCCTAGATTATAGGAAAGTGAATTGATTCCCTCCAACAACCATTCCCACCTTCATTTGAATTCAAAATTCACTTTTAGAAGTCGTGGGACACTCCTAGAGTCTAAATAAATACTTGAAATCACTTTTACAATACATGGAAGCAATATACATACACTTGTGACCATCATTGTCTTGCTCCTTCAATTTTTTGCATCATCTTCTTCGTCAATAGTAATCTTGCAAAGGCTTTTGCTCTCTCTCTCTCTCTCTAGATCTTCAAATTGAGTGCACCATGGCTCATTGGAAAGGTATTAGTGTCTAGTTTATGTTTATAAATTTTCGCATTTGGTTCTGTAGATTGGGAGAAATCTCAGTTTTTCTGTCTCGGGGTCAATCTCTACGTATTCCTGAAAAATAGGAGATACCACTGTTGAATGTTTGATTCATTCCTATAGAATAATTTTCTTATTCCTTATAATTTTGTGCATTATATACACTCAACCCTATGTGTATCACTCCCATAAAAGGATTTTTTTCTAATTTTAATCACATTGGTCGCTATGGGCATTTGAAGTTCATTGTCTCTTCCATAGATAGTAAGGTTTTTGAGCTAGTCGACCCACAAACCTATCTGTTTTGTATTGACTCCTTCTCCTTGATGCTCCAAAGTACATAGTGCATTTCTTTGCACTTCTCACATGTATATAAGGTCTATTTGAGTCTCCATAAGCTCAAGGGCTGGTCTTGTGCCGGTTGGCTAGACCAAACTTCGTCGCTTTGAAACACACTTTTCTACCTCCTACAAGCTTCTCCAAGTTCTTTCATTGATGATATTATACTTATAGGTATAGATACCAAAGGAATCCAAAAGCTCAAGAAGCAAATGGAGAAGGAGTTCAAGATAAGTGACTTGAGAGATTTATCCTATTTTCTAGGCATGGAAATCATTTATACTCAACATGGAGTGTATGTTACATAAGAAAGGTATTTGAAGAATCATCTGTTAAAGTTCAACATGGAAAATTGTAGAACCTCAACAAACCCATCAAAGGTAATCATAAGTTAAGCGGGTACGGAGGTGAAGAGTTCAAATATATGAAGATGTATCAAATTTTGGTAAAAATTCTGATTTATGATACCTTGACAAGAACATATCTTTCATTTGTAGTTGGTGTTTTATCACAATTTATGCATTGTCCAAAGAAAACTAATTGGATTGCAGCATAAAGAGTGCTAAGATACATTAACGGAACTTCTAATAAAAGTTTGTACTATGTTTTCACTTTTGACACTAGAATCAAAGTTTTTAGTGATACATATTGGGTAGATAGTATAGATGATAGAAGATCTACTCATGGATACTTATGCTACATTGGAGATAAGCTAATATCATGGTGGTCAAAGAAGCAACATACAATTGCTTTATCATAAATAGAAGTTGAGTATAAAGGAATGGTAGAAGCAACAAAATAAGTAATATGGATGAAGAATTTGATGAAGAGTCTTGAAGTTGAGCAGGGTGTTCCAATTATACATGGTGACAACATGAGTTAAGTATACTTGGCAACTAATACTATTTTTCATGCCAAGACTAAACATATTGAGATTCAATATCATTTTTTGAGGGAAAAGATACTTGATAAAGAAATTGAAGTCACATATACTCCAAAAAAAAGACAAGTAGCACATATTTTAACCAAGAGTCTAGATGGACCTTAGCTACAAAGATTCGAGGAGATGGCAGCTATAAAGAAGGAAACAATCACAATTAGTGATTGAGGGGGAGTTACAGGAGCAAACCAATCACAAATTGGTGTTTATGAAGATTAATGAAGTCAAGCAAGAGTATGGACAAAGATAAAGAGAAGTTTGGTACAGATAAAGACCAAGAAGAATGAAGAGATCAACTGATAAAAATCATGAGACATGACTGTGCATATATTAACTTCAGAGGATCCTAATTAGTGTCTTATAGTAGGCAATTGATAAAGTAAGTGAATAAGAATGTATTGGTCATTTTCCACTTACAAATTCATGGCTATATAAGTCAATTATGACTTTAAAAATTGTGTGTATTCTTTATCATAGATGAGATAGAAGTGTCGAGTGAAACCTATAAAGTTAGAGTTCAATCTAATCTAGATTTGTCTTTGGATGATTTGGTGGATCAGAAATCCTTGTAGATAGACTTAATTCAATATTAAACCAAGCTATGGTTAAAGTTTCATGACTTTATTCCTTTCATAGAATGTGTATGTTTCATAGGAATATTCATATGTCAACTTTCTGAAGTGAAGACTCATAAATGGAACACCTCATTGATTAATTATATGTTTAAGCACTAGAAATCTAAGTTGGGAGATAAGGAAGATATTTCCAAAAGCATTTTGTAAAATAGGTTATAATATGAGAGAAATCAGAGGTTGAAGTTACCTATGTCAAAGTCACCATTTTTGGATAATAGTTTTAGACATACTTTGATCTTAGTAATTAATCAAAGTTTTTATTAGTCTTATCAAAGGTCTATTGTACATCAAGGTTGTGCAAGGGTCATACAAAGATTCTTATGTAATTTGAAGTATTAAAATCCATGTCAATCGCTGTAAATGAAGTTGAATCTTGAGGCACACTATTTGAAGAAGAACAAGAAATTCAAAATTGAAGAAGGAAGTAAATTTCATCCTTAAACTTGGAAATTTTTCAAGTATTAATGTAAAGTCTTTTCTATACTTGACATAGAGGCGTTCTTAATGTTGGAGGAGATGGTGGATAGTCTTCAGAGATGGTGGTGTTGCTTCTACCTACTTCATACCAGCCAAGAACAAGTAGTGGAGAGTGTAATAGGCCACTTTAGCTTCCTGATGATCACAAATAATAACTTATGTGCTTTGGAACATGATCCATTAATCAATGGATCGAAGTAGATGAGTATGAAATTGATCCAAGGTCATAGACTTGCCATTTTAGTCTCTACACCTGTTTAGTATAATGAACAATGCTCTAAGCCTGCTAGCAATCAGCCAAATTCCTTTCGGTGGTATCTAATTAATTTAGATAGGTAACAATCATGAGTGATCTCAATGAAAAAGATGAACTACATGCCGAGTATGATGTTTAGCAAATCATAGAACTTCCCCAAAATTTTCGAGATGCATCAAAGTACAAACTAGAGAGTAAACATACAAGGATATCTCACGATTGAGAGAACCAATGATAATGAGATTTTGTAGTTATGAACTAGACAATATACTGAATCTATGATGCTTTAAATCATGTCAATTGATCAACCATACACTGAGAACAAGCTCTAAGAAGATCACTGTATTGATGTAGTCATAACAGAGAAGTGAACTAGATATATAATCAAATGTCTATGGAGTGAGCTCTCAAATCACATAGGATCCCTCTCTATTGCTTTCCAAAGTTGGGCATTATCATGCGAGTCTTTTTGATCCGCGTTTATAATTGAGTTTGGAGCCAATCTTTGAATTCAAATTCAAATGTTTACCTAAAAGTAAATCCTAAACTATAGGATATATTCTCTCATCACTCATCCACCAAATAATGCAAGATTTGATGTTTCCTAACTCCACGTGGAAGTAAGGCACTTTTACAAAGGTAAAAGGTAATTGATTTTACAAGGGATTGATAATATATGACTTCATGAGATTTATGCTAATCATCCAAGTATGTGGGCTTGGAGTTTGGACCCCTTAACGTGATATTTTCTTCCAACAAATGTAGGCAATGTCATGACATATTTCTATAAGATTTCATGATAACATGGCATGGACTAGTTCACATGGCTATGCAAGGTCCTCCAAGTAAGCTTGTGTGCACATGGGAGACATGACATGGTACAAGATAAGGCATATCACCATGATGATACGAGCTGGGATGAAGCACGAACATGTGATAAAAGGAGGTATCGAGCATCTCATGCTTGTATAGTTACGAGTGTTGATGAGACATATCATAACATGTGGCTCAACAAAAAGGTGACCATCAGCACATGAATGATCAACTAATGCAATAGCACTACTCCAACGAGTCCTCCATCCCTAAGGATGTCGAAACACATAGTCAAGCAACATAGTTTTGTTTTATAGAACCCAAATTAAGTATAACCACTAGTGTTCACCCACTAATCTCTCAAATGAGTGCATCCACACCATGCCAAAAACAAAGATCATATCGTAATCTCATAATAATAATAATAAAAAAAAAGAAAGTGTTGGAGTTAGACGTCTGCGGAAGCACACGAACAACACAAGGAAGATCACTACCGCCAGATTTGCATGCTTTTTCTGACTCTGATTGGGCTGGTTGCTATGACACTCGTGTGTCCACTAGTGGCTTTTGCTTCATGCTTGGTAGTTCATGTATATCTTGGTTGAGCAAGAAGCATCCTATTGTGGCCACTTCCAGTTGTGAGGCTGAGTATAGGGCAGCTTTCACAACAACTATTGAGTGTGTGTGGCTCAGACGCCTTATGGCTGATTTGGGTGTTGGTCAGACTTCTGCCACCACCATCTTCACTGACAGTCAGAGCGCATTGGAAGTTGCGAGGAACCCTGTGTTCCATGCTCGCACTAAGGACATTGAGGTGCATTATCACTATGTCAGGGAGAGGTTCTCTGCTGGGGAGATCAGCTTGGCATATTTGCCCATGTAGGAGAACATTGCAGACCTTTTCACGAAGGCTGTGCCTAGGGAGAAGTTTGAAGCTTTCTGCAAAGCTTTGGGCTTCCTTCCTTTTGCGGAGTGATTTCCACATAGCTTGGCACTTCCTTATACATGAGTGCCAAGTCCTTGTTCACCGCATCACTCACAGGGAGGATTTGTTGATATATTTAGGTAGTGATGTGTGTGAACACACTAGGACCGCCGGGGCACTTTTTTCCCTCTTTAGGAGGTTTTTTTCCCTCGGCTTGTATATACGCCTATTGCTCTAATGGTCTACTTATCTTTGTACATTCTCTAGTAATTCATTCAATATTGTGTGTTATGCTCCCCTTGGGATAAAACAACCCAAGTAGCTGAGTACCACTCAAATAGCGAAAGATGCGCTTAATTGCCTGCCAATGCTTGACTCTTGGGCCATGCATAAACTTGCTCATCTGTGAGACAGCAAACTGAATATCTGGCTGAGTAATGCATAAGTAAATCAAGCATCCAACAGCCTGCTAATAGAGAACAACATCAAATGCATCTCTAGCATCATGAAGACTCAATCGTAAACCTGTCTCCATAAGAGTGGCAATAGGCTTACAGTCTTCAAGGCCAAAATGCTGCAATAATGTGTCAATATATTTTGTTTGACACAAAGCCATTCCACCATCAACTTGCATAAACTGAATGCCCAAATAGTGATGCAAATGCCCAAAATCAAACATCTCAAATGAGGCATGCAAATCAGCCTTAAAATCAGCAATATGCTTCTCAATAGGACCAGTGAGTAGCATGTCATCAACATAGACAACAATGATCAGAAGCACATCATTAGCACGCTTAACATATAAGGTGCTTTCAGTTGGACTGTTCTCAAAACCATGTGCAATTAGATAGGCATGTATCTTCTCATACCAAGCACGTGGTGCTTGCTTTAAACCATATAATGCCTTCTTTAACCTGCACACCTGATTTTCATGCCCTTTTTGCACAAAGCCACGGGGTTGAAAAACATACACTTCTTCATGCAAGTCACCATTCAAAAATGCCATTTTAATGTCCAACTGATGTACATTCCAACCATGATGAGCTGAAAGTGCACAGATGCTCTGAACAATAGTCATACGGCATGTAGGTGCAAAGGTCTCATCAAAATCAATGCCTCTTTCCTATGCATAACCCTTTGCAACAAGCCTACCCTTATACCTGTCAGCTGTACCATCTGGTTTATGCTTCACCTTGTATACCCACTTAGTGCCAATGGCCTTCTTGCCAGGAGGCAAGTCATATAAAGACCAAGTACCATTCTTCATTATAGCATCATATTCAGATTGCATAGCAGCCATCCAATTTTCTGAATTTTGTGCTTCATCAAATGAAACAGGCTCATTCTCATCACAGAGACTAGATGCAACCATAGCATAGAAATCTGATGCAAAAGAGGCACTATGAGAGCCTGAACGAGTACGATATGATAGAGGTGCATCTAATTTGCTATCACACAAATTTGCACCAGCCATTTTGGGATAGTTTTTGCCTGCTCAATATCAGCTCTCTCATCAAGTAGTGCATCATGTAAATCTACATCAGAAATGGAATGATGTGCATCATTACATGAAACCTGCAAAGGCTAAAAAGTTGCCTCATTGGGACCAGCACTAGACTGTCCACCTGTAAAAAGAGGCAGCAAAGTATCATACATGTCTTTGGAGCTAACAGATGTCTCCTTAGTACATGAAAGCAATGGCTGAATAGCATCTTCCACAGAAACAACATCATGGCTAACCAGAATGTGTTTAGTCTGTGGATGATACAGACGATAGCCTTTACTTTTAGAACTATACCCAACAAAAATACATTTTACTGCTTTATCATCCAATTTTCTGCGATGTTTTTCAGGCACTAATGCATATGCCAAACAACCAAAAACACGTAGATGAGAAATAGATGGCTTGCAATCATGCCAAGCCTCATATGGAGTGATAGATTGCAACGCTTTAGTGGGACACCTGTTCAGTACATATGCTGCACACATGGCAGCCTCGAGCTAGAAACTATGTGGTAAAGCCTGACTCTTGACCATACACTTTGCCATCTCCATGAGTGACCTGTTCATTCGTTCAACAACTCCATTCTGTTGAGGTGTATATGGCACTGTACACTGGTGTTTTATCCCACATTCAGCCAGAAATGCATTAATATTAGAAGACATATATTCCCCCCCTCGATTAGAATGGAGGGTGCCCATTTTACATGCTTACAGATTCTCAGCCAAAACCAAAAACTGTTTGAAGCACATGAACACTTCGTACTTTGCCTTCAATGGATATACCCATGCATGCCTGGAAAAGTCATCGATGAAAGTCACAAAGTAAAGATAATTCCCAAAAGAAGGTGTTTGCATAGGACCACAGACATCACTATGTACAAGCTGCAATTTCTGAGTAGCACGAACCGAACCATCTTTCAGAAAGGACGAATGCTGCATTTTTCCCAAAATATAGCCTTCACAAACATGTTTTCTGGGTGCCTCAAGTTTGGGCAAAGAGGACACCATTTCAGATTTCTGTAGGCGTAGCAAACTAGCAAAAGTCAGATGATCAAAGCGTGCATGCCAAAGCTTTGCATCTGAAAAAGCCTGAGAATCATTTAGTGCACATTCCAAATCATTTACAGATCTTTCATAGTCTATGAGCTTATACAACCCATGACATAAAATGCCAGCAGCAATAATCACATTGCCATTTGATAGATCATGAACTGTACACCTCTCATCAACAAATTGCACAACCAAGCCAATCTTGGCTAATGCAGAAACTGATAACAGGTTCTTCTTGATCCCTGGCACAAATAAAGCATCTGACAAAGTGAAAGAACTACCATCAACAGTGCTCAAAATGATCTTACCAACTCCCATAATAGGATAAGAGGAGTTGTTGGCGCATATAACAGTATTCCCTGTAGGGGCAGGCTCGAGTGAAGAGAAGAAACTGTGCTGCGAGGTAATATGTCTGGTCGCCCCACTGTCAAAATACCAAACATCTGATTCTACTACAGACATGCACTGCTCATGAGAAGATGGGTCAAAATTGTAGACAGTAGTAAACACCCATTCTTCTTCCTGCACAAGATTAGCAGACTCTATTTTTGATGTAGAGACCTCTGCAACAACCATTCCGGCCTCTTTCTTCTTTGCCTTTTCAACAGCTAGTTTTGGACAGTTCTTTATGATATGATCATTCCCTTTACAATACTTCCAAAACAATTTTTGCTTTTCTGATTTCTTCTCATCTTTATCTTCCTTCTTCAAATGTGCAGAATTAGCAGATTTCTTCTTACTAGTTGAAGAGCTCCATTTTCCTTTGCCCTTCTGACTAGCCAGGAAAGCTTGATCTGCAACTCACATAATGGACCTGTTCTGCCTGGACTGATCTTCCTGCAACAAAACAGAGACTAACTCCTCAAATGATAAGGCATTTGGATTGCCTTTCATCATCAACCGAAGAGTAGAAGCAAAACTCTGATATGAATCAAGAAGACCATTCAGAACGGTCTGCACAAGTGAGCTATCTGGTATAACCTCATCAGCAAAAATCAACTGTTCCTTCAAGTCTTTGATCTTCATTAGGAAACTTTCCATAGAATCACCTTCATTCATGTGCTCACTCTCCAACTGTTTTTGGAGGTAAGCAACACGAGCCTCATTCCTAGCTTGGTACAATGTGGTAAGTGCATCCCAAGCATCCTTAGCTATTCTGCAAGAGTGAATGTGAGGAATAATGGCATGTTTGATAGACAAAGCTATCAATGCATGTGCTTGGGTATCTCTGCCATCCCAGCAAATCTACTCTGCAGTAGGTGCAACAAAAATCGTAGCACAAACAAGAATATGCAGAATATCATCATCTTCGACACCTTTTGCATCAGCTTCAGTACCTGCAGTTGTAATAGTTGCAGGTGTGATAGGACGTTTTTCGACACCCTGCACAATGTTCCACAGTCCCTTTGCAACCAACACATGTCGCATCATATAAGCCCATAATGGGTAGTTGGTACCATCCAACTTATCCTCAACAGCCAACATACGGAATACATCACTGCTTTCAGCCATGGCCGGTGACTAAAATACCTTGATGCAGAAAATTGACTCTATCTTAAAAAGTTGAACAGAACTACCCAGACAAATTCTGCTAGACCTGTAGCAGAGTTTGAGATGCTAGACCTGTAGCAGACTTTAAGATGCTTTCAGCCATGGCCGGTGACTAAAATACCTTGATGCTGAAAATTGACTGTATCTCAAAAAGTTGAACAGAACTACCCAGACAAATTCCGCTAGACCTATAGCAGATGAATTTTGCTAGACCTATAGCAGATGAATTTCGCTAGACCTGTAGCAGACTTTGGCACAAAAAGACAAAATACCCTACACAAGCACTAGGATAGTGCGTCTAGAGGCCGAAACGAGCTCAGATCGTGATTTTGGCACCACAAAGCGAAGCTGTTTTGATCTCAAAAACATGCTGAGTATGCTCACCAAAATTCATGTGATTCTGAGACTGCAAACAGAGGAGTGTCGATGGCACCCTAGATGAAGCGAAGAACTTCTCTGATACCAATTGTTGGAGTTAGACGTCTGCGGAAGCACACGAACAACACAAGGAAGAAGAAGAAGAAGAAGCTTGAAGCACAACACACAATAGTGAATGAACTACTAGAGAATGTACAAAGATAAGTAGCCCATTAGGGCAATAGGCATATATACAAGCCAGGGGAAAAAAACCTCCTAAAGAGGGAAAAAAGTGCCCCAGCAGTCCTAGTGTGTTCACACACATCACTACCTAAATATATCAACAAAAAGTATGCAATGAAATGCATAGATGTCCACCAATCAAATAAAATAATGTGCAAATGATGCAATGAAATCAAATGTACTCCATTGATGCCATCTTCATGAGATAGCATTCAAAGAAATAAATTCCTCAAGGACATGACAAGTACTCTCCTTGACTTTGGAGCATAATCCTCAATCACAATGTAGATGTCTTTGGTGATTCAATGCAAGGAATAAGTCCTCTATCACGTGGAAGACCCCGCCAATGGTCATGGAGGAGAAATAATCTTCTCTCACTCGACAATCTTCATTTGTGATCATGCACAAACCATTATCCCATATCCTATTACCAACGAGGTTGCTACCACATGCAAGAGAGGACCTTGTGTGGAGATCCTACCCTTACATAGCATCATGGCATGTTACAATAGTCCCTAGTGCCAATGACCCACCATGTGGAGACCCCCTCCATAAGTTAGTGCATAGGGATCTAGAGGATAGCACTCCGTACCACTTCAACTATCATCCACCAATCCCCCAGCTTGCTCGGATCACATACAAATGATCTAAGAGAGAGGAACCAATAATGTCGCACAAATTATGGAAATGATATGCATCAACAAGAACCTATACGTCCTCAGCTATCATCCACCAATCCCCTAGCTTTTTTGGATCACATACAAGTGATCTAAGAGAGAGGAACCAATTAATGTCACACAAGAGTACGAAAATTATATGCATCCATAAGAACCTATAGTGTTAACTTGTGAGTAGGCCTCATACTTGTATATGATGGAAGATAGCTTGCCCATTTGAGAACATGAAGTCATAGATTCTAAATATGGGTAGACTAATGTTTTTAAGTTATTGTATTTGGTTTAGTGCTTACTATTATATATGGTGGGGTTAAGTTCAATTTACAACTTTTCTCATGTCGCTACATGGATGCATGATTAGTCATGCATAATGAAACTTATAATATATACTTTCTAGATTGACATGGGGATGATGATTCCTATAGTATAGCATAGCTGCTTCATGTGGTAATGAGGTAAAGAAGTGATAGAAAAAGTTATTCATGAACATGTTCAACAGCAGTATGCTAGTGCAACCATTGAGACGATGTCCATGTATCTCATATCCACATAATAGTTTGGTTATAGGATTAGATTTTATCATTTTGAGATATGCTTTTGAGTCTTCTTGTTATATTGAAGCTACGTAGATAGACAAACCTATCAAATGGAAGTGTTCCATGAAAAGTAAACTCAATTCTATTCAGATTTGGAAATTGGTACTTTGCCAAACAATGGGGCCACAAAATTTTCAAAGAAATGATTCATGTAATGATAGTAAAGGATGCTAGAATTGTGGTAAATCTGATACTTTGAACATGATTATAGGTTGAAGAATCAAAATAATAGAAGGTAGAAAAAAAACTATGCATCCACAAGTGTAGATGATTTTGAGAAGCTGTTCATGGTCCAACATCACATGATGAATACGATGTTTGCTGATGTTTCAAAATCGAATGGTAATGTCTCCTATGTTGATTCAGGTACTTCAAATCACATGATCCGTCATGCAGAATGGTTTAGTAGTTTGTAGAAATTACCAGTTCCTAGATATATTGAAATAGGTGATGAAACATCATTATCATATCGAGCATACAAGAAACATAGCACTATCTATGGAGGATGGGAAGGTAAAAAATCTTGTTGATGTGTTGCATGTTCCAAATATAACAAAGAATCTGGATTTTGTTGGACAAATGGTTGATCAAGGATTACAAATCAGGTTCAATGCTGATGGGTTATATGTAGAAGAGTACAAACATGATGGAAGATTGATTTCCAAAGGAAACAAAGTGGGTAGCATGTTCACCTTAAATGTGAAAATTCATGAAATGAATGCAACCATGTTTGACAAAGGTGCATGAGTTATTGTTGATATAGAGATCTAGCATAAACAAATTGGACATGCAAACTTGGAGAGGTTGAAATTGATGTAGTCAAATGAGATTGTCGATGGACTACCAAATTTCAAGGTTGTAGAGAGGCAAAAGTTATGTGCAACATGCCAATTTGGTAAATAGTCAAGTGAATCATTTTTGTATGACAAGCATGTTAGTGAGAATGTGCTAGAAATAGTAGATACAGATGTTTGGGTCCTACAAAGACCTCATCTATGGGCAGTTGTAGGTTTTATGTTACTTTCATTGATGACCATACACAAAAAGTATGGGTATATTTCATGAAAGAGAAGAGTGAAATGTTCACTCACTTCCAAAATTTTAAGGCTATGGTGGAAAAGTAGACAAGGAAGTATATTCAGACATTAAGATTTGATGGAGGAGGTGAATACATGTCAAATGAGTTCAATAACTTTCTAAAACGTCATGGAATTCAACAGCAATTTGATGCACTTACACATCACAATAGAATGGTGTTATTGAATGCAAAAATAGACATATTGTAGAAATAATAAGAGCCTTGATGGCTGAGAAGATTATGCCTCATTGTTATTGGGCGCACACTGTTGTCTACATCATGAACATAACTTTGATTGCTGCTGTACATCACATTACACCTGAAGAGAATTTTATATGTAAAAAGCCAAACTTATCACATATGAAAGTATTTGAATGTATTGCATATGTACATGTTTGAGATGAGTTGAGGGTGAAGCTTGACCCAAAAGTAGAAAAATGTATCTTCATTGGATACTCTCTTGAGCAAAAGGGATATAAATGTGTTGTAAAACTTTTCTTCAAACAAATCCTTTCCAAGAATATGTAACTCCTACTTGAAACATAAGTGGACAAACATCTCACCTTGAGAACTCCAAAAGCTGCAAGTTGATACTTCATAACTTTCATATTCTACCCGGGTGAAATGTGATAGTACCTGCTTGACTTTCTTTTGGCTAACTCCACTTCTCAATCAAGTGATAGGATCTAATGGAGCACCTTTTTGAATACAAGCATGTACCCAAAAATCAAGAAAAACACAGAAGTAGATTCTCCATTGACTTGTACATCAACAATCTGAATTTTCTGAAGTTTTCTGCAAATACTGAATATGAGGTAACCTTTTCCAAACATAAAACCTCAACCCAAGTCTTCAACATCTGCTACAAAGAACTCTTTTACCTTAAGAGTTAAATAAAGAAGAAATATACTTCTCTGCAACTTGTCATATACCAAGTAGCTCTGTATTGACATACCAAGAATTCTTTGAGGGAACATTTAAGCTGCCTGCTCAAAAGCTTCAACTAAAACATAACTCATACATATGAGTCACAACATATATCTGCTGCTTTTTCTTTCTCTCAATGCAATTCCTTGTCAAATCTACTAAATCATGACCAAGTGTAATGCAAAACAAGAAACTGCTTCTTCTTTAAACAAGATGTTCTTGTAGACTTGTCTTTGGATGTAGAGGATAAAATAGGAAAAGTATATGGAAAATATATGAGAAAAGGAAGCCTTACTTTTCTTTTGGAAATGATGGACTTTCTTCTTCTGCATCTTTCTTCCACTTGATGATGTCAACATCTTCAAAATTCTCTTCCATACCTTTTGTTTTCTTCATCTTGAAGTAGCAAACACTCTTGACTTCTTCAAATGAACTTTTGTCTTCCTCTAGTGCTAAGAGTAAGAGATAAAACAAACATGGTATACAAATGGAAGTGAATATAGAATCATGTTTTATCATCTCCTCATATCTTTGAATCAAAATGCTGTTTCAAATGTCTGAAACGACAAAATTCACCAATCTTTTGTCTGAATGATGAATTACCCTTCTAGAGTTACCTTCTCTAGATACATTTGTACCTTGATATCCAACCAACTTAGAACAAAAAATTGGCTAAAAAAACTCATCCCATCTTCACATTTGTCTTCTTAGATAAGCTCTAGAAAAACCTCTAGATACCTGTTTTGATGTAGCCTTTAACTTTCAAAAGACTGAAAGTGTATAAAAGCATTCCTTGAAACCTTCAAATCTTTTCATAACTGCTCTTCTAAGATATGACCTGTAAATGATAATCTCGATAGTAGAAACTGATACCTGTGATTTGATGTTGATCTGATTCCTTCATCTTCTCTAAACCATTATTCTTCCTTGAATTTGAAGTAGCCTTCTCTTCATCAAGTCTGGGTCTTCAAATAATACTTTTGTAAAGTATTTGCATACTCTTCCAAAAATATTTGGCTGCTAACAGATCATGAACTTCATACTCCACACTGATGAATACACATGTGGCTGAATTGTATAATTCTCAAATCTCTACTCATCTACATTAAGTGTGTATGTCAAATGTCAAATATTAGAAGATGCCCTTAAATCATATGTTCTAAACCTGGAAGTCTGGAAACCTGAGACTATGAATGAGCCTTAATGCATTGATGCCAAAGATCTAAAGTTCTGAAACCAAAACCTTAGTGCTCTGATACCAAATATTGGAAGTGAGGTAGGCCCTTGGCTCATGTCACAGGTCCATGGTTCCATAGGTCTAGTATATACAACATTAATTCCAGCATTCTTCAATATTGACAAAACATGAACATACCACAACTTAATCATACAGATGATGAGATAAAGATAGAGAAAGAATAGACGACATGTGTAAGGTGTTACGTAAGCCATCACTTACTCATAGTATCATATATACCAATGTTCAATGTACAATGTGGGAGCAAAACTCTCAATCACTCTATGTGATGAGAAATAGATGAATGAGTGAATGTACAAATGTAATAAACATATTCAGATGTATGGGCAAAAATTTGAATATACATGAGATGTGTGACCTAATAGGTTATAGAAGAATGAATATGAGTGACTGAAAGAGGAAGGATCAGTGTGAAACTGATAATCAACAAACCCTCATCTAACCTTAGGCTATGGAAGACCCTAATTCAGATACGTGTGTGAAAAGATCACATACTTAAAAAGTAGCAAAGAATGCTAACAAGTTTGCTGTCAGAAATCCTCAAACTCATGTGAACACACCTTCTCAAACACCTCATCCAAATATGCATAAAGCATAAACGTACTGATTCTCTTGTACCTATGCCGAATAGGAATCCTCCTGATATGGATGCTACTGCCTCCATAAACTTCAAGTAGTACCTGTGTGCATAAAGAGAATATGTACCTGAATACTTAACATAAGATATAAACCTTATGTTAAACACCATCCAATGTCTTTGACATAGCCCGACATCTTCTTGTAGAAGACAATCTTCAACTACACCATGTAGATGGCCGATCCTTGTTGGTGCATACCAATCACCAATTGAAGGCTTGGAAGATCAAATGATGAAGGAAGAATCAATTCCTAAAGTGTGGAAGAAGATTACAATCAGAGGACAAGAGAAGTGTACACATATGTACATTAGCATAGTCATAGATGACTTAGATCTTTTGTTCAATAAGAATTATGTACAAATTATCTATAAATACCTTGAGAAAAGTCGGGACATGTATGAGAGCTTATGTGACATTAGTTAGAAGTCAAGAATGAGGGAGATAGAAGTCATAAGATAGAGGAAAGTGAATGTGTGTTAGCTCTCATCACTCAGTTGTATTTTTCTCTGAGTAAATGAAAAATTTTGCGCCCGATGTTTCTGCGTGTTTTCCTTCTACAGTAGATCAATTGTGGAATGCTTTTGTACAAGTCTAAGTTGAGAGTTGCTTGACCTCTGTGCAAAGTTTTAGCTTCCAATTGTAATCAGGCTGAGTGAATTAAGTGAAGGAACATTCATATGTGAAGTGTATTCACAGGTTCCTAAAACAGGCGCATATTTCGAAGTCAATGTTTTGGTCATTTCTCCCAGCACAGTTTAAAGTTTTGCATGAGTGAGGGCTTAATCTTTAAGTTGGAAGATAAGCTACTTATGTCTAGAAGCATTTTGTAAAACGGGTTCTATTCAAGGAGAACCAAGTCTTAAAAGTTACAGGTGTAAAGTCGACTGTTCTGAGTAACAGTTTCTGACATAGGTAACTTGTGAAATCAATTTCTCAAGTTATACTTAATCTTTTGGAGTAATTCAACTTGGAATAGTTGCGCAATCTCTAGGAGATGATTCGTACAAAGTTTCATAAAAAACTTTACAGATTTGATAGGTCAATGTGAATGAACAATGCAGCAGACTTTTCTGTGTGTCATCTTCTTCACAGATTTGTTAATTTCTGATAAGTTAGCAATTGATCCTCTAAATTAGTGAAGTGTTTGACTTACTCTTGGTATAGAGGTGCTCTAATCACAAGAGTAAGTTGTTCTTTTGGAGATTAACATTCTCCATCAGTGGTATCAGAGCAGGAGACATCAATTTTGAAGAAAAGGAAGATTTCGACTGCTGCAGATTCAAGAAATTCAACACTTGAAGGATCAAGAAGTGAAAGCTTGGAGTCAAAGCTTGGGGAGAAGACAAATTGACATCAAGAAAGGCAAAAGGAGTTCAATTCGAAGTAAAGGTATATACATTGTTTGTAAAGCTTGAAGTTTCAATACACAGGTGGATACAAGATGGGAGAAAGCTTGCAGATTGATAAGCTAGATAGGGAGAACTATCCAGCATGGTCCATGAGGATGGAAGCACACCTCATGAGCAAAGATCTTATATCATTTATTACAGGAGATGAAGAAAAACCAGAATTTGCAGATCCAAGTATTCCTACTAGGGAAGAACTTGCAATGTTGAAGACTTGGATGAGAAAGGATGCTCAAGCAAGGAGTATCATCTACATGGCTGTAAATGATTACCTTCTACCTCACATCAGAGGTTTAGAAAGTGCTACAGATGTTTGGAATGCCTTGGAAGAGCATTTCCAAAATACAACTAAGTCAAGGAAGTCCTCACTATGGGCTGAGTTTACAACTTTCAAGAAGAAGAGCTCACAATCAATTTCAGATTATGTGGCAAGAATGAAAGATATTGCAGATAGCTTGGGAGTAGTGGATGAAGATATTGAAGAAGAAAAGTTGGTAAGACAAATACTTACAGGTCTAAGAGGTGATGAGAAGTGGAAGCCTTTTATCTTGTCCATAGAGTTGTCACTTGATCACTTTACTCCTGACCTTAATCAATTGCTAGGACACATGCTAACCTTTGAGCAGGATCTTAAAGGAGACAATGATAGAAGTACAAGTCAAGCTATGTACTCCAAAGACAAGAAAAAGAATGGCAAGGGAAAGCAATCAAATGATGATGAAGGGAATTCAAATCAAGCCAATTTCACAAAAGGGAAGACAAATTTCAGAGGTAAAGGAAGAGGAGGTAAGAACAAAGATAATGCTAAAGCTTGTTGGATTTGTGGCAGAACAAATCATTTGGCAAATGATTGTTGGTATAATAATCAAAGTGGAGGATACAACAATCAGAGTTATAGTCAAAGAGGTAGAGGAGGCAGAAACCAAAGAGGCAATTTCAGAGGAAGAGGTGGTAGGACGTCATATGGTAGAGGAGGTGGAAGAAACTTCCAATCTCAGTCCTACAACAATAATTATTATAATTATGCATCAGATCAGAAGAATGACATGACTCTTATCCTGAATGCAACTCATGAATCAATGGGAGAAGATCAAAGAGTGTTTTATATTGACTCAGGGTGCAGCAATCATCTGAGTGGGAATCTATCCTTGATGACTGATATGGAAGCAAGGATGAATGGACATACAGTTCAAACAGGTGACAATACCAAACATAAAGTGGAGAGCATTGGATCAGTGAAGACAAAGAGTGGAAGTACACTTCTGAGCAAGGTACTTTATGTCCCTACTATTCCTAAAAATTTGATAAGTGTAGGGCAAATTGTGGAGAAAGGATATGAGGTAAGATTTACAAATGATGGTGTCTATGTACAAGATCCAAATCAGGGATATAGAACCATAATTGCAGGTAAAAAGGAAGGAAGATTGTTCACTCTCAAAGTCCAAGGTAATGTGGGACATGCATTGTTTACCTATGGAGGTCAAAAGGTATCTGAATTAGACCTATGGCATAAAAGGCTAGGTCATTTCAATGAGAGAGCTATAAAGGAGATGTCAAAGAATCAGGTGGTGCTTGGATTGCCAAACATTGAAGGGCAACATATGGTGTACAAGTGTGAAGCTTGTCAATTAGGTAAAGCACATAAAAGTTCTTATAACAAATCAGGGTACAAGTATTCAAACATGCTTGAATTGGTTCATACAGATGTATGGGGTCCCTCAAGGGACTATAGCATAAATGGATCCAGATATTATGTGTTGTTTGTTGATGATGCAACCAGGTGGATTACTTTGTATGTAATCAAGGACAAATCAGAAGTCTTCAAGACATTCAAACACTTTCATGCTTATGCAGAAAGGATCACAGGACAAAAGCTAAAGAGGTTAAGATCAGATGGAGGGGGAGAGTATTTCTCAAAAGAGTTTGATGATTATTTGTGGAATGCAGGTATCAAAAGAGAAGTAACTTGCAGGTACTCCCCTCAACAGAATGGAGTAGCAGAAAGGAGGAATAGGACTCTTGTAGAGTTTGCAAGAGCCATGATGAAGGAAAAGAATTGTCCAAATTACTTATGGGCAGAGGCCATTAACACTGCAACATACCTTGTGAATAGGTTGCCTTGCAAAGCTTTGGATGGAGGAACCCCTTATGAAGCATGGTGGGGTAAGAAGCCTAGTCTTGATCATTGTAAAGTATTTGGATGTATTGCATATGCTTATGTTCCTTCACAATTAAGACATAAGCTAGAACCAAAAGCAGAGAAGTATGTGTTTATTGGATATGATGATAGACAAATGGGTTACAGGTTGTGGAGTCCATCCACAAAGCAATTTCTTGTTACTAAAGATGTGACATTTGATGAGCAAAACATGTGGTATACAGGATCACCAAATGAGTATACAGATGTTGAAGTAATTCAAAGGAAAGGAAAGGCAAAGGTAAAAGTTTGTGAAGAAATTGTTGATGAAGTTGACTCTAGATGTAGAGTGCAGGATCATGTAGAAGAAGGGCCAAGATTTGATCCAGAATCAAATGAGGCTGAAACTTCAAGAAGTGCAGAAATCAGGAGATCTACAAGAGAAAGGAAAGAACCTATAAGGTATAGCTATGATACATCTTTCCTAACAACAAAAGATTATGCCTACATTGTGAAAACAGAAGAAGATCCAATTACTTATGAAGAAGCCAAAGGTAAACAGAATTGGGAGAAGGCAATGCAAGAAGAGTATGATGCTCTACTTGAAAATGAAACTTGGGAATTAGTACCAAGACCAAAGAATCAGAAAGTCATTGGATGCAAGTGGGTATATAAAACAAAGAGGTTTGCAGATGGTAAGGTGTCTAGATATAAGGCTAGACTTGTGGTTAAAGGTTATGCCCAAACTTATGGGATAGATTATGATGAAACCTTTAGTCCTGTTGCTAAGATGTCTACAATTAGGACATTGATTGCTACTGCTACTTGCAAGGGATGGAAATTATCACAATTGGATGTGAAGAATGCATTTCTTAATGGTTACATTGCAGATGAAGTATATATGGAGCAACCAGAAGGCTTTATGGAATCAATTGGATCAGATTATGTGTGTAAGCTCAAGAGAGCTTTATATGGGTTGAAGCAAGCCCCAAGAGCTTGGAATTACAGATTGGTCAAGTTCTTGAATGAATGTGGGTTTCAAGCATCAAAGGCAGATAGTAGCTTGCTAGTGAAGGCAAGTGAAAATGGATATATTTACATGTGCATTTATGTTGATGATATTATTGTTACAGGAACAGATGCTCAAGGAATCAATGAACTCAAGAAGCAAATAGAGAAGGAGTTTAAGATAAGTGATTTGGGAAACTTATCTTATTTTCTAGGAATGCAGATTGTGTATACTCAACATGGAGTATATGTTTCACAAGAGAGATACTTGAAGAATCTTCTAGCCAAGTTTAACATGGAAGATTGCAGGACCTCAACTACACCATTGGAGGTAAATCATAAATTAAGCAGGTATGGAGGTGAAGAGTTCAATGACATGAAGAAATATCAGAGTTTGGTAGGTAGTCTAATCTATGCTACCTTGACAAGGCCAGATCTATCATATGCAGTAGGTGTGTTGTCACAATTCATGCATTGTCCAAAGAAGACTCATTGGATTGCAGCCCAAAGGGTACTCAGATATATCAAGGGAACCCTAAGTGAAGGTTTGTATTATGGTTTCACTTCTGACACAAGAATCAAAGTGTTTAGTGATGCAGATTGGGCAGGTGACTCAGATGATAGAAGGTCTACTCATGGATATCTATGTTATGTTGGAGACAAGTTAGTGTCTTGGTGTTCAAAGAAGCAACATACAGTTGCTTTATCATCCACAGAAGCTGAGTATAAGGGAATGGTAGAAGCTGCAAAAGAAGTCATATGGTTGAAGACATTGATGAAAAGTTTTGAGTTTGATCATAGTACTCCAATAATTTTTGGAGACAATATGAGTTCTTTGTATTTGGCAGCTAACCCTGTTTTCCATGCCAGGACTAAGCATATAGAGATTCAGTATCATTTCTTGAGGGAAAAGGTACTTGATAAAGAGATTGAAGTGATGTACACTCCAACAAAAGAACAGGTGGCAGATATGATGACAAAGAGTTTGGATGGACCTAAGTTACAAAGGTTCAAAGACATGGCAAGTATAAAGAAGACAGAGAAAACCTCAATTGATGATTGAGGGGGAGCTGTTGGTGCATACCAATCACCAATTGAAGGCTTGGAAGATCAAATGATGAAGGAAGAATCAATTCCTAAAGTGTGGAAGAAGATTACAATCAGAGGACAAGAGAAGTGTACACATATGTACATTAGCATAGTCATAGATGACTTAGATCTTTTGTTCAGTAAGAATTATGTACAAATTATCTATAAATACCTTGAGAAAAGTCGGGACATGTATGAGAGCTTATGTGACATTAGTTAGAAGTCAAGAATGAGGGAGATAGAAGTCATAAGATAGAGGAAAGTGAATGTGTGTTAGCTCTCATCACTCAGTTGTATTTTTCTCTGAGTAAATGAAAAATTTTGCGCCCGATGTTTCTGCGTGTTTTCCTTCTACAGTAGATCAATTGTGGAATGCTTTTGTACAAGTCTAAGTTGAGAGTTGCTTGACCTCTGTGCAAAGTTTTAGCTTCCAATTGTAATCAGGCTGAGTGAATTAAGTGAAGGAACATTCATATGTGAAGTGTATTCACAGGTTCCTAAAACAGGCGCATATTTCGAAGTCAATGTTTTGGTCATTTCTCCCAGCACAGTTTAAAGTTTTGCATGAGTGAGGGCTTAATCTTTAAGTTGAAAGATAAGCTACTTATGTCTAGAAGCATTTTGTAAAACGGGTTCTATTCAAGGAGAACCAAGTCTTAAAAGTTACAGGTGTAAAGTCGACTGTTCTGAGTAACAGTTTCTGACATAGGTAACTTGTGAAATCAATTTCTCAAGTTATACTTAATCTTTTGGAGTAATTCAACTTGGAATAGTTGCGCAATCTCTAGGAGATGATTCGTACAAAGTTTCATAAAAAACTTTACAGATTTGATAGGTCAATGTGAATGAACAATGTAGCAGACTTTTCTGTGTGTCATCTTCTTCACAGATTTGTTAATTTCTGATAAGTTAGCAATTGATCCTCTAAATTAGTGAAGTGTTTGACTTACTCTTGGTATAGAGGTGCTCTAATCACAAGAGTAAGTTGTTCTTTTGGAGATTAACATTCTCCATCAATCCTCACCATCAAGCTGCTAATGACCAAGTCTTCTTGCCATGAACAAGAGATAACCTCCTCTCCATGTGCTAGAGTGTGAGCACACCCTTCATCTTCTCCAAGAAGAATCATTAAGAAGAACTCCATAGCTGCTCCTCAACATGCTTCAAGTTAGCACCATGGCTGCCCCATGTGCTAGAAGAAACACCACCTCTATTGAGGTCCAAGCTCAAGGCTTGTGTTGAAATTTAGGTGAAGGATGAATAGAAGTGACCCAAAGTACTTCTTATATAGGAGTTTTTATCTAGATCAATTGCGATCGTATGTTTGCTTTATTGGAGATCATAGATCGTGGAGATTGTTGCTTTATTAGCTTTTGGTTAAGCTTTTCAAGTATAAACAAATACAATATAAGAAGTACTTTGGGTCACTTCTATTCATCCTTCACCTAACTTTCAACACAAGCCTTGAGCTTGGACCTCAATAGATGTGGTGTTTCTTCTAGCACATGGGGCAGCCATGGTGCTAACTTGAAGCATGTTGAGGAGCAACTATGGAGTTCTTCTTAATGATTCTTCTTGGAGAAGATGAAGGGTGTGCTCACACTCTAGCACATGGAGAGGAGGTTATCTCTTGTTCATGGCAAGAAGACTTGTTCATTAGCAGCTTGATGGTGAGGATCGGCCATCTACATGTTGTAGTTGAAGATTGTCTTCTACAAGAAGATGTCAGGCTACCTCAAAGACATTGGATGGTGTTTAACATAAGATTTACATCTTATGTTAAGTATTCAGGTACATATTCTCTTTATGCACACAGGTACTACTTGAAATTTATGGAGGCAGTAGCATCCATATCAGGAGGAGTCCTATTTGGCATAGGTACAAGAGAATCAGTACGTATATGCTTTATGCATATTTGGATGAGGTGTTTGAGAAGGTGTGTTCACATGACTTTGAGGATTTCCGACAACAAACTTGTTAGCATTCTTTGCTACTTTTTAAGTATGTGATCTTTTCACACACGTATCTGACTTAGGGTCTTCCATAGCCTAAGGTTAGATGAGGGTTTGTTGATTATCAGCTTCACACTAATCCTTCCTCTTTTAGTCACTCATATTCATTCTTCTATAACCTATTAGGTCACACATCTCATGTATATTCAGATTTCTGCCCATACATCTGAATATGTTTGTTACATTTGTACATTCACTCATTCATCTATTTCTCATCACATAGAGTGATTGAGAGTTTTGCTCCTACATTGTACATTGAACATTGGTATATATGATACTATGAGTAAGCGATGGCTTACGTAACACCTTACACATGTCGTCTATTCTTTCTCTATCTTTATCTCATCATCTGTATGATTAAGTTGTGGTATGTTCATGTTTTGTCAATATTGAAGAATGCTGGAATTAATGTTGTATATACTGGACCTATGGAACCATGGACTTGTGACATGAGCCAAGGGCCTACCTCACTTCCAACATGTTCTAATCCACTCACACGATAGGTGAAGGTAAGCAGAGATATGGTGTTTGATGAAATGTGAAGCTTCTATGAAGATGCCAAAGAAGGACTTAATCTTGACTCAAATGACAAAGGAAATGCTGAAAAATCAAGTGCAGAATCCCAAGTTTTGAGGGGACCTGATGCATCACCAAGCAATAATCCCAACTCATATACATAGTGGAAGATTGCATGGAAATTTCAGTCTAACAAACTCATCAACTACATCAAAGAAAGGTAAAGAAAAGATTTTTGCTGGTAGTAAAACATCTACAGGTTTTGAAGACATTGATGGAGATTCAAGTGGTTTAGAAAAGAGCCTTGATGAGGAACTTGGATTGTCCTCTATGAAGATTCAAGGAGTAAGAAAGGAATATGCAGATGATATAGGGAGAAGTGACCCAGGACAAAGAAGACCTGGGAGGATGCGGAATTCAATGCAACGATTGATGTATGATAGTTAGATGGCTCTTTATTGTGCCTACATGACCAAGGTAATACAAGATGCTGAACCTTTTTATTTTAAAGATGCAATTGGAAATGCAGATTGGGAGAAAGTTATGGATGAGGAGATGGCTACACTTTATGGAAATGAAACATAGAAGTTGGCTCCATTTCTGCAAGGAAAGAAACCCACAGACTGCAAGTGGGTTTACATGGGTAAAGCATAATGCTGATGGTAGCATAAGTAGGTATAAAGCACGATTGGTAGCAAAAGGATATGCACATTCATATGGCATTGATTATGAGGAAATGTTCAGCCCTATAGCTAAATTGTCTACTATCAAAGCACTTGTTGCATTAGCTACAACAAAAGGATGGACTTTGCATCAGATGGATGTGAATGTTGCTTTCTTACATGGTGAGTTACACAAAGAAGTATACATGGACCATCCACAAGCATATGAAGATCCAAAGCACCCAAAATATGTTTGCAGGTTGCAAAAGGCTTTGTATGGGCTTAAACAAGCCCCTCATGCTTGGCATCCAAGGATTGTTGATTACTTGACCACTGTTGGATTTTCTATATGTAATGTAGATCATTCGTTATATGCAAGGAAGAGTGATGATGGTATCACAATTGTGGCTATTCATGTTGATGGATTGATTGTAGGAGGTGACATTGAAGAAAACATTAAAGAGGTAAAGCAATTACTTATTCATGAATTTGACATGAAAGATCTTGGTGTGCTATGCAATTTTTTTGGGCATCAAGCTTATACATACAAAAACATGTATATGGATGTGGCATTGAGTATGCCAATCTCTATGCCATTAGATCAAAATCTGAAGCTAGATACTACATCGGGTGAAGCATCGGAAAGTTCTACTATGTACAAGAAAATTGTGGGAAGTTTGATATATCTCACAATTACAAGGCTTGATCTAAGCTACACTATTGGGCTTGAAAGTCAATTTATGTAGGTTCCTAGGAAACCGCATTTAGATGCTTTGAGGTGTACTCTACAGTATGTGAGTGATACTTTGGATTATGCATTGTTTTATGAAGTCGGTGTAGATTTGCAGGTTCATGGACATAGTGATGCAGATTGGGCTAGTAGGATTCGAGATAGAAGATCTACTAATGGCTTCCTATTCTCACTTGGGAGTGCAACTATTAAATGGAGCAACAAGAAGCAACCCACTATTGCTTTGTCGAGTACAAAGACTGAGTATAGAGGTGCTGCAATGGCAGCATCTGAAGCATCATGGTTAGTGATGCTACTTGTAGATTTTGGTATGGAAGTGCAAAATTTGATCGTCATCTACTGTGATGATCTTAGCAACATTTAGTTCGCACAAAATCCTATTTTTCATGCTAGAAAAAATCATATCAGGGTACATTATCACTTCATCAGAGAGAAGGTATTAGAAGGTGATATTGATCTTGTTTATGTGAGGACACGTGAGCAGGTTGCTGATACTTTCACTGAAACACTTGGAGCAGAGAAGTTGAAGAAGTTCCAAAATATGCTTGGATTCGAGGACATGACGTTGATCTTGAGGGGGAGAGTCGAGATATCAAGCTCATGTGATGATCGAGGATGACACATATCACTTTTTCATTTCTTTGATATGTATAGTGGTCATGCCGATATATGTCAGGGATAATTTAGTGAGCTTTACTAGATTCATCTACCGAGAGTAATGGCACACTTGTTTTTTTCTAGCTCACTCATTCACAGACATTTGGTTTTTCTTATGTACTATTCTTCATATATCGCACTAGTATTGTTGTATTAGGTCATTCTTGTATATTCCTTTTATGTACTAGAAGAAGAAGACGATCATTCTTCCTTGCCTCACTCTATGTGTGTGCTCCTCTTTGAGTGTGAGAGTGTGTGAGAGAGCTCTCTTCCTTATCTACTTCCTCGTGACATGCATATCTCAACATGTACCTCATTTACTCAATGAAAATTAAAGTGCTATTGCATTGACTAAGAATATTTTCTATCATGTAAAGACCAAGCACATTGAGGTGTGGTATCACTTTATTTGTGATTGCTTAAAAACTAAGCACATTTTAATTCAGAAGATTCATACCCAAGAAAATGAAGTAGATGCTTTGATAAAATCTCTACCACATGATATCGTTAGACACTATTTTCACTTGATGGGGGCCACTTGATCTTATTTTGCACAATCCTTTGTACACTATGTAATATGCGTATCAGATGGGATGTATATGTCATATACTTTTACTCAAATATTATTTGTCATTCTTTATTTTTCCCCCTTGGACATATCAACCATATTGGCCCTTAATGGGACATGGTTACAAATTGTTACCATTGACGTCTATGTGAAAGACCAAATGGCCTCTAAACACTATTGTATATGTATGTTCTAATAAAACATATAGTAGTTTGGTTAGCCACAAGTTTTATTGAGACCTTAGATTCATGAAAGTTGCATGTAGTGAACTCATGCTCTCTATTCTTTGGTTTATTACAATTTTATACACATCTATACAGACAAGTGAAGAGCACTTTTCTGATGCCATCCAAATAGATAAGCTGCATTATGAGGAGCTCAGAAGCTCGCCTTCAATACAACTAATTAGTAGACCTACATGCTTTATTTTGTGTGATCACACATTGAGAATGGTTCACAAACAATGAAGAAAAATACCTTGGTATATTTAAATAAGAGACTTTTATCAATGTGACTTAATTGGCATTGGAGATATTGAAATATAGTTTTATGGTGACTCTTAACTTACATTGGAAAATGTATATGATGTTTTTGAACTTACATGAAGTTTGATATTGGTATTTAGCTAGATGATCTTGGTCACAAAGTAACAATCTATTCAAAATAATTTAGGATAATCAAGGGAAGAATAATTTTTGTGAAAGGTAATATATTTGAGTCTTTCTAACCCTTCTACATTCAATGGAAAGATCACTTAGTATAAATGATAATACAATTGATATCAATTATCTAGAATTTTTGAGGAAATTTGGTCCGATGCATCTATCTACTTGAACTATCATTTTTATAATTGTCAATATATGAGCACTGATAATATGATAAGAAGATAAAGAATGTAGATAATGCACATTTTGGTACAATTATGAAGCCACTAGATCTAGTCTACATAGATGTATGCAATTTGACGCCTACTATGTTATGAGGTGGAGCATAGAATTTTGTCACATCCCATGATAATTTCACGAGACATTTATGGAATAACTATTTGAAATCTAGGGATGAAGTTTTCTAGACTTTCAAGAACTATCTTTTGACCATGCATGCCAAAGAAGGAAATAATCTCAAAGCAATGTAATGTACTAATGGTGATGAATAAAATTCCCAAGAATTGAACCAATTTTTTGAAGCTACAAGAATTTGATAATAATTTGTAACCCCAAGCACACTAATCTAGAAAGGATTGTTAGAATACTTGAATCAAAATATTCAAGTCATAGTATGTTAGCTAGGATACACAAATAATAGTACACATAAGAGGACATATGCACATAAATAAAATAACAAGAACACATAATACACACTCTGTTAAAGAATTACTATGCTCCAATTAATGATCAAGATGAAAAAGATAGTGATATGTTCCAAATACAAACCAATGAAATATACTCAGAACTCATAAGCACCAAAAAGAGCAAGTGAAGGATGAGGGAAAATGAGGGAAAAAGGTCATTGTAAGGTTCCAATTAGCTACCTTCCACTCTCCTCTCAACCTTAAATAGCCCTTCCCCTTATGCACATCTAGATTTTTCTATAATATCCAAACACTCCTCGTATGGCTATTGTGAGGACATGGAATAGCCTCATAAAAGTACATACACTCGTGCTAGAGCCTTGTATCCCTCGAGATCTGGTCCTTGAGCCATCTATGGACCTATGCAAGTAGATCAATGGCAGACCATGGTGCTCTAAACAAATATAACACTCTCTCCCCCTTCTAGAGATCATTGTCCTCAATGATCAAGGAAGGAAAATGTTTGCAAATCAGGGCTTTTGATTCCCAAGTAGCATTTGTGATTGGATATTGGTCCATGATACTAAGTATTTTGGTATGGAACATTTTTATAGCTACCACTCTGTCTTATCTATAACTCTAAAAGAAATTTCTAGTTCAAATGTTCTATCTCCTAAAGCAACTAGATCATCTATACAATTATCATCTCGAGAAATATACGGTCTTAACTTGATAACATGGAAAATTGAGTGAAGTTTAAAATCATCTAGCAATTGTAACTTGTATGCAACATCACTAATCTTCTTGATTTATTGTCCAAGATCCAAAAAATCTTGGTGCTAACTTGGCTTTCTGATCCATTGTCAATGAAGAACATAGTGGAACATTTTAGAACACATGATCACCTTTTGGAGCATCCATGGTGTGTGATGTCTTTCTACAAAAGCTTTAACCCTCTTAGTAGCTTGCTAAAGATTGGATTGAGATATCTTTAGATTAGCTTGTATATATGTGAGGAATTGTGGAGCACTAGAGGATTGCATTGGTAATCTTGTGGTAGCTAGAGTGTGAAGAACATAATCATAAACCACATCAAAAGGTGCCAACTTAGTAGTTTTTTGCTTCCAACTATTATAAGAAAACTCTATCAAATGAAGGAAACTATCCTTATCTATTTGCTTTTCTCGAACATCTTCCAATAGTTGATTTACTCTTTTGGTCTAACCGTCTGTTTATGGATGCCCTCCAATACTCATCTTCAATTAAACTTGTAAATTGTGAAATACACGTTTCCAAAAATTTCATGTGAATCTAGGATCACTGTTTGAGACTATGGATTTAGGTAAATCATGTAATCAGAAGATTTTCTAAATGAACATTTTTGCAACTTACAGAGCTTGTTCAGTTACATTCATAGGAATAAGTGTGCCATTTTACTCAAATAATCAACCACTACAAGAATAGCATTATTCTAATGTGGTATATGTTGATAGTATTGAAAAAATAAAGAGAACCACCTAATGAACTTTTGGGCATAGGAGCACACACATCTGTGGTATTTCCAATGGTTGTAACAAACTTGGAGGACGTATCCTCTCTACCTGATTTATGTGAGGAGATGGTGTGATTATGTCCAAAGATGAGCTGGTGCGGCAAAAATCCTACTCTACACCTACCAATCTAGCTCTAGGGATTCTTACTAGACTTCTTTATCTTTACAATGATGCATTTAGAACCACCAACTCCTTTGGAGCATCACTCTCAAATGTTTTCATCAAGACAGATAACTTGTGTATGCAAGAAATGAGAAGAACCTTTTATTTTGGGCATAGAAGATCTCAGAATTATGCTCAACTTGGTGTGAATTGACTAGCGAGATTCTATACATATCTAGTTTAAATGTATACCTGACTAAAGCAAGTTATCTCATGAATTTAGGTGTACTATACAATGAGAAATGAATTTAACAAGTCAGAAGGGTTATCTCGACTTTTCAAGATCTAGAAGGTATACATACATAGTCTTCTTCTTAGCATCATAACTCGAGATCTAAAAAACCAAACTTAATGAAAATTGATATTAGAACACTAGACACTCCACTCTAACTATACCAAGTTAAGTTACAGCAAATCAGTGAGTATACACATAGAAATTGACTCCACAAATTCACTATAATGATGAAGATGCTACAATAGAAAGTAGATAGAGATGTACTCAATGATATGTATCAAAATGTAACTACTATTGAACATATGATACAAGGGAAGTGTAGTGATCTACACATGGGTGGTGTGAGCTCAAGTTATGCTCACTGATGTAGCTCAAATCCCCTCAGATTGAATCTGTTATTTCATGACTAAAAGTATGTGTATTTATACACATGCTTGAGTTTGAATTCGGATTTTCCATCACCTAAAAGTCATCCTACACTTTAGGGATGACTTAAATTGATTCGTCCTACCACATGAGTCATGGTTTTAGCTTCCTATTTTCATGAGATTCCTTATTCTCTTGGCTTTTACAATTATCCAAAGCAAATACACTCAAATTGACAAGCATGAGTTCACATGTGGTTCTTTACGTGAGATGATAAATAGATGTGTATTCTTGAAACATTAGCATAGCACTTAGGCTTGCTAAATGTATCAACAACTGCCTTTAAGCCTAAGATGCTTGAGTCTTCAATCCTTCATGATTTCCTATAATCCAATCATTCAGTTGAATATGTTTGATTTTCTTCCATCCAAGGTCTTTGTCATCATATTTTCACATTATTGATGAGTTGATACATATCAGAGTTGAATCTCTTTGCTCATAATCTTGTCTCTGGCATAGTGATAGTGAACTTCATTATGTTTAGTCCCGTTGTGGGCGCGATTTCTGACGACTGGCGGATCAATTCAGTCGTCTCGCTAACGGCGCACGCAGGGTGACTATGCAGGACAGGTACAAGTTTTAAGTTTTCCTAGGGTCCGTAAGGTGAAGCGTTCCTATAAAGTTCAATTGCGTCAAAATAAGAAGGTGGGATAATCTTTTCACTAACTATTTGATCTTTTATAGTTTCGTTTGTTTCTTCTTGGATGTTTTCTTTGTTTCTATCTACAGTTGGAGGAAAAGGTTCTTCACTAACACTAGGAGGAATAGTAGAAAGTAAAGTTATAGTTGTCTTAGGATCGTACAAAGATTCTTCTTCTATTGCTTCTTTTATTGATTCTTTATCTTCTATTGGTTTTGGAAACAACAATTCAAAAGCTGATGAAGGTAGAAAGGAACTATTCGAAGAACTTTCTTTAGACATAAAAGATGATACTAAATTAATAACCAAAGTCCTATACAACCTCAAGGATGATGTTTATAAATGACAGTCTAAAAGATAGCATATACAAGCTAATAAAAGTTTCAAACTAAGGACAATCTCTGCTTTTCAAACTTCAGGTCACATGTGTATCTCCAGTTTGCCAATAGCTTTCAAGAGGCTGCAATTCTTCATAAATCAAATCTGAAAAAAAACACATGACAGAAATTAGTATATCTTTATAAAAAATAACACTCATTTAGCATTTTTTAAATAACATTAAAGTAATTAATCTTTCTAAAAAATACATATATATTAAATACATTCTTTTATTAAAATATATACATTATAATAAAAAATTCATTCACATAATTATTTTAATATACATTAACATACATTGTTTACTCATAAATAAACATACATTTAACTAACATACAGGCATAAATAAACATACATTTAACTAACATACATATATGCATAAATAATCATACATAAACATACATGCACATGCACTAAATGAACATGCATAAACATGCATACATGCACATAAACATACACACATTAATACACATGTGCATACTAAACATATACATGCATAAACATACATTAACACATACTAACATATATATGCATAAACATACATTAACACATACTAACATATACATGCATACACTAACATGGATAAATTTCTAACATGCATTAGCTAACCTAACATGCCTAACATTAACTAACTTCTCTAACATGTACTAACATAAAACATGGGTCCAAGTTCTAACACTAACATGGGTTCAAGTATTAAACTAACATGGGTTCAAATCCTAAACTAACATGGGTTCAAATCCTAAACTTACATGGGTTCAAATCCTAATATCTAACATGCACTAGCTTGATACTTGGGAAAAGAACTCAAGTGTCTATCAGCCTAAGGGTTAAAGAAGCTTGGGTTAAGGGTAGGGTAAGAAAGGAAGAAGCTAAGAATGGACATGATAAATGTTTGGGAAAAGAGAAGTTGGATGGAAAAATGAGTTCATTGGGAAAGAATAAGGCTAAATTTCTTCTTCTTCTTGCTAACCTGAGAGCAAATAAAACAAAACATTAGGATAACAACATACTATAAACAGTCAATCTTATAACTTAAAAAAAAACACACACATACACATATATATTACATAAACATTTATACTTATAATAAAACAAAATTAAGTCACATGCACACACATAAATACAGTCACATATATAAATAAATAAACATAAATCTAATTAAATTATATTTATTTCATATATTAAATAATATTTATAATAACTACTAAAATAAAACATATAAAAACATTAAAAAGAAATATGATTCAAAATATAAAATATCAATAACAATAAAAAAAAAAGAACAAACAACAAAAAAGAAAATTCTCTCATTCTCTCTCACTCTCTCTTTCTCTTTCTCTCTCTCTCTCTCTTTCTCTCTCTCTCTCACTCTCTCTCTCTCTCTCTACTGCTCTCTCTCTCTCTCTCTCTCTCTCTCTCTCTCTCTCTCTCTCTCTCTCTCTCTCTCTCTCTCTACTGCGCCGGCGGACTGCGCCGTCGACTGCAGTGAGAGGGAAAGAGAGGGAGGGAGGAACAAAAAGAAGAAGTAAAAAAATAAAAAATAAAAAAACTTATCTCTCTCACTCTCTCTCTCTTTCTCTGCTGCGCGCGTAGCAGAGCTGCGCCGCCGGTAGAGAAAGGGAGGGAGAGAGAGGGGATGTTGGAACTCAAAGTCAAGCACAAGCATGGAAGCACATCAAAAGGTGGACACACAAGGAAAGGGAGCAAGTAGGGAGCTCCAAGAAGTGTATGTCAAATTTTCAGAAGAATCCCCTACAAAAATAGTGATTTTCATCACGAGAAACCATTGTAAATACCATTATCTATTTTTAGTAACTCCATTTTGTTCAAGCCGAGGAGTCCTCAAGCTTGAGGAGTATTAGAAGTACCACCGTACCAATTTTCATAATTTTTAGACTTCATTTGAGCCCTCAAATAAGCCCTGGAACCTAATTTTTAACTAGGCCGGACACTAGGTCTGGACAGAGCCAAAACTAGTCAAAAAACTATAAAAAGAGCTAGAGAGCTCATTTTTGAGGTTAGCTTGTTAGAGAATAGAACTTTTGTAAGAGAACTCTTTTGCAATCTAAGCTTTCCATTGTTCCTCTCTTTGATCTTACTTTGTGCGCGTGTGTGTGTATGTGTGTGCATGTTTGTGTGCTTTCACTCACGCACTTGTGCCTTCACTTGCTCGTGGTCTTCATACCGGTCCTCACGTCTCCGCGGATTGACAAGTAAAGGAGGTGGTGCTTACGCTTGAGCTACACCAAATTTTGGCGCCGTTGCCGGGGAGAGAGCTTCGAGGACGAGCGTTGTGATGGTAAGATCGTAGATTTGCGACGTTGGAAGGTAAAAAAACTGTCATTTCAGTTCATTTTCTGTTTTTTCCTCCTCATCTTCATCATCATCATCATCTCCACCTTCTTCCATCTTCTTGTTCATAGAAATTTCTTGTTTTTTAGTGCATTTTCACCATTTTCATACCATTTTTCATGCATTATTGTGTGAGAAGGAGTTAGGAGAAGCAAGGGAGAGCAAGCGCTGTGTTTTTTTCATGATTTTCTGCTCATACGGAGCTCGCCATAGCCGGCGCTCAGAAATTTGAATTTCCCGCCAAAAAACGCGATTCTGTGATGAAAATCGCGATTCTGTGAAAATTCAAAATTTTTTGAAAAATCACGATTTTCAGTTTTCCCGCTTAAAAGTTGGTTGAAAAGAATCGCGATTCTGTGTTTTTTCTAAAAAAAAAACACGATTCTCTGCTCAAAATCGCGATTCTCAAAAAACACGATTCTCTGCTCAAAATCGCGATTCTCACCAATCACGATTTTCAGCAAAAACACGATTTTGTGAAAAACACGACTTTCTGCTCAAAATCGCGATTCTCACAAATCACGATTTTCAGCGAAAAATACGATTTTGAGAAAAACACGATTCTCTATGACAAAATCGCGATTTTCATGCCAAAAACACGATTTTGAGAAAAAGGCGATGCTGTGAGAACACGAATTTTTGCTCAAAATCGCGATTTTCAAAAACACGATTTTGTGCTCAACATCGCGATTTTCTTGTCAAAAACACGATTTTGAGAAAATACGATTTTCAGTGGGCTCAAAATCGCGATTCTCACAAATCACGATTTTCAGCCAAAAACACGATTTTGTGATCAAAATCGCGATTTTCAGAAACACGATTTTGTGATCAAAATCGCGATTTTCAGAAACACGATTTTGTGATCAACATCGCGATTTTCAAAAACACGATTTTGTGATCAAAATCGCGATTTTCAGAAACACGATTTTGTGATCAAAATCGCGATTTTCAAAAACACGATTTTGTGATCAAAATCGCGATTTTCAGAAACACGATTTTGTGATCAAAATCGCGATTTTCAAAAACACGATTTTGTGATCAAAATCACGATCTTCAGAAACACGATTTTGTGATCAAAACCGCGATTTTCAAAAACACGATTTTGTGATCAAAATCGCGATTTTCAGAAACATGATTTTGTGATCAAAATCGCGATTTTCAAAAACACGATTTTGTGATCAAAATCGCGATTTTCAGAAACACGATTTTGTGATCAAAATCGCGATTTTCAGAAACACGATTTTGTGATCAAAATCGCGATTTTCAGAACGCGATTTTGTGCTCAACATCGCGATTTTTTGACTTCACAGCATCGCGATTTTCAGAAAGTTCACAAAATCGCGATTTTCTCCAAAGGTCCTGTTTGCCTGTTTTGACCCCCAGGAGCCTGATTTGACATAACTTTCTCATCCAAAGTCCATTTTTTGAGCTCTATAGCTTGTTGGAAAGCTCGTTTCAAGAATAATGCGTTGATTTTGAGATAGGATAATTTGAAGTTGACCCTCAGGTGGGACTAGGGAACCAAGGGGGCTCTAAAGAATTTTGAACCATACCAAAGGGAAAATTTGGACTCTTGACTAAAGCTTATGAACCTGAGATCTGGTAGACACTTAGGCAAGGATAAACAAAGCATTAGATCTTCTGAGGCTAGTGTCAACCATACATCCAAGTCTTGGACACAACAACTAAGTGGTGATCTTTTACTAAGTTCAGACACAAGTGATTCAGAAATGTCTTTTAGCATGGGAAAACCTGCAGGTGGCTCAGGGACTTCCCATCTACAAACACCGGAAGGTCCCTATAAGACACAGTTGGAATATATTCGGACCAACCAATTAGGTGCTCGCATCTATGAGGATGGTCTGAGGCGATCAGTGGTCCAACTCAAAAATCCAGATCAATCCTTTGGACTTGAACACCCGGTGGTCAAGTTCGAAGAGGGTTCATACATTGATAAGGAAGGAACCATGTATGTGGTTACCAACCAACCAGATAGGACCGATGAGTTTGGAAATATCATTCATGAGAATGAGATAGGAGACCTAGAACAAGGAAATATAGGACAAGGACCCCAGACTCCTAGAGGCAAGTCAGTTTTGACCCAAGTGATCACTCCAGACTGGATCCCTCAAGACAACAAAAGCATAGAACTATTTTTGAATAGAGAAACAGAGGAAGCCTTTTGGAGATTCAAGCCAGAACAACCTAGCCAATTGGCCATAGTCATCATCTACGAGTTCAAGGATCCAGAGATACCAGGCAAAGTTGTCTACCTAGATAACACGTCAGAGAAAATTTTCTTGGTAACAGAACATGATAGACATGCATATACTTGGAAGAATGAATTGATTTTCCCCCCACCAAGATCCAATGTTTCCCATGGCCTCCAAGGAATAGGGTCTTCCCACGCTCATGAAGCCCAGAGAGAAAGAACTAGAGAGAGACCTGAGGTAAGCTTTGCACACACCGTGGGCAGGAATAGGTCAGGATGTGAAAATGAAAGACCTGAAAGAGAGAGACATCAAGCACATAGGCAACAAAGAGATGAACAGGATTTTCCATTGCCTAGACCCCGGGAGTACCCAAGAACCCTTAGACCCATTCACGTGATCAAGGCAATGAAGAACTATTTCGATGGGACAGGGGATCCTTATGATCATGTGGCCGAGTACAAACAAGTGCTGAGAGCCGAACAAATTGAGGACTGGTTCACCCAGTACGAGGCATTTGGTTTGACCCTTAAAGGCACTGCCTTAGCTTGGTTTCAACCATTGAGTAGAAGCAGCTATCGCGATATAGGTCAACTGCTAGACGAATTCATTGTAGAATTTTCCAAGAGTGGTATCAGGCATAACACATCGTCCCTGATCCATAGTTTCAAGCAGACACCCCAAGAAACAGTGCGACTAGCAGGTAGAAGGTTCAGACAGTACCTAGAAAGATGCCCTACTCCAGAGTTACCCACACCAGCTAAACAAGTGGCTTTGTTCTTAGATGGCTTACTGAGCACAAAATTAAGATCATATGTGTACTTGAAAGAGCCTAGATCCATAGAAGAGTGCGTGCGGACGTGCATCGATATAGAAGATAACTTGGGTGAGGAGTTGGGATTGTCCAAACTCTATAAAGATTCGGATAGTTCTACTAGTCATACTTCAAAGATCTCCACAGAAATAGAAGAGATAGCTGAGCAAGTTGCCAAGAAGCAGGGAGTCCAAAATAAACAAACACAGGGAGTCACTTCATTGAATCGGTGCTATACTTGCGGAGGCGACCACATGGCTAATGTATGCCCAATGCAAAACCAAAACATTAGAGAAAGGAATGCTCCATATTGCACTATTGAGAGAAAATACACAAACCACACGGCTCAAGATTGTCCCTACAATAGGCAGGCTGTTAGACAGAATTATCAGCACCCTTACCCACAAGGTAGGTATCAGAACCAATGCCAACAGCCATATTATAGACCACAACAGCAATATCAGGTACCATACAGGCCACAACCTGTCTTGGGAAACCAACCACCAGCTCCAGCCAACGTGATTCCAGTCAAATATGCGGTGGGAGAGGAAAATCCAAATAGAGCGTTGGTGCCCCTAACCCCATGGATACCAGATAATGATTCTCATGCTCATAGTTCAGACTACTCCCATGAAGGTAGTCCACATGCGTATTACACAGAGTCACCTGAACATAGTGAGATTCACTCGTATCAATATGAAGCACCACCTATGGAGCAAGATTGGGAGCCAGAATACTCCAATGTCATGTACACAACTCCTAACCCTAGGCCCCAGTTGAGACAAATGAGACCACAAGCCCCTAGGGGATCTTGTTTCAGATGTCATGGTGACCATTACATTCGTGACTGTCCCCACCCACCATCTCCGAGTCAAGGACAGGCTATCACAATACAGGCTTTTTGTCCTGATTGTGGCAAAGACCATCTCCCCAGAGATTGTCCAAGAAACCCTTCCAGTGCACCCAAGATTACACCCATTAATGTGGTAGGCTTAGTGGCAGATCCAAGTTCAAGTAGTAACAATGTGGCTCCTATACAAGCGGTCACTAGAGCACAAGCCTTAAAACCGGATAAACCAGTAGAACAATCAGAGTCGAGTGAATCAGGAGAGCCTAGTAAGAGGAAAACAAGAACATGGAAGGATACCAGAGAGAAGGCCAATCGCAAGTGGAATAAAAAGTTATCGGAACTAGAAGACTGTTTAAAAGAAGCGAAAACAAAAATAGAAGACATTGCATCTCAAAGCCCCTTGCATGCCGAAACTCCATCCACTCCACCTCATCCCACCCCACCACCCATGGTGAATAGACCGCAACCAGGGTCTGTTCTTGCAGATCCAACCCCAGAAGGCTTGGACATGATGTTCAAGGCCTACCAGGCTCGACTTCAAGAAGGGCCTACAGCGGCAAACCTAGACAAGAGTTACCCCAGAGCAGATTTAGAGATTGAACGGATGAAAATGTGCATGAAAATGGTAGAACAAGCTCAAGCCATACTTGAGACTAGTCAAAAGTTCAATCAGACAAACTCTATCAAATCAGATTTGCATTTCCAGGGCTTACTAGAAAGATTAGAGCAATTGGTAAACAAACCACAAGTTTCTTTACCTCCACAGGCTCAACCAGTTATTGAAAGAGGAAGCTCACCACCAATGGGAGCTTATGTTCCTAATTCCACGGATCCAGGAATACCTCCTTCAATTCAACAGTACTCTCAAGAATTCTTGCGGGAAATACAAGAAGAGAAATGGGCCAAGGAGAAGGGTAATTCCCCTCCTATTCCTGAGATTGATGATCTTCATGATCAATTTCCCCAAGACATCCCATCTATTTACGAAGATGAAGCAGAACAACAAGAAGACGAAAGGTTAGATTTTGAATCTAATACCTTAGAAGAACTGCCTCAATTTCCAGGCCCATGGGAATCTGAATCTCTCCAGATTAGAGCACCCACAATACTAGTAAGAAATGAAGACTCAGTGGTTCCAAGGAACACGGATGTCGTGAAGAACACTAAGGTTCAGTGTCATCTCACTGTAGAAGAGCTGCTCAAAGCAAAACCTGAGCTCTGGAATCATGTGAAGGATCAGGTTCCAGAACTTGATTCCAACATGCCAAAAGCAAGCTCCAAGCAAAGGGTACCAGAGATACCTCTAGACAAAATAGGGGACATGTGTGAGGGTGAAGAAGGTAATACTTATCTTCCCATCACCTACCAAGGTTACACAACCAAAGCAATCATAGATTCAGGTGCTGGTGTTGCTATTGCGACCACCTCCTTGTGGAAGCAATGGGGCAAGCCCACATTAAGACCAACTAGAATGAAGCTTCAAATGGCTGATGGTCATTTTGAAAGACCTCTAGGATTGCTAGAAGGGATCACTCTAACCACTTGTGGTGTAGAGTTTGAGCACACATTTGCTATATGTGACTTTGAGAAAAATAATGTCTTTGAGATGATCCTAGGAAGACCCTTCCTACGACAATTGCAAATAGTACAGGATTGGGGAACTAACTCCTTGTACTTACAGCACTTAGGGGTCACCACTAAGGTCAATTTGAAGGATTACACCTTCAGAGATGTACCACCCCTACAGTGGAATTCTATCCACAAAGTGAAAGAAGATTCCATCTCTGTGCATTCTGAAAGTTCACCTGATCCATCATGGCTGCATGAAGATACTCATTTGTGGATGTGCAAGGTCGCAAAGGAAGAGGAAAAATGTTTAAAGGCAAGGGAAGAAGGAACTTCACTAGGAGATAGACCAGTTAGAGACCCAGCCTACACACCGATGATCTTTCCAGATGAGGAGTTTGAGCCTCATGGCTGGCCAGAAATCTTAGCCACCATGGACATTGCTGTCAATGAGGAACAGTGGACACCTCATTGTGATGAGGAGGGTTATGATATCTCAGTGTTCATGTGTCAACCCTTGCTAGAAGAATGTGACCCTAGTGATGTCATAGAAGAAGAAGAGAATGACGATGATCTGGAGTCTATTGTGATGGATAGTTGCTTTAACTCAGAGCAGCACTATCTAGAAGATATAGGAGTGTTCACCCAAAAAGAAGAAGAACCTCTCACAAGTTTTAAAACAGTCAACTCAAAAGATGGAAGTGAGAGTAGTCAAAAGAAAAAGAAAAGAAAAGCGGTGAAACAAGAAAAGGAGGAATCATTGTTCGAAGTACCAGAAAACTTCAAGAAATATGAAGTTGACGACCGCAAAATTTTGGTACGAATGCCTAAGAGAGAGGCCATCATAGGAGAATCATATGATAATAAAGAAAAGACCAAGAAGATTGTAGTGACCATTGAAGAGAACGAAGAGAGATGCACATATATAGGAGATGACCTAAGTGCAAGAGAAGAAATGGAGCTTGTAGCTCTATTAAGGGAATATAGGGATGTGTTTGCGTGGCACTATAGAGACTTGAAAGGGGTAGATCCAAGAATTTGCTCTCATACTATCCCCATGACTGCTGATGCCAAGCCCACCAAACAGAAGCCCTACACATATAATGATACCTATGCAGCCAAAATAAAAGAAGAAATTGATAGGTTGATTGAAGCTGGATTCATCTATGAGATTGAGCATACTGAATGGGTGTCCCCCATTGTTGTAGTGCCCAAGAAGAACGGAAAGTTGCGAGTGTGCATTAACCTGAAAAAAGTTAATGCCGCTACAATCAGAGATAGCTATCCGCTTCCAATCACCGAACATTTATTGGAGCGTGTTGTAGGCAAGGAAGTTTATAGCTTTCTTGATGGATTTTCAGGTTACAACCAAGTAGCCATTGCCCCAGAAGATCAACACAAGACGGATTTTGCCACCGAATGGGGAATCTTTGCATTTCATGTGATGCCATTTGGGCTCACCAATGCACCTGCAACATTCCAAAGGCTCATGTGTCATGTCTTCAAAGAGTTCTTACGAAAGATCTTAGAAGTGTATGTGGATGATTTATGTGCTCATTCCCAAGAAAGAAGATTTCACATCCCTGAGCTCAGACAGATCTTCAACAAGTGTAGAGAATATCGAGTGTGTCTGAACCCAGAAAAGTGTGTGTTCATGGTGCGTCAAGGTAAAATCCTCGGTCATATTGTTTCTAAGAATGGAATCTCAACGGATGACGATAAGGTACGAGCCATAGCGGAGCTGCCAAGGCCAAGGAATGTTAAAGAAGTACAAGCCTTTATGGGCCATTGTGGATATTACCGTAGGTTTATCCACATGTACGCGATCATAGCTAGACCCCTTTATGCCTTGTTGTCTAATTTTGAGTGGAACGACGAATGCGAGAATTCGTTCAATGAACTGAGGAAACGTTTGTGCACAACACCAATATTGACCACTCCTGATTGGAATAAGCCATTCCATGTCCATGTGGATGCATCCAATCATGCCATAGGATGTGTGCTAGCACAACCCACAGGTGAAGGGAATTTAGATTTGCCCATAGCATATGCTAGTAGACAACTAAACCCAGCCGAAAGAAATTATACCACAACCGAGCGAGAAGGGTTAGGCATGGTATATGCTGTAAAGAAGTTTAGACACTATTTATTGGCCAACAAGTTCAAGTTTTTCACTGATCATCAAGCTTTGTTATATTTGGTCAATAAACCTTGCAATACTGGACGCTTAGTAAGATGGTTCCTCTTACTAATGGAGTATGACTTTGAAGTTGTTGTCAAGAAAGGTAGAACCCACCTTCGGGCAGATCACCTTTCTCGCATTACTTCAGGAGAGTCACCACAAGGAGTGTCTGATGAACTACCTGATGCTTATCTGTTCAATTTGGAAGTTGTTCCTAAATGGGCAAATAAGTTGGTACCAGTCCTAACCTTCGGCCCTGCAAATAAGAATGTGAAAACATCACAAGAAGAAATTGTAAAATCACAAAAATATCACATATTGGCAGGAAGCATGTACAAACAAGATACGGAGGGCGTATTAGCTTGTTGTGTCGAGGATGATGAACATAATAGTTGGTTGCAGCAAGCTCATGAAGGATTGCTAGGAAATCACTATTCTAAACAACGAACATTGCAGAATCTAAAGCGTTTAGGAGTGTATTGGCCTAGCATGGACAAAGAAATACATGAGTGGATTAAGAATTGTCCAAGGTGCAGAGAGAGACCTCCAGTGGAGCATGCGACCCTTTATCAAGTGTCATTAATTCCAGATTGGAGTGCTCCATTGGTAGAGTTTATGAGATCGGGAAAATTACCCAAAGAGGCTAGTCTAGCAAGAAGAAGAAGCATGGAGCAAGAGGCTCAAGGCTATGCCCTAGTAGGAGACAACCTATACCGAAGAGGCAAAGATGGTTACTTAAGACTGTGCGTTCACGAATCAGATTATTTGAAAGTCTTAGAAACTGCACACAGCAGTGTTGCAGGTGGACATTTTGGTCCTGACCGAGTGATCAAGACCATTCTATTCTCAGGACTCTGGTGGCCCACTCTTCATATGGATGCACATACCTATGTGAAGAAATGTGACACATGCCAACGTGCACAATATCCAGTGAGAAAAGACGAGATGCCCTTGAGGCCAATGATGGGAGGACGTGCATTTTCGAAGTGGGGCATAGACTTCATAGGTCCTATTAACCCCCCAGCTAGAAACTCCCATGCAGAGTACATCATTGTAGCCACAGATTACCTTACAAAGTGGGTAGAAGTCAAAGCCACAACAAAGAATGATGCTCAGACTACGGCTAAGTTCTTATTCGAGAATGTGTTCACGAGATATGGACTACCAATAGAGTTGGTGAGCGATAGAGGCACACACTTCTTGAATGAAGTCATTGAAAATCTTCTCCAAGAATTCTTGGTGATACATAAGAAATCCGCCCCCTATCATCCACAAGCCAACGGACAAGCCGAGAGTACCAATAAGATCCTCTGTAACGTATTGACAAAACTGGTGAATAATAAACGCTCTGATTGGGACAAACAACTTCATCATGCTGTTTGGGCTTATCGAGTTGCCTACAAAACGGTACTCAACGCCACCCCATTTCAGATGGTCTTCGGACAGAACGCTATGCTACCATTAGATTTCTTAATCCCTGCCTTAAAAGTAGCACAAGAGTATGAGTGGAATGGGCATGAATTGTCTTCCAGGATCTTTGATCTCGAACGCTTGGGTGAAACGAGGCTACGAGCGGCAGCAGGCATCTACGCTGCAAAGAAGAGGCAAAAGGCATACTTTGATGCACACATCAAGGATAAGGGATTGAAAGAGGGAGATCTAGTGTTGGTATACACACTAAAACAACATGCCCGTAAGTTGGAAAAAAGAGGATATGGACCCATGATCATTATTAGAATTTCCACTAGTGGTGCAGTTCAGTTGGCCACTCTAGAAGGAGATATCTTGCCAAACTATATTAGTGGCTGCAGAGTCAAGCTATATCAAGAACCTCTTACTGAGGATATGCTAATGAGACTCAACACTGCTAAGAAGCGAAAAGAAGAAGAGTTAAGAGTGAGAGAAGAAGCACAGGTAGAGGCCAGAGAGCGTATTAGGCGAAATAAGTTAAGGCGATTAGGCCTAGATGTCAACTCAAAAGCCCCAAAATATCACATGGATATGTGTCAAAAGTCAGGCATTGCGACTTCTCAGGTCATTGACCGAAGACCCTTTGTGACCATAGAGATAGGACAAGGGAAGGGTGCAAGGACGGTGAAAGCATTGATTGACTCAGGTGCAGCAAGTAGTGCAGTTAGACTTTCCTACTGCCAAGACTTGGGGTTGAACATCAATCCCATAGAAGCTTATCTCATAGGATTGGGAGGTGTGGAAACCCCTTGTTTGGGCGAGGTGGAACTTCCCATCTACCTTCAAAATGTTCCAATGAAAGTCAAAGCGCTAGTATGTCAAGATGAGAACCTTACAGAACCACTTGTCTTGGGTCAAGATTGGATCTATGACCATGCAGTTAACTTAAACCTAAGAAGTCAAATTCTTCAAGTTTGGGTACATGAACAATGCATTACATTAGAATTAGAGAACTGCATGCTCCTAGATCATGGCACCACACACTCTCTTAGTTCTTCCAAGACTAATCATATGAAAGAAGATGTTGTATGTGTCAAAAGCTCTATGATGCAGAAGGAGTCAATCGTGGAAGACCAGGTTCGAAGGCGGGTGGATCTTTCTTCTTCTCCAAAGACTCAAGTAGCCACAGTAGTGAGCCCACCACACAAGCAAACACAACCGTTCAAGACGACTGCTACATCAAATAGAAAGACACCATTCGATAAAAAAGCGGTTCCGGGCATGAAGCAGATCTGGGTACGCAAAGGAGAGCAACCACCAGCCTTACCCCCACAAATCCCATCCATGCACACTAACCAGGCCAGAAGACGAAGGAAGCAGCTCAGACAAGCTCCATCACAAGATATCCAACAAGTTTGGGTGCCTAAGAAGTTAGTTGCAGCTCAACAAGGGCAATTACAGATGTGGGTACCTAAGAAGATCCTACACCCACAACAACCTTTGTTCTCCCACATGCAAAAGGTTTCAACAAAGAAGCCAAAAAGAGAAAAGGGTAAGAACCACGTACAGAGACCAAAGGAAGATCAAATCAGCTCTTCAACATTAGTAGGAAGACATGCAAAAAGGATATGGGTTTGGAAGCCAAAAGTGCAAGTAGCCTCCACCGAACCAAAGCATCAACCACACTGGATACCACAGTTCAGAAAGCATCCAAAGAGAAAGACGCCTGAAGTGACCTTTACAGTGCCAAATGATGTTCTAAAATGGACTCCAATAAGGAGGATTACGTCAGTTCGAGACTCAATGGATACCTCCACCAAGGTCGGCATCAACCTCCACAAATAACATCGAAAGCCTCGAACGAGCAACAACCATGTGCTCCTTGCACAACCCTGTCTTTTGCACCATTTAGGTCATGCATTTCCAAAGTATGCATTAATATAGGGCCACATTACACGGCCGTGCATAGACACACTTGAGAATCCCATGCACAAGAGCACAGTGACATATGTCGAACATTTGTATTGATACTAACTTTTGTGTTCTTGTTTTGTGATATTCTTTTTCTCAAAAAAAAAAAAAAAAAAAAAAGAAGTGGGAGAGAGCTTGTTCCCAGTGTGTCTCGGCCAGCAGTGAGATTATTGTTGCCTTATCTGGTAGAGGACAAGCATTTGGCATGAACATGGCATCTACAACTATGATTTTCTCTTACCATGGTAGGAATGAAGAGCTTGAAGGTCCGCAACTTGAGTGATGCTTAACTACTTCATGTACCAGAGCATCCAAGGAGATATCTGCAAAAGGTAGTTCTGGAGGAGAAGACTCCTGCATATGGTGAGCTAAAGAGCATATGTGAAACTCAGCTTGGTGTAGTTACCCGATGTTGCTTGCCAAGGAATATAAAGCAATTCAATTCTCAGTATTTCCTGAACCAGTATGGAACAGTAGCACTGGTGAATGGTCTATGTCAATCAGCATGGTAATCTCTTAGAAACCGGCACGTGTCCAATATTCCTCTGAGTGTCAATATAGGGAAGTGAACGTGCATGAGCCCAAGCTCAGAAATGCACATTGTTAGTGACAAATGTTGCTTTGAAAAGAGGAGAGGGGATCCACCACTCAAAAGATCTCATCAGTGGACAATCAACATGGACATTCATCAAAAAGGTTCCATCCCAAAGGCCGAGTGTACAACACGAAGAGGCAAACATCCATCAACCTTCGCCATGGTAAGTATCTTTACTCTGGAAACACCATAACCATGATAGTTTAGGAAACCTCTTCGTCAGCATACCCTTGAGCACTTAGCTCAAGACCCGCAATTTTTGCACCATACTTCTTCCAATGCATTTTTCAAGTAAGCATGCGTAGGGCTACATTACAAGGCCGTGCACAAGGCACATACTTTTTCCAACCCAGGCACGAACACACTTACCCATCATTCATTATGGGTTATGAGTAGTTGGCATGAATGCTCTCAACATCATCTTTAAAAGAGCTAGCAGACATCATGGGAACAACATCCATATCTCGGAAGCAAATTGAAGCCAGTAGTTGCTCCAAATCACTCTTGACAACCTCTTCTGAGCAACTTGCAGTTTTGAAAGCTCACAACGACACATTCTTGCTGGAATCCAAGGAACCAGCTCATACAACGGATGGACATCACCTCTCAAAGCACTACACAGAACAGCCCTTCCAACAAGGGTCTGTCAGGGACGACAGACTCGAGAGGGGGGGGAGTGTTGGAACTCAAAGTCAAGCACAAGCATGGAAGCACATCAAAAGGTGGACACACGAGGAAAGGGAGCAAGTAGGGAGCTCCAAGAAGTGTATGTCAAATTTTCAGAAGAATCCCCTACAAAAATAGTGATTTTCATCACTAGAAACCATTGTAAATACCATTATCTATTTTTAGTAACTCCATTTTGTTCAAGCCGAGGAGTCCTCGAGCTTGAGGAGTATTAGAAGTACCACCGTACCAATTTTCATAATTTTTAGACTTCATTTGAGCCCTCAAATAAGCCCTGGAACCTAATTTTTAACTAGGCCGGACACTAGGTCTGGACAGAGCCAAAACTAGTCAAAAAACTATAAAAAGAGCTAGAGAGCTCATTTTTGAGGTTAGCTTGTTAGAGAATAGAACTTTTGTAAGAGAACTCTTTTGCAATCTAAGCTTTCCATTGTTCCTCTCTTTGATCTTACTTTGTGCGCGTGTGTGTGTATGTGTGTGCATGTTTGTGTGCTTTCACTCACGCACTTGTGCCTTCACTTGTTCGTGGTCTTCATACCGGTCCTCACGTCTCCGCGGATTGACAAGTAAAGGAGGTGGTGCTTACGCTTGAGCTACAGGGGAAAAGAAAAATGAAAAAAAGAAGAAGCATTTAAAAAAGAGGAAAAGAACAAGAAAAAAGAAGAGTACAAAGGGGAAAAAAAGGAATAAATAAATCTCTGTACATTCTGAATTAAAAAAAAAAAAATTGCTTTCCCAAAATTGAAGGACAAGAGAGATGGTCTTCTCTCTCCCCTCCTGTCAGAGAGCTTCCATAGAACTAAGTGCAAACAATTTGACTATAGTCTAGAGCATAGTAAATACCTGAAAAAAAACACATGAACTTGTGAGCACGTACTCCCTTCTTAAATAGATGTGAGTAGCCCACCATAGCCTACAATTCTCTTTAGATAACTCAACCAATTACCTAAATTGACTCCACATCACTCCAACAACACTCAACAAGAAAAAAGGCGTGGGATTTTCCTTTATGTGAATTTCATCCAACTATTTAAATATTCTATGGACCATATACTTTAGAATTTAAATAACCTTTCACTTCTCCTTTTTTATTTAATTGAATACTAAACTTTTAGAATAAATACTATAACTTAGACTAAAATTTAATTTAACCCATTTTAATTATTACCTTAGGCTTAGTGGAAATAAATAAATAATATATTTATCTATTATTTTGCTAAGGTTCCAAATGATATAATTAACCTATTGAATAATTCATTTATGGACTACAACCCACTTATTTAATTATTTAACCTCAGGTTTACCCTACAACTAACTTTAAACCACATCAATTAGCTCCAACTAACCCATAAATCTATTTTCTAACCTTCCATAACCCACTAGGATGAATAATTAACCCATAATTAACCTTAAAGCTTAACTTGAATCCTATAATCCATGCTCAAAACATACATTTAATCCTTGCAATTTAGCTAGAACATACATTTAATCCATAATTACCCTTGTAATTTAGCTAGAGTATGATCAAAACCTATAATTAACCCTTAATTATCTTTATATTTTCATCCAAAACTTAGTTTATCCCTTAAGTAACCCTTGATTTAACATCTATAATACCCTTGAATAAACTTAAATGAATACTTCCCATCTTGATTTTGGTCAGCAAACTTCTTTTCCTGCAAAATTAAAGTCAAACATTAGTCAAAATTCCATAATTTAACCAAACTTATATCAATCAATTAATCTTTTAATTTTTGTAATATTTTAAGAGTAACAATTTCTCTCCGACATCCGCACCCACTAAACCTGCACATCGTCCCGATGGGCCAACCTGCAGTTTCAAGTGGAACAAATCAAATTCTTTTGAAAATAATTTTAAATCATTTCAAAATTTTATTACATCATGCATTCACACTTTATGCAAAGATTTGTACAAATCAGTTTTGTAAAAAAAAAAACAACATAGAAATAAGTTATAAAATATCATGTCATATTTTTGAATCCACATTTAAACAAATATTTATAAGAATAAATCATAAGTCTTATAGTCCTTCTGTTCATGTCACTTGCTAAGAATAAGTAACTTATCCTTCATAACAGCATATACAAAAAGAAAACTTTTCCCATCAGATAACAGAATTATATGCCTCCTACTTTTATTTCCTATGGTCTGACTCTCTTTTATTGCTTAAATCATTTCATTTTTCTTACTTCATCCCAACTCAGCTTTTTCTTTAATTTTTAACAAGTCGGCCTATACCGAAATTGGGTGCGACTCCTGGACTTGTCCACCCGGCCAAGTTTACCCCACTTGTCTGCCAACCCGGTATAGTGCACGACAAACTATGTCAGCCCTACATGAAATCGACGTCAGCTCATGGCTCTGATCGCCCGACCAGAGTAACTCCACCCGCCTACCGACCCATGCAGGCGCATGACAACATATAGGTTAGGCCTATGATGAAACTAGCCCAACATAGCACACTAACAACAGACACATACATATAAACTAGTTGGGTATGAAGTTTTTAATTAATTTTTATTTTATTTAGAGGTCAGATCTCATAAAAAATAAAAGCAAGATACAAAATCCCATTTACTAATGAATAAAATTTCTTTTAAGCATATACATATAGTCAAAATAAGACTACCTTTCCTTTTACAAGTTTCCAATTCCAAAATTTCTATTTAACTTCCTGATTCAGTTCATATAAATACGAGTTATTATGCTTCAATCATAAATATTTCAGATATTTCTATATCTTAATTCTACATGATTTAAAAAAAAAAAAAATAAATTGAAACATATCCTTTTAATCCATGCAGTAATGCTTATGCATATACACAAAAAATTAAAGAATCTCTAATCAAAACTGTTTCACCTGATTTTTAAATAGATTTTTAATCGTCATCTTCATATTCATCAGCATCATCTTCAGCATCATTTTCTTCAATTTCATATTCTTCATTATTTCTCTTTTTAAATAGCTTAACTCTTTTTCCTGCAATCAAATTTTTCAATAAAGAACCATCAAATTCTCTAAGCTTAAATGTTCCATTTTCAAATACAGTCACAACTACATATGGTCCAAACCATCTCTTAATTAATTTTTTCCTAGCATCATACTGAGTATCAAAAGTGCTATCATAAACTAAAACCCAGTCATCTACTTCTATAGTACAAGGTCTAAGTCTATGTTTTTTATCAAAATAGATTTTATTTTTAAGACGTGAATTTTTAATTTTCTGAACAGCTTCTTCAATCATTTTATTACCTATATTTAACTGCATAATCCTAACTGAAATTAGATCTTCACGAGTCATCTCATTATTCCACGGAAGTGTCGTCCATGAAATAATCTGGGACTGGATAGGAAAAATTGGCTTTTGACAGTACATTAGTTCTGCAGGCATAAATCCTGTAGACCTAGTATACGTCATCCTGTCTGCCCATAGTGCAAAAGGAAGGAATCTAGGCCACTGTCGCGTATCACCATTGCAGGCCTTAGAAATTGCCTTCACAATAGAGGGATGACCCCGCTCAATCTTACCATTAGACTCCGGATTATAAGCAGTAGTGAGAGACAGACGAATCCCATGCAGATCAAAAAATTCTCTAGCCTCTCTAGCATCTAACTCTCCCCTATCTGCCACTATCTTCTCTACATAGCCAAATCTACTAATAACTTCTTCTAGCAAAAATTTACATACGTTAAAAGTAGTTTTCGTACGAAGCGCTCTACCTTCTACATGATTAGTAAGGTCTTCTCTAGCTAAAACTATATATCTCATCTTATCTAATCCTTTAGGCATGGTCACTAAATCAACTACCCACTTGTAATGAATACAAGGAGGATAGGTAGGGTGCAAAGGTTCTCTATGCCTAACTGACGAATGTACCTGACATGTAGTACAAGTACTAACAAAGTCACGTATATTCACATACATACCCGGCCACCAGTAGGCTTCTCTAATTTTATCATAAGTTGCATAAAAGCCTTTATGACTTGCCCAAAGAGTCTCATGCATATCTATCATAACTTTATTTTGCAGTTTTTTATTTCCTAAAACTCGCTGAGGATATCTAATTTTCCCTTTAGCATGTCGCCAAATAAAACCATCTTTTAGGAAAAAATTAAACGCACGTTTTCTAATATCTCTAAATCTATTAGCTGACCAAATAGGTAATTGCTTCAGAGTACTAAGATAATAACCTATATCAGACCAAATCCCTTCATACTCATTTTCATTAAATTTTTATATACATATATATCAGAAATATAATTAATTACATTTAAATCAGTTTTTGTCAATTCATCATCTTCAAATTTAGCCCTAGAAAGCATATCTGCTATGGAATTAGTTTTACCAGAAATATGATTTAAAATAGGATTAATAAACTTAATATATGATATCCATCTTAACATAGCTATATCAGGAGAAGAACAGTTAGTAATCATTCCTATTAAAGGTAAACAATCTGTTTCTATGATGACATTAGCTCCTATAAAATACTCTTTATTAGTTTTTAATGCAGTAACTAAACCCCATAATTCTCGTTTTATTTGTGGATAATTTCTTTGAGTTTCATGCAAAATTTTAGCTCCGAATCTAATAGCATATCTATTTCCCTCACTATCATCTTGACCTATTACCCAGCCTATTCCTATAGGGCTAGTATCTACAGTTAAAATAATTGGTTTATTGTTTGAATAATCTACACGTTTCAAAACTGGTGCATTAGAAAGCAAATTTTTTAATTTTTTCATCGTTTTAACATGAGTTTCAGTCCATTTAAATTTTCTGTTTTTCCTAAGTAAATCGTACAATGGATTAGCTACATGGGCATAATGCGGAATCCAAATTGCATAAAATACACATGCTCCTAAGAAACGTCTAACTTCACTAATGTTTTTACAGGTTTCAGATAGTTTATTAATAGCATCTACTTTTTGAGGATAAGGCCTACGACCGTAATAACCACATAAATGTCCTACAATTAAAACTTCATTAACTCCAAAAACTGATTTTTCTATAGAAAAAGTTAATCCTACTTCTTCAAATCTTTTTAGAATTTTTTCACAATCTAAAATATGATTAGCTACAAATTTCCTACATCCTAATGCATCTAATGTCTCATCTTTTTCTTTTTCTTCACATCCTTTAATTGGGATATCATCTATAAACGGCATGGTCACATTAGGAATAAAGTCATGAAGAACCCTATTCATCGCGTTCATCATATGTGCTACCGAATTTGTAGCTCCTTGGGGAAGAGTACACATACGAACTAATCCTAAAGGAGTCTTCATCGTGGTAATATCTCTACTTTCAGTAGCAAGCTGAAACTGGTCATATCCTGAATATAAGTCACCCATAGAGTAGATAGAATGCCCAACAAAAGCTTCGGCAAATTCTCCTACAATAGGGCCGGTTCCCACGTTCCTAATAGTAACTTTATTTACGGGTTGTAAGTCTTGAATAAATCTAAGTTTACCATTCTTTTTAGGAACAGTAAACCATCTATTAGAATAAGGTGCAGAGGAAGGTTCTAATATTTTCATTTTCATCTTCTCCTTAAGCAGTTTCATTAGCTCAGGTAAATGAGCCTTTGGAACTGGTATAGGGTGAAGATTCCAAGGTATGTGGGCTACAGTAAATATGATCATAGGAGAAACTAATCTAGGGTCTACACATCCTATTTCCTGAGGATAAAGAGAAAAAGCTCTACCATGTTTTTTAATCATTTCACGAAATAATTCTTGTTCAGTTGGTAATAAAAAAGAATTTTCATTTCCAATTTTTATTAATTTAATAGTTTCTTCAGTAAATTTATGACCTATTTTAGACATGTCACGTAAGATAGGATCGTTAGCTACTTGTTTAATTTTTAAATCACTTCCTTCAGGTAAAGCTTGAGCTACAGGTTTTACTTTTTTATCTACTGTTTTATATTTTGTATTAATTTGAACTTCATGAAAGTCAGAGACAAATTTTGAAATTAAATCATATTCATTTAATGAGTTTAAAAGAATAACATGTAATAATTTTTCATCATGTAAAGTTTCGTCAATTTCATCAAATAAAGTAGAGGAAAAAGAAGTTTCAATTATGTTTTCAATATTTTCAGTTTTAGACATATATCCTTTATCTTCAAAAAATTTTTCATATTTTTTTATTGTTTTTCTAGGAATATCTTTATTATTTAGAATTTGTAATTTTGAAGATGAAAAATAAACAGATACATTTTCTATTTTATTTACACATTTATGCGAGATATCAAACCAATTACCACTGTTGTCTCGCTCAACAATGGTCTCTAGTAAAAATTTTGATCAAAGTATGTTCCAGAATCACTAAGAGGTAAATGACTCTCGTGCATTTTTTCTTGTGATCTGATAGGTGTTTTCCTAATTTGTTCCCTATTTCGTACATGGTTTGGGCTAACTATCATAACTTGGAGCGATTGTAGATCATCTTTAGATCTAATTCTTGCGTATGTTGAGCCGTCATCTATTACTTTAGTCTCCATTCTGGCTTCACATATGAATGGTTGACCTAAGATAATTTCATAAGAGCAGTTGTCCTGAATGAAAAAGTGGAATGTCTCAGAGATTCCACCTATCATTAGAGGTATGTTGGCACATGCTCCTAAGAGTGATCCACAACCATTGTCCGCGGTTCGCATTATCCAGCCGTGATTTTTATCAATAGGCCATTTAAACTTATCATATAATCCTTTCGAAATCACATTGATTTCAGACCCAGAGTCAATTAGGGCTAAAGCAGAATATGATCTCTTCTGATCTCCTAAGTTAACTTTAATCTCCGGTGTGCCTTTCGCCCAAAATTTTTTTCTAAAATCACTCTGAGTTTTTTGTTTCGTCATCTGGTACAATCGGTCCTAAGAAATTTTTGTTCACATTACAGGTATTATCTTCTTCATCCTCTGAGTCTAAAGAAAGAGATTCATGAATCAAGTGAGTTACATCGGCAACATCTTGCATCTCTACCTCTTGTGACATAGGGAATCTCTTCCTTTTAATTAGTTTAATAAAATTTTCCTTCAATTCAATTTTTGCTATTGAAAAGATTTGTTCTAAAGTCATTGTTACTGCACTTTTTAATAAGATGTCATACAATATTTCTTTTGAATCAACTTTTTGTTCAAGTTCAGAAATAAGAATAGCTTTCGGTACTCGTTTTGGTTTCTTTTCTGGTTTCTCTTCAGGTTTTGTTTCAGTTCTAGGAATTTGCTCTACTTTGTATGATGTTTTGGCTCACTAAACACAGGTTGTTTACCCTCCCTAATTTCTTTTCTTTGCTCCTCATTTGTTTTAGAACTTTCGCCTTGTTCAAACTGCACTTTCTTAGGCTTCGGCTCATCTCTCATTTTACTTCTAGTCATTCGTCTACCTGAATCATTTATATCTTGCTCATCATCCCTCTTTCTTTTCTCTTCAACATTCGCAATATGCGAATATATCGAGAATTGATCGACAGGAGTGTTCCACGCAGTTTTCTGCATAATATCATATCTCGCCTTTATCAAAGCTTCAATTGAATAGTTCCTCGTTTCCCTTGTTTGTTCGGACTCAGAGTCACTATCAACGTATTCTAGTTTAACAGCAGAAGCAGATTTCGAAGACTCAGAAAGGTTTTCATACAGTTTCTGCATCCCTCCCTTTCCCCAATTGGCAGCTAAGGGTAAATGTGTTCTATAGTCGCACAATCGCTTGTCAATATCAATTACAAGTCTTTTCTCTTTCGCATCTTTCAATGCTTCACATGTGTAAGTCAAATGATATGTGGCATCGCACCAGATACATCTCCTCACATTGGCATTTCTCCTTTCATTGAAATTTCTTTGGTTAAATGCTTGAGGAATCGGTTGAGGAATTGGTTGGGGTACAACTGGAGGATTAGGAGGTATAAAAGGTGGATTAGGAGGTACTAATGGATGATTCGGAGCTACTAATGGTGGATTTGGAGCATTTACTGGTTGAGGATAAATAGTCGGATGAGCTTGCATTGCAGGTTTATCTTGTAGGTTTAAAGCATACACCACATTCTGCAAAGCCGCTACCTCTTTAGTCATATTCTCGTGCATATGCATCATATTGTCCAACTTGTTAAACAAAATCTCAAGTTGTAACTCGGTTGGTACTCTAGATGTGGATGTTGTAGGCTCAACTTTTGAATCTATATGTGTATCCCTAGTTGCCTGAATCGGAGGAAAATTGGAAGATGGTTGAGACATCGATTCATAAAGGAGTGTTTTACGTTGGATCATGTGAGCAACCGCCTCAACTACAGTTTTCACTACACCCCAGTCATCTGTAAGCCCATATTTCTTTCCCGGTTCTTCAAGCCTACGCTCAACCTCTACCCTTATATCTGGAGTCAAGATTTTAAGGAAATATAAAATGATATCTGGGGTAAGGGCAACTCTATCCTGTTCAGGTAATTGAGAGAATCTTTTCATAAATTCACTATGGAGTTGAGTTAACAAAATGTGAGGCTTAGGTGAACTAATCCATTTCATAAATCCTTCTCGACTATGTTGACTGTAGTCTTCTAAGTAGAATTCCTTATGCAGCTCTTTTCTAAACTCATCCCATTCCTTATTGTCATGTATATCCATAATAGCTTTTACAGTACCTATGGCCAGACGTCCAAGATAGGATTTCCACTTTGTTTCAGATAAATCGTGTAACTTAGCTAATTCCTCAAACGTGTCTAAATAATTTGTAACATTCATTCCAGTAAATTTCCCTTTATCCTTTAATAACGTTTCAACTACCTTTTGTCCTTGCGTCTCGTGCATCATAATTTGAAATAGCTTGTCCATTTTTGAAGTTTGTTTTGACCTAGCTTGAACAATTCTAACTATATCCTGAACTTCTTTTGTTACTCTTTCCTTATGTTCAGCTACTAATTCTGAAATTCCGTTAGCGTCCAGTTTGATAAGTTTTTACTATGCAAAAATGTTGCAAGTAAAGCTATGATTAACGCTTAACCTATGTTTAACAACCAGTTGCCTTTAAACTATACTAGCAATTTAACCTTAAATAAACTTTTTCACCCAAGAATGTAAGGGTAAAGAAATTATACCAACTGCTCGAAGATGAGGCTCAAAATAGTGCTTTGTGTGAAATTCAATACATTTATTGATTTGAATCAAAACCTAAATACATAGTTTGCTAAAATGGGTGCAAACATTTTGTACTTCAATTGTTGATGAAAGGGGTGGCGTGACGAGGTTCTCCTACTTGCCAATCTTCGTGGAGGCGCTCAGGTCACAAGACCAGCCCTCGACACCAAGAAGATTGCAAGCTCACGTAAATGCCACAGCTTCCAAGGATGAAGACGCAGCTGCACTGATGTAAAATCGTATGAATGTATATGCAATGCAAAATTTAAAATTTATACCTGAGCTGCAAGGCCGTTTGTTTCACGTCAGGTTCAAAGTGTGGGCGCGATTTCTGACGACTGGCGGATCAATTCAGTCGTCTCGCTAACGGCGCACGCAGGGTGACTATGCAGGACAGGTACAAGTTTTAAGTTTTCCTAGGGTCCGTAAGGTGAAGCGTTCCTATAAAGTTCAATTGCGTCAAAATAAGAAGGTGGGATAATCTTTTCACTAACTATTTGATCTTTTATAGTTTCGTTTGTTTCTTCTTGGATGTTTTCTTCGTTTCTATCTACAGTTGGAGGAAAAGGTTCTTCACTAACACTAGGAGGAACAGTAGAAAGTAAAGTTATAGTTGTCTTAGGATCGTACAAAGATTCTTCTTCTATTGCTTCTTTTATTGATTCTTTATCTTCTATTGGTTTTGGAAACAACAATTCAAAAGCTGATGAAGGTAGAAAGGAACTATTCGAAGAACTTTCTTTAGACATAAAAGATGATACTAAATTAATAACCAAAGTCCTATACAACCTCAAGGATGATGTTTATAAATGACAGTCTAAAAGATAGCATATACAAGCTAATAAAAGTTTCAAACTAAGGACAATCTCTGCTTTTCAAACTTCAGGTCACATGTGTATCTCCAGTTCGCCAATAGCTTTCAAGAGGCTGCAATTCTTCATAAATCAAATCTGAAAAAAAACACATGACAGAAATTAGTATATCTTTATAAAAAATAACACTCATTTAGCATTTTTTAAATAACATTAAAGTAATTAATCTTTCTAAAAAATACATATATATTAAATACATTCTTTTATTAAAATATATACATTATAATAAAAAATTCATTCACATAATTATTTTAATATACATTAACATACATTGTTTACTCATAAATAAATGTTTATTTAACTAACATACAGGCATACATAAACATACATTTAACTAACATACATATATGCATAAATAATCATACATAAACATACATGCACATGCACTAAATGAACATGCATAAACATGCATACATGCACATAAACATACACACATTAATACACATGTGCATACTAAACATATACATGCATAAACATACATTAACACATACTAACATATATATGCATAAACATACATTAACACATACTAACATATACATGCATACACTAACATGGATAAATTTCTAACATGCATTAGCTAACCTAACATGCCTAACATTAACTAACTTCTCTAACATGTACTAACATAAAACATGGGTCCAAGTTCTAACACTAACATGGGTTCAAGTATTAAACTAACATGGGTTCAAATCCTAAACTAACATGGGTTCAAATCCTAAACTTACATGGGTTCAAATCCTAATATCTAACATGCACTAGCTTGATACTTGGGAAAAGAACTCAAGTGTCTATCAGCCTAAGGGTTAAAGAAGCTTGGGTTAAGGGTAGGGTAAGAAAGGAAGAAGCTAAGAATGGACATGATAAATGTTTGGGAAAAGAGAAGTTGGATGGAAAAATGAGTTCATTGGGAAAGAATAAGGCTAAATTTCTTCTTCTTCTTGCTAACCTGAGAGCAAATAAAACAAAACATTAGGATAACAACATACTATAAACAATCAATCTTATAACTTAAAAAAAAACACACACATACACATATATATTACATAAACATATATACTTATAATAAAACAAAATTAAGTCACATGCACACACATAAATACAGTCACATATATAAATAAATAAACATAAATCTAATTAAATTATATTTATTTCATATATTAAATAATACTTATAATAACTACTAAAATAAAACATATAAAAACATTAAAAAGAAATATGATTCAAAATATAAAATATCAATAACAGTAAAAAAAAAAGAACAAACAACAAAAAAGAAAATTCTCTCATTCTCTCTCACTCTCTCTTTCTCTTTCTCTCTCTCTCTCTCTCTTTCTCTCTCTCTCTCTCACTCTCTCTCTCTCTCTCTCTACTGCTCTCTCTCTCTCTCTCTCTCTCTCTCTCTCTCTCTCTCTCTCTCTCTCTCTCTCTCTCTCTCTCTCTCTCTACTGCGCCGGCGGACTGCGCCGTCGGCTGCAGTGAGAGGGAAAGAGAGGGAGGGAGGAATAAAAAGAAGAAGTAAAAAAATAAAAAATAAAAAAACTTATCTCTCTCACTCTCTCTCTCTTTCTCTGCTGCGCGCGCAGCAGAGCTGCGCCGCCGGCAGAGAAAGGGAGGGAGAGAGAGGGGAAAAGAAAAATGAAAAAAAAAGAAGCATTTAAAAAAGAGGAAAAGAACAAGAAAAAAGAAGAGGACAAAGGGGAAAAAAAGGAATAAATAAATCTCTGTACATTCTGAATAAAAAAAAAAAATTTGCTTTCCCAAAACTGAAGGACAAGAGAGATGGTCTTCTCTCTCCCCTCCTGTCAGAGAGCTTCCATAGAACTAAGTGCAAACAATTTGACTATAGTCTATAGCATAGTAAATACCTGAAAAAAAACACATGAACTTGTGAGCACATACTCCCTTCTTAAATAGATGTGAGTAGCCCACCATAGCCTACAATTCTCTTTAGATAACTCAACCAATTACCTAAATTGACTCCACATCACTCCAACAACACTCAACAAGAAAAAAGGCGTGGGATTTTCCTTTATGTGAATTTCATCCAACTATTTAAATATTCTATGGACCATATACTTTAGAATTTAAATAACCTTTCACTTCTCCTTTTTTATTTAATTGAATACTAAACTTTTAGAATAAATACTATAACTTAGACTAAAATTTAATTTAACCCATTTTAATTATTACCTTAGGCTTAGTGGAAATAAATAAATAATATATTTATCTATTATTTTGCTAAGGTTCCAAATGATATAATTAACCTATTGAATAATTCATTTATGGACTACAACCCACTTATTTAATTATTTAACCTTAGGTTTACCCTACAACTAACTTTAAACCACATCAATTAGCTCCAACTAACCCATAAATCTATTTTCTAACCTTCCATAACCCAGTAGGATGAATAATTAACCCATAATTAACCTTAAAGCTTAACTTGAACCCTATAATCCATGCTCAAAACATACATTTAATCCTTGCAATTTAGCTAGAACATACATTTAATCCATAATTACCCTTGTAATTTAGCTAGAGTATGATCAAAACCTATAATTAACCCTTAATTATCTTTATATTTTCATCCAAAACTTAGTTTACCCCTTAAGTAACCCTTGATTTAACATCTATAATACCCTTGAATAAACTTAAATGAATACTTCCCATCTTGATTTTGGTCAGCAAACTTCTTTTCCTGCAAAATTAAAGTCAAACATTAGTCAAAATTCCATAATTTAACCAAACTTATATCAATCAATTAATCTTTTAATTTTTGTAATATTTTAAGAGTAACAATTTCTC
>CM035409.1:60485501-60660501 GCA_020310875.1 Ceratopteris richardii
ATTTATATGCACAAAGTAGACAGTACCAGCCATGCAACGCAAGTTAAATCACTGAAAAAGGTTCAGTAGAACTCGAGATATGACCTTCTGAAGTTACTGCTATGAGTGAGTATAGCAGAGAACAAAACAGAGAAGTAGATGATGATAAATGTATACATTCACATATGATTACAACCACATTGGCAATGAATCTTTGCACAATGGGAGTAGAATGATAGAGCTATGGAGTAAGCTCTTCAATCTTTACAAAATGACATGAAGTGGTCACGTACAAGGCTTGCTAATCGCCTCTTCCTTCTTGCTCCTTTTATAGCTATTCTTGGAGGGAGTTTTGAATTCGAATTCGAATGGCTCCACCTAAGAGATCCCCAAAGTTAGGAGATATTCTCTCAACTCAGAAATTCGTGATTTTAGTAGTTAGAGCCACAAGTTTGCTTTTACATCATGCATGAGGTAAGCCATCCTTTTCCTTCTTTTTTTTTTTTTCAAATACAAGAGATAAAAATGAACTCTTTTACAAGAGGTGTTCACATGACTACACATGTGACTTACAAATGAGAATAATATCAAGCATATCAAGCATGTAGGCTTGGGCAAAATGCACCAACAGCTCCCCCTCAAGCCTAACATGCTTGGTCTTCAAATAAGTCTTCAATTGTCCTTGATTTCTTGCAAGCCAATCATCAACTTGAATCTACTCAACTTTATACCATCAAGAGCTTTAGTCAACATGTCGGCACATTGCATATCTGTAGAGACATAGGATAGTTGAATATCCTTGCTCATTAGCTTCTCCCTTACATAATGGTAGTGGACTTCAATATGCTTAGTTCTAGCATGGTATACCGGATTAGCTGCTAGATGTAGTGAGCTTGTGTTGTCACAAAAAATGTGAGGTGTTGAAGAATGAAGTCCAAGATCTGTGTACAAAGACTTTAACCACATGATTTCTTGAGTTGCATTAGCCAAACCTCTATATTCGGCTTCGGTAGAAGATAATGCCACGGTTGGTTGCTTCTTTGATGACCAAGAAATGATTTTTGAACCTGCAAATGATATATACCCTGATGTGCTTCTTCTATCATCTTTAGATCCGGCCCAATCTGCATCTGAGTAGACCTTTAGCTCAATATCTGAAGTAAATGAATAAAACAAACCTTCGTTCATGGTCCCCTTTAGGTACTTGAGGACTCTCTTGGCCGCTTCCATATGTAGTCTTCTCGGCTTATGCATAAACTGACTCAATATGCTAACACTATAGCATATATCCACCCTTGTGAGTGTTGCATAGTTCAAACTTCCAACCAAGCTTTGATAGCTTGTGATGTCTTCAATTGGCTCTCCTTCATAAGCACTAAGCTTATGATTTTGCTCCATAGGTGTACCTGCACACTTTGTATTTTCCATCTTGAACTTGACGAGCATGTCATGGACATACTTCCTTTGTGTGATGTATATACCTGAATCTGTGTAGATCAACTCCAATCCAAGAAAATAAGTGAGTGGTCCGAGGTCACTTATTTTGAACTCCTCCTTCATTTGACTCTTTACCTGTTTGATTCCTTCAAGATCATTGCCTGTGATAATAATATCATCAACATACACACATAAATAGATCACTTCAGATCCATTCCTCTTTATGAACAAAGAGGTATCTGCCTTGCTAGCTTTGAATCCTTGGTCCTGCAAATAAGTCACCAATCTGAAATTCCAAGCTCTTGGAGCTTGCTTCAATCCATACAAAGCTTTCTTTAGTTTGCATACATAGTTAGGATGATGTGCATCCTCATATCCAGGAGGTTGTGCCATATACACTTCCTCAGAAAACCATCCATTCAAGAAAGCACTCTTTACATCAAGTTGATAAAGATTCCAATTTCTAGATGCAGCAAGACTAATGAGAACCCTAATTGTAGGCATTTTTGCAACAGAGAGAAAGTCTCCTCATAATCAATACCATGGGTTTGAGCAAACCCTTTAGCAACTAACCTTGCTTTCTGTCTATTTATAATTCCATCTGGATTCCTCTTGATTTTGTATATCCATCGAGATCCAATTACCTTCATAGATGGCTTGTTAGGTACAAGCTCCCAAGTGTCATTCTCCTTCAAGGATTCCATTTCTTCATCCATTGCATCTCTCCAAGCTTTCTTGCTTTGTGCTTCTTCGAATGTCGTAGGTTCTTCATTGGTTGAATCCTTTGCAATGTAGATTGAGTGCTTGGTGACCAAAGAAGTATCATAACCAAACCTTTCTGGTTTCTTCTTCTCCCTTGAAGACCTTCTAAGTGGTTGATGTGAGCTCTCGGGTCCATATGTAGCATCCTGCATCTTTGCTTTACCTTTGTTCTGTTGGAGAAACAATCACTAATTGGATATATATTTGAAGGAAAAATCTTAGGAAGAAAACCCCATGCCTATGTGAAGGAACAAATTCACAAGTGTATCATATTTGTAAAGTTAGTTCACTTTAGTTCTAGAAGTTTTTTTAAAATCACGAGAATACGAAAATCTATATAAGTTAGTTTGTATCAACTGACGCGGCGAGAGAGAGAGAGAGAGTGAGAGATAAGAAGTAGAAGAAGGAGTTCATTTTATACGACTGAGTATAGTCGGGCTTCTCTGAGTGAAAAAGCATCTGTAAAACTTCTGATTTTTCATAGCTATGAGAAAGAACTGAGTAAAGTTCTGTGTATGAGTCTCTCTCCATCATCTCCATGCTTGCCTACTGTGTGATGAATTCAAAAGTTCAAGTTTTCTGAGCAATTTGATGCCTGGCATCGAATCTTGGCTGATAAGTCATTGTTTTCATTCTCTGTGTGTTACGTGTTGTTGAATCTTCTAAAAACATGAAGTTTGTGGACCAACTCGATGCCTGGCATTGAGTTTCAGCATAAAGTGGATGCCCGGCATCGACTTTTAGCATACAAGTGGTCTTCTTCATGTGTGTGTAAAAGAAGCTATTTCTGGTGCAGAAAAAGGGCCTAAAAAAGCTCAAAGTCGATGCCTGGCATCGATCTTGACTGAAATTCGATGCTAGGCATCGAATTTTTATTTTTAGACACCCAGGAATACTAAAACAGGCAAAAATTTCCAGTTTTGGAAGGTCATACAGGGTCATCTTGTGAGGGCCATAACTTGAGTTCTAGAGATCCGTTTGATGCATATCATAGCTTGTTGGAAAGCTCTACTCTTCTAGTTTCAGCCTATAAAGTTTCATGGAGAAAATATAATTGAGCTAAGAGAAATTAGCAAAATACTAAAGGTATGCCATTTTAGTGACTAGAAAAATCTGTAGAAGCAAAGTTCTCACTTTAGGCTATCATTTCTTAAAGTTTGGAGTGGCAATGAGTTAATGGTGACCATAGAGGTGTTCTAGTGTCACATTAATTCATTTCTTGTGGTGTTTCATACATCAAAAAGTGGTATCAGAGCAGAAAGATTCTCGAGAGCAGAAGACGACAGAGGCACGAGAAGTTTTGTAAAGTTTTCCATTAAAGTTTGAAAGGTGAAGCATTTGAAGACACAAGGCATCAAAAGGTTACTTCAAAAGTATCCTCATACACAAAGAACTTCAAAAGGTATTATCCTTTATCCTTTAAGCTCACAGGTTGCAGCAGAAGGAAAGAACTATGGCAGATCATATTTCCATTGACAAACTGGACAGAGATAATTAGCCCGCATGGGTAATGAGAATGGAAGCCTTACTTATGAGTAAGGATCTCATGGTATATGTAACAGGTGAAGAAGAGAAGCCAGTATTTGAAGATGAAAGCGGACCAAAGAAAGAGGAACTTGATGCTTTAAAGCATTGGCAGAAGAAGGATGCAAGTGCAAAAGCCTACATCTACAATACAATCTCTGATCATTTACTACCACACATCAGAGGATTGGAATCATCTGAAGATATATGGAATGCATTGGAGTATCATTTCCAAAGCACTACTAAAGCACGGAAAGCAAGTCTATGGTCAGAGTTTACAACATTCAAGAAGAAGCCAAGTCAAACCATTAGTGATTATGTCACTAAGATGAAGGATCTTGCAGATAGTCTTGGATCCATAGATGAAGATGTTGAAGATCACAGATTGATTGCTCAGCTACTTGCAGGTTTGAGAGGGGATGAAAGGTGGAAACCTTTTGTCTTATCAATAGAACTTTCATTAAATCATTATGTTCTAGATTTGAACCAGTTGCTTGGTTTGATGCTCACATATGAGCAAGACTTGAAGGGAGATGGAGATAAAGGACAAAGTTCTGCAATGTACATGAAGAACAAGAAGAAAGGAGATAAAGGTAAAGCAAAGGATGAAGAGGAGTCTAGTTCTCAAGCTTATTATGCAAGAGGTAAAGGCACTAGCAGAGGAAGACAAAGAGGTTTTGGAATCGGAAGAGGTAATCAAAATAACAACAAGAAGGCTTGCTGGATCTGTGGATTGAGTAATCATTTGGCTCATGACTCTTGGCACAACCAACAAGGATCAAACCAGAATCAAAACAACAATAGCAGAGGTCGAGGTGGAAGATATCAAAGTAATTTCCAAAGAGGTAGACAAAGTCAAAGAGGAGGCTATGGTAGAGGTGGAGGAAGAAGTTGGGGACAGAATCAATCCTACAACACCACCTACTACAACTATGCAAATGACACACAGAATGAAAGTCATACATCATTGATGATGAACTCAATCAACACATTAGATAAAGAAGATCTAAAGGTATTTTACATTGACTCTGGATGTTCTAATCATTTGTCAGGAAACATAGAATTGATGTCAGAATTGGAAAAAGGCATTTCTAGTCATACAGTTCAAACAAGTGATAATACAAGACATAGTGTACATTCAATTGGAAAGGTGAAATGCAAGAGTGGAGCAGATTTGCTAACCAATGTTTTGTATGTTCCCACAATACCTAAAAACTTGATTAGTGTGGGACAGATAGTTGAAAAAGGTTTTCAAGTCAGGTTTACAAATGAAGGAGTATTTGTTGAAGATCCAGAAAATGGGTATAATCAGATTGTCTCTGGTAAGAAAGAAGGTAGACTCTTTACTTTAAGAGTGCAAGGGAACATTGGTCAAGCTTTGCTCACACATGGTGAAGGAGTGATTACAGAACTTGATCTCTGGCATAAGAGATTAGGTCACTTGAATGAAAGAGGAATTAAAGCTATGGTTGCTAATCAGTCTGTACTAGGATTACCAAATGTGCAAAGTCAACATATGGTTTATAAATGTGAAGCATGTCAAATGGGTAAAGCACACAAGTTACCATTTCAAAAGAAAGGATTCAAACATGATGGAGTACTTGAGCTCATTCATACACATGTATGGGGACCAACAAAAGTAGGATCTATCAGTGGCTCAAGGTATTATGTTCTTTTCATTGATGATGCTACAAGATGGATAACATTATATGTTTTGAAGGAAAGATCAGAAGTGTTTGGAGCCTTCAAGCATTTTCATGCATATGCAGAGAGAGTAACAGGTCAAAAGCTTAAAAGACCGAGGTCTGATGGAGGGGGAGAATACTTCTCTCAAGAGTTCAATGATTATCTTTGGAATGCAGGTATTAAGAGAGAAATAACTTGCAGGTATACACCACAACAAAATGGTGTAGCAGAAAGAAGGAACAGGACTTTGGTTGAGTTTGCTAGAGCTATGTTGAAGGAGAAGAATTGTCCAAATTATCTTTGGGCTGAAGCTGTAAATACAGCTACATATCTTGTGAATAGATTACCATGTGCAGCTCTCAATGGTATGACTCCATATGAAGCTTGGTGGGGTAAGAAACCAAAACTAGATCATTGTAGAGTGTTTGGATCAATTGCATATGCTTATGTGCCATCACAGCTTAGGCATAAACTTGAACCAAAGGCAGAAAAATATGTGTTCATTGGTTATGATGAAAAGCAGATGGGTTACAGGTTGTGGAATCCTTTAACCAAACAATTTCTTGTTTCTAGAGATGTTACATTTGATGAACAGAAAAGTTGGTATGCAGATCAAAGTCATACAGCTGAAGAATTTGAAGAAGAGGTAAGAAGATGTGAGAAAGGAAAATCAATTGTGCAGGTAAATAGAGATGAAGACTATATGCAAGCAAGTACATCCAGAAGTGGATTAACAAGAAGGAATGAAGAAGCTCCTATATTTGATGAAGAAGTGTATCCAGACACATATGAAGAATGTGAACCAAGAAGGTCAAGCAGGACTAGAAGACAACCAGAAAGGTATTCTTATGATACTTCTTACATAACTCAGAAGAATTATGCATATATGGTCAAAGATGATGAAGAACCTTAGAACTATGATGAAGCTAAAGGTAAGAAGCAATGGGAAGAAGCAATGAAGGAAGAGTTCAATGCACTGGAGGAGAACAAGACATGGGAACTTGTTCCTAAACCAAATGGTAAGAAAGTAATTGGAAATAAATGGGTTTATAAAGTGAAGAAGCTTGCAGATGGAAGTATAGCCAGATACAAAGCTAGATTGGTGGTGAAAGGCTATGCCCAAACCTATGGCATAGATTATGATGAGACATTCAGTCCCGTAGCTAAGATGTCAACTATAAGGACAATCATTGCTATTGCAGCCTCAAAAGTATGGACTCTAAGTCAATTGGATATAAAGAATGCATTCTTGAATGGATACATATCAGATGAGGTATACATGGAACAACCTCAAGGGTTTATAGATTCCAGGTATCCAAATTTTGTTTCCAGGTTGAGAAGAGCATTGTATGGATTGAAGCAAGCTCCAAGAGCTTGGAACTATAGACTGGTGAAGTATCTCAATGATCTTGGATATCAAAGTTCAAAAGCAGACCCAAGTCTACTTATCAGAAGAAGAGAGGAAGGTACAATCTACATTTGTATTTATGTAGATGACATTATAATCACAGGTACTTCAGATGAAGGAATCAAGGAGGTAAAGAGATTGCTTGAAAAAGAATTCAAGATCAGTGACCTAGGAAAGTTATCATACTTTCTTGGAATGGAAGTTACTTATACAGATCATGGCATATATGTATCACAAGAAAGGTATCTTCTGAATTTATTGAAGAAGTTTGATATGGAAAATTGTAGAGAAGCTTCAACTCCACTTGAAGTTAATCACAAGCTCAGTAAATATGATGGTGCAGAATACAAAGATATGAGGAAGTATCAATCTCTTGTGGGTAGTTTGATTTATGCTACACTAACAAGACCTGATCTTAGTTATGCAGTGGGAGTTTTGTCACAATTCATGCATTGTCCAAAGGACCCACATGGGATTGCAGGTCAAAGAGTTCTCAGATATATCAAAGGAACTATAAAAGAAGGATTATATTATCCTTTTACATCATATTTGAAGTTGAGAGCCTATAATTATTCAGATTGGGTAGGTAACCAGGATGACAGAAGATCAACTCATGGTTACATGATATACATTGGTGATAAGCTTGTAAGTTGGTGTTCAAAGAAACAACATACAGTAGCATTATCATCAACTGAAGCAGAGTACAAAGGACTTGTGGAAGCAGCTAAGGAAGTCATATGGATGCAGACATTGTTCAAGAGCTTAGGCATTAATCAAGGTACACCTACAATACATGGAGATAATATGAGTTCACTTTATCTTGCACCAAATCCAGTATTTCATGCAAGGACAAAGCACATAGAGATACAGTATCATTTTCTCAGAGAAAAGGTAATGGAGAAGGAGATTGAAGTGGAGTACATTTCTACTAAAGATCAGTTAGCAGACATAATGACAAAGAGCTTCGATGGTGTGAAGACCAGCAGATTCAAAAGCATGGCAGGAGTAAAAGAAAAGAAGATGATATGAAGAAACAGGGAATGTCAATTAGTGATTGAGGGGGAGCTGTTGGAGAAACAATCACTAATTGGATATATATTTGAAGGACAAATCTTAGGAAGAAAACCCCATACCTATGTGAAGGGACAAATTCACAAGTGTATCATATTTGTAAAGTTAGTTCACTTTAGTTCTAGAAGTTTTTTTAAAATCACGAGAATACGAAAATCTATATAAGTTAGTTTGTATCAACTGACGCGGCGAGAGAGAGAGAGTGAGAGATAAGAAGTAGAAGAAGGAGTTCATTTTATACGACTGAGTATAGTTGGGCTTCTCTGAGTGAGAAAGCATCTGTAAAACTTCTGAGTTTTCATAGCTACGAGAAAGAACTGAGTAAAGTTCTGTGTATGAGTCTCTCTCCATCATCTCCATGCTTGCCTACTGTGTGATGAATTCAAAAGTTCAAGTTTTCTGAGCAATTCGATGCCTGGCATCGAATCTTGGCTGATAAGTCATTGTTTTCATTCTCTGTGTGTTACGTGTTGTTGAATCTTCTAAAAACATGAAGTTTGTGGAGCAACTCGATGCCTGGCATCGAGTTTCAGCATAAAGTGGATGCCCGACATCGACTTCTAGCATACAAGTGGTCTTCTTCATGTGTGTGTAAAAGAAGCTATTTCTGCAGAAAAAGGGCCTAAAAAAGCTCAAAGTCGATGCCTGGCATCGACCTTGACTGAAATTCGATGCTAGGCATCGAATTTTTATTTTTAGACACCCAGGAATACTAAAACAGGCAAAAATTTCTAGTTTTGGAAGGTCATACAGGGTCATCTTGTGAGGGCCATAACTTGAGTTCGAGAGATCCTTTTGATGCATATGATAGCTTGTTGGAAAGCTCTACTATTTTAGTTTCAGCCTATAAAGTTTCATGGAGAAATAATACTTGAGCTAAGAGAAATTAGCAAAATACTAAAGGTATGCCATTTTAGTGACTAGAAAAATCTGTAGAAGCAAAGTTCTCACTTTAGGCTATCATTTCTTAAAGTTTGGAGCGGCAACGAGTTAATGGTGACCATAGAGGTGTTCTAGTGTCACATTAAATCATTTCTTGTGGTGTTTCATACATCAACATGTTCTTCCATAGCTTTAGTCTTTCCAAGTCTTCTAGGTCAATCTCCGAATCACTTTCTTCAATCTGCTTTGGCTCCTTTGGTTGAAGTGATGGAAAATCTTCATCCAAGTCATATGGCAGCTTCACTTTCCTATCATCATCAAACCATGATTTGTTTTCATCAAAAATTACATCTCTACTCACAGAAAATCCTTTATTGGTTGGATTGTACAATCTATATCCTTTTTGGTTTTGATCATAACCAATGAATACACACTTCTCTGCCTTGGGATCCAATTTCCCTCTTACTTGAGAAGGAATGTGAGCATAGGCTAAGCATCCAAAGATTTTGCAATGCTCTAGACTAGGTCTTCTTCCATTCCACACTTCATATGGAGTGGTTCCATCTAGTGACTTAGATGGAAGTCTATTTATGAGATATGTGGCTGTAGACACAGCCTCTGCCCATAGGTAGTTCGGCAATCCCTTTTCGTTGAGCATGGACCTTGCAGCTTCGACAATAGCTCTGTTCTTCGTCTCTGCTACACCATTGAGTTCGGGTGTATACCTTGTAGTGACTTCCCTTTTAATGCCTCTTTGTTGGAAGCAGCTAGAGGCACAGACGCCACGGAAGCATGTAACGACGGAGCAGGGAGCCAGTCGGATCAATTTCTCAAACAAATATGTTTTTTATCACTTTTCAAAACATTCAACAGTGATTTTTATCACTTTTCAAAACATTCAACAGTGATTTTTATCACTATTGTAACATATGTAACATAGAAAACCCCATTTTGTAATCCATAGCTCCATTTTGTGCAAGCCGAGGAGTCCTCGAGCTTGAGGAGCTTAGGTAGAATGCGCGTACCAATTTTCGTTATTTTTAGATACCGTTTACCCTTCCAAATAGCATCTATGACCTAATTTTTAACTATGCCGGTCACTAGATGTGAAACCGGTCAAAACTAGTCTAGAAACTATAAAAAGAGCTAGAGAGCTCATTTTTGAGGTTGGTTAGTTTTAGCTTGTTTGAGGTTAGAGTTCCCTTGAGCTTGTAATAGTGATCTTGAGTAATAGAGCTAATTTCTCACCTTCCATTGTGTCTTGCTTGTCTCTTCATTGTGTGTGTGTATGTGTGTGTGCATCTTTGTGCTTCTCACCTTCACTCTCACATCATCTCACATTCACGATCTTCATATCACTCCTATCTCTTCCGCGGATTGACATTAAGGAGGTGAAGCTTCTTAACGTGGTTCTCACCATTGTGCTAGAGCAACACCAAATTTGGCGCCGTTGCCGGGGATCGAGTCTAGGACGAATGTGTGATGGTAAGAGTATAGCAAGAAGTGGCGTTGGAAGGTAAAAATTTCAGTTTTTGTTGTTGTTTTTACTTAGTTTATAGTGTTTTTCACCTCCCCCACACTCCATCTTCATCACCGCATCATCATCTTCATCTCCAAAAAAATCAGAAAATTTACCATATCCACCCATTCCCCTCATTTCCCCTCATTTGTGCATGTGAGAGAGTGAGAGAGAACTTTTGTGCTTGTGTGTACTTTTGTTTACTTGAGTTTTCTTGCAGGTACAGAGCTCCAGTGCATCAGGAAGGCTGCAAAAAGGTAAGAAAATCATCTTCTGTCAGAAATTTCCGAGTGTGTCAGACCATCGCGATGGTCTGCAACCTTCGGCATTTTTGGTAAGCGACCACACCAGCGTGTAGGCGACACCAGCGCCTCTACGAATCCACAGCTGCATTGCAAAAATTCATAGTTTGGTGGACCATCGCGACGGTCTCTGACCATCGCGATTGTGTCACACCATCGCGATAGGCTCACGCCATCGCGACGGCTTGGCCGGACCATCGCGACGGTCTCTGACCATCGCGATTGTGTCACGCCATCACGATTGGCTCACGCCATCGCGCCGACGGTGCCACGTGGCAATTCAGGCCATCGCGACGGTGCACTTCAGACCATCGCGACACTTCAAAAATTCAGACCATCGTGATTGGCTCACGCCATCGCGCCCAGACCATCGCGATGGTTCATTTTGGACCATCGCGATTGTCCACATTGACCGTTGACTGACGCCATCGCGATGGTCCAAGCTCACGCCATCGCGACGGTGCACTCTCACGCCATCGCGATTGTCCAAGCTCACGCCATCGCGATTGTGCAACTTCAGACCATCGCGATTGTGCAAGTTCACGCCATCGCGACGGTGCACTCGCGACACTTCAATAATTCAGACCATCGCGATTGGCTCACGCCATCGCGCCCAGACCATCACGGTTGGCTCACGCCATCGCGCTCAGACCATCGCGATTGTCCAACTTCAGACCATCGCGATTGTGCAATTTCACGCCATCGCGATTGTGCAAGTTCACGCCATCGCGACGGTGCACCCTCACGCCATCGCGATTGTGCAATTTCAGACCATCGCGATTGTGCAAGCTCACGCCATCGCGATTGTGCAATTTCATGCCATCGCGATTGTGCAATTTCACGTCATCGCGACGGTGCACCCTCACGCCATCGCGACGGTCCCAGACCATCACGATCATCTCAGACCATCGCGATTGTGCACCCCCATCGCAAATTTTAGGGTTTCAATTTTTGGCCAATTTTGGGGCTATTTTTGGGAAATTTTTGGGTGATTATACTCATAGGAGACCCCTTAGCTCATATTTGGAGAAAAACCGGTTTGTCAGTTTTTACCCCCCAGGGCCTGAACGGTCATAACTTTTTCATCCGAAGTTCGTTTTTTGAGCTTAATAGCTCATTAGAAAGCTCTTTACGAGTACTACGTGACCTCAACTATTTTTTTTCTTAAAGGATACGTCTATTTTTTGATAAGCTATTTTGAGGTTGACCTAGTTTGGGACTAGAAAGCCAGGGGGCAAACATTAAAAATTTGGGCAAAAGGGACGGGACTTAAAAGGTGTATATACTCAAGTGCTTGATCATCCAACTGTGAATTGGTCTAATATTGAATTTTTCCAGGGCAAGCAAGGGCAATCAAGGGCAACCAAGGCAAGGCAGTGAAGGGCATAAAGCTTGGGAAGCGCGGCTTCTTGGGCATCAGAGCAACCAGAAAAGCTGACTCGAGGTTGGAAGATTACTCAACCCCCTCAGTCAATTCTTAGCTTAGGCTAAACGGTAGTGTTGTGGATTAACGACGATAGGAACGCCTCAAGTTCAAGATATTTAATTCTTTCAAGTTCAAGACTAAAGTAAAGGTGTGTGACACGAAAACCTAAAGGAAAGAACGTAAGTCTGACGGAACGAGAAATCAAAATTATAACGGAAAGTCAAATTCCTGACGCATACATTAAGACAAGAATCTAAAGAAATCTAAAAAGAATCAAGACAGTAATAACAAAGAATCGGTGACAATCTGAGCGTGTACTGAGTGTGCAAGGAAGAAAATTAATGAACCTTAGATCGGGCAAACATATAGGTAAGTCAGACCGACGAAGCCTTAGATCATCAGAGGCAAGTGTAAGAACTACTGCACGATCGTGGGCTCAGCAATTGAATAGTAATTATCCCTACGAGAGCTCAGATACTAGTGATTCAGAAATGGCATTTAGCATAGAAAGACCAGAAGGAGGGTCGAATGTAGCCTATTTAGAAAAACTAGAAGGACCCTATAGAACGCAACTAGAGTTTCTCCGGACCAACCGATTAGGTGCTCGCATCTATGAGGATGGTTTGCGAAGGCAAGTGGTGCAAATGCACAACCCCGATCAACCCATTGGATTGGAACATCCAGTGGTGAAATTCGAGAGAGACGCGTACATAGACAAGGAAGGAACGATGTACATCTTAAGTACGCAGCCAAACAATACCAACGAGTTTGGCGTGATTCAACCAGAGACGGAAACAAAATCTCAAGGAAAAGAACCATTAGAAGAGCCTAGAACACCTAGAGGAAAATCTGTACTGACACGAGTACTAATCCCGGATTGGATCCCTCAGGACAACAGAAGCATAGAGTTGTTTGTAAATAAAGAAACTGATGAAGCCTTTTGGAGATACAAGACAAAAATACTTAGTGAGGTAGGTATCATCACTATATACGAGTTCAAGGACCCGGATACACCTGGAAAGGTTGTATACCTGGATGAGACTTCAGAAAGAGTCTTTGTGGTGCCTGACCGCGCTAAAAACACATACACATGGAGAGGTGAATTGGTATTCCCTCCATCTAGGACGAACATGAATACGAGTCAACAAGGGGCAGGAACATCCTCAGCCCATGGAAATCAAAGAGAGGGAAATAAAGAGAGACCGAAAGTAAGCTTCACTCATCCCATAGGGAGAGATAGAACAACCACGGACACTAATAGAGCAGATAGACAAAGAGATCATGGAATACCAGGTGGTAGAGATGATTTTTCTCTACCCAGATCACGTGAACATGCAAGAATATTGAGACCCACACAGTTAGTAAAATCAATGAAGAATTACTTTGATGGGACAGGAGATCCCTATGACCATGTCGTAGAATTCAAGCAAGTGCTAAGAGCCGAACAAGTTGAAGACATGTTCACGCAATACAACGCATTTGGACTAACGTTAAAGAATACCGCTTTAACTTGGTTCCAACCATTGCAACAGAGGCAATTTAGAGACATCCATCACTTTTTAGAGTCATTCATCACTGAATTCTCTAAAAGTGGGATTAGACATGACACGTCTTCATTGATTCATAGCTTTAAACAGACCCCTCAGGAAACAGTCAGACTGGCAGGACGTAGGTTTAGACAATATGTTGAACGATGTCCACTGCAAGAGCTACCCTCACAAGCCAAGCAAGTGTCATTGTTTTTAGATGGCTTGTTGAGCTCTAAACTGCGCTCCTATGTGTACCTAAAAGAACCCAGAACGCTAGAGCAATGTGTAAGAAATTGTATAGACATTGAGGACAACTTAGGAGACGAGTTGGAACTCTCAAAGGTCTATAAGGACTCAGACTGTTCATCTCTAGCATCCACAAAATTGTCTAGCTCAATAGAAGACCTAGCAGAAAAAGTGGCCCAGAAACTAGGAGTTTCTAGTAAACCTAGGGTGCTAACAAACAAGCGTTGTTACACCTGTGGTGGTGACCATATGGCAAATGTGTGTCCCAATACAACACAACCTCAAGTCAACCCTAGTGGCCATTACTGTACAATTGAGAGAAGATACACGAATCATACGGCTCAGGACTGCCCGTACAACAAACAAACCGTGAGACAGAACTACCCGCAAGCATACCCGCAGCCAGGTAGGTATCAAGGCCAATACAATGCTCAGCCCTATTACTATAGGCCTCCTCAGAACTACCCATACCAGGCTCAACAGAGACCTCAACCTATCTTAGCTCAGCAGCCACCCCCACCAGCGAATGTCATCTCAGTCAAATACGCTGTTGCAGAAGAGAACCTAAGTAGGGCTTTAGTGCCTTCTTCACCTTTGATCACAGAGAGTGACCCACACTCAAATAGCTTTGACTCTACGCATGTAGATAGTCCACTCGCATATTACACAGAGTCACCAGAACACGTGGAGACATATCATTACGATAGTCCACCAATGGAACCTAGTTGGGAGCCCGACTATGCTAATGTGATGTACACAAACCCATATCCGCGGCCCCAAGTGAGACAACAAAGACCACATGGCCCTAGAGGACCATGCTTTAGGTGCCAAGGAGATCATTTCATAAAGGATTGTCCACATCCCCCGATAGCAGGACAGTCACAGTACTATAACATCCAAGGCTTTTGTGCCGATTGTGGCAAAGAGCACATAATCAAAGATTATCCTAAAAATCCAGTTAACGCTTCGAATGTGACACCGATCAACGTGATAGGTATTGTAAATAACGCAAATGGATCCAACCCTACATACGTGCCTATCCAAGCGATAACAAGAGCCCAGGCGCTCTTACAGAACCAACAGCTTAATCAGGAGAAAGTAGTTGGAAGTAGTGAAGTTGTAGAATCTAGCAGTAAAAAGACAAAATCTTGGAAAGATTCTAGAGAAAGAATTAAGAGAAAATGGAGTAAAAAGATAAGTGAGTTGGAAGGAAGTTTGAAGGAATCTAGAGCCAAAATCCAAGAATTGACTTCACAGGAATTGAATCAAGAGAATCCAGCTCAAAAATCCGGATCAGTTTTAGCGGAACCCATACCGGAAAATCTAGACATGATGTTTCGTGCATATCAGGCTAGATTAAAAGAGGGACCTCAGGTAGCTGAAATGAGTAAAAACTACCCTCGAGCTGACCTAGAAATTGAGAGAACTAAACTTTGCATGAAGATGGTAGAACTAGCACAAGCTTTGTTCGAAGCCTCTAGATATCTTAATTGGAATAACATGGCAAAACCTGAATTACATTTTCAAGGACTAATGGAGAGGTTAGAATACTTGATAGAGAGCAAAGAGAAAAAGGATCAGCCTAGGAACCCCATTGTCTCAGAGACACAGGAAAGGAATGCACCATCCCTGTCTCAAGTACCCAACTCAGAAAGTCAAGACAATTTGTCTTCCATACATAAATATTCACATGAATTTTTGAGAGAAATACAAGAAGAGAAGTGGAGAAAAGAACAAGGGACTCATCCTCCTATTCAAGAAATAGATGACTTGCAGGAGCATTTTCCCCAAGACATCCCCTCTATATACGATGGTGTAGAGGAAGAACAACTGAGTGAACACACAGGATTTGAATCTAATTCTTTACAAGAATTACCTCAGTTCATAGGACCTTGGGAAGCAAAGTCTATTAGTATGAGAGCACCCACGATAATAGTGAGGAATGAAGAATCAGTAATCCCTAGAAACACGAAAGTGATCAAGAATACCAAAGTACAATGTAACCTTACTCTGAAGGAGTTATTGAAGGTAAAACCAGAATTGTGGAAACATGTAGCAAATCAATTCCCGGAGCTTGCTACTACTCCCTCACAAATAGGATCACGAAATAAGGTACCACAAATACCCGTAGAAAAGATTGGAGACATAAGCGAAGGAGAGGAAGGTAACACTTATCTTCCAATAACCCATCAGGGCTACACCACGAAAGCCATCTTAGTTACAGGAGCCGGAGTAGCCATAGCTACCACCGCCTTATGGAAACGTTGGGGTAAGCCAGCATTAAGACCCACCAGGATGAAGCTACAAATGGCTGACGGACACATAGAAAAACCACTAGGCTTACTAGAAGGAATATCTCTCACCACTTGTGGTGTAGAATTTGAGCATACTTTTGCCATTTGTGACTTTTTTTGCAACCACGCTTATGAGATGATATTGGGACGACCATTCATGCATCAGTTGCAAATTGTACAAGATTGGGGAACTAATTCATTGTACTTGCAACATTTAGGAGTGACTACCAAAGTCAATCTTAAAGACTATTCACATCGAGATGTACCCCCAATACAATGGAATACCATCCATAAGACACCAGTAGAAACGGAATCCGTGCACTCATTAGAATCAGATCCTTCTTGGTTGCATGAGGATACTCATTTATGGATGTGTAAAGTAGCCAAACAAGAGGAAGAAAGATTAGAAGCAAGGACCTTAGGTGCAGAACAACATCCACGAACCCTTCAGGATCCAGCTTATGCACCTGTAGTATTTCCAGACGAAGAGTTTGAACCCCATGGTTGGGCAGAAATCCTAGCAACCATGGACGTAGCCATCAATGAAGAACAATGGACACCCCACTGTGACGAGGATGGCTATGATATCTCAGTTTTCACGATAGAGCCAATCATGTGCGATGCAATTTTAGAAGAGTGTGAACCTAACACTGATGCATTTGAGGATGCAAGCGATTTTGATTTACAATCAATTATCATGGACCCACCCTTTGCATCAGAGGAATAATATTTTTTCGAGGTAGAGACTCACACTCAGAGACACGAGGAAATTACGAATGAGGTGAGGTTAGCCACAGAAGTGACTACTAAGAGTGAAGGCAAGAAAAGAAAGAAGAAAGAAACCATGTCAGAAAAAGAAGAATCCTTGTTTGAGGTACCCGAGAACTTCAAGAAATATGAAATCGAAGATAGAAGAATCATGGTACGAATGCCTAATAGAAAGGCGAATGACGGACAAGTATATGATAAGCGAGAGAAAACCAAGAAAATAATAGTTGCCATAGAAGGAGAAGAAGAAAAATGTACATACATAGGGCATGATTTGTCGAAGGAAGAAGAAGAAGAATTAGTTTCCCTATTGCGTGAATATAGAGATGTTTTTGCTTGGAGTTACAAAGATTTGAAAGGACTAGATCCAGATATATGTTCTCATAGAATCCCTATGACTCCAGATGCAAAACCGACAAAACAGAAACCTTACACGTACAATGATAACTACGCTGTGAAGATTAAAGAGGAGATAGATCGCTTGATAGAAGCAGGATTCATTTACGAAATTGAGCATACCGAATGGGTATCCCCCATTGTGGTTGTGCCCAAGAAGAATGGAAAATTGCGTGTGTGTATTAACCTTAAAAAAGTTAATGCCGCCACGATTAGAGACAGTTATCCTCTTCCCATCACAGAACATCTATTGGAAAGAGTTGCAGGCAAGGAAGTTTACAGCTTCCTTGACGGTTTTTCAGGCTATAATCAAGTAGCCATTGCTCCAGAAGATCAACACAAGACGGCATTTGCCACTGAATGGGGCATATTTGGATTTTGTGTGATGCCATTTGGCTTAACCAATGCACCTGCCACTTTCCAACGACTCATGTGTCATGTTTTTAAGGAATTCTTACGCAAGAGTTTGGAAGTTTATGTCGATGACTTATGTGCACATTCAAATGTAAGACAGACACATATCCCAGAGTTAAGACAAATATTTGACAAATGTCGAGAATATCAGGTTTGTTTGAACCCAGAAAAGTGCGTTTTCATGGTCAGACAAGGCAAAATTCTAGGACACATTGTGTCAAAAAATGGAATCTAACAATGATGCATTTGAGGATGCAAGCGATTTTGATTTAGAATCAATTATCATGGAACCACCCTTTGCATCAGAGGAAGAATATTTTTTCGAGGTAGAGACTCACACTCAGAGACACGAGGAAATTACGAATGAGGTGAGGTTAGCCACAGAAGTGACTACTAAGAGTGAAGGCAAGAAAAGAAAGAAGAAAGAAACCATGTCAGAAAAAGAAGAATCCTTGTTTGAGGTACCCGAGAACTTCAAGAAATATGAAATCGAAGATAGAAGAATCATGGTACGAATGCCTAATAGAAAGGCGAATGACGGACAAGTATATGATAGCCGAGAGAAAACCAAGAAAATAATAGTTGCCATAGAAGGAGAAGAAGAAAAATGTACATACATAGGGCATGATTTGTCGAAGGAAGAAGAAGAAGAATTAGTTTCCCTATTGCGCGAATATAGAGATGTTTTTGCTTGGAGTTACAAAGATTTGAAAGGAGTAGATCCAGATATATGTTCTCATAGAATCCCTATGACTCCAGATGCAAAACCGACAAAACAGAAACCTTACACTTACAATGATAACTACGCTGCGAAGATTAAAGAGGAGATAGATCGCTTGATAGAAGCAGGATTCATTTACGAAATTGAGCATACCGAATGGGTATCCCCCATTGTGGTTGTGCCCAAGAAGAATGGAAAATTGCGTGTGTGTATTAACCTTAAAAAAGTTAATGCCGCCACGATTAGAGACAGTTATCCTCTTCCCATCACAGAACATCTATTGGAAAGAGTTGCAGGCAAGGAAGTTTACAGCTTCCTTGACGGTTTTTCAGGCTATAATCAAGTAGCCATTGCTCCAGAAGATCAACACAAGACGGCATTTGCCACTGAATGGGGCATATTTGGATTTTGTGTGATGCCATTTGGCTTAACCAATGCACCTGCCACTTTCCAACGACTCATGTGTCATGTTTTTAAGGAATTCTTACACAAGAGTTTGGAAGTTTATGTCGATGACTTATGTGCACATTCAAATGTAAGACAGACACATATCCCAGAGTTAAGACAAATATTTGACAAATGTCGAGAATATCAGGTTTGTTTGAACCCAGAAAAGTGTGTTTTCATGGTCAGACAAGGCAAAATTCTAGGACACATTGTGTCAAAAAATGGAATCTAACAATGATGCATTTGAGGATGCAAGCGATTTTGATTTAGAATCAATTATCATGGACCCACCCTTTGCATCAGAGGAAGAATATTTTTTCGAGGTAGAGACTCACACTCAGAGACAGGAGGAAATTACGAACGAGGTGAGGTTAGCCACAGAAGTGACTACTAAGAGTGAAGGCAAGAAAAGAAAGAAGAAAGAAACCATGTCAGAAAAAGAAGAATCCTTGTTTGAGGTACCCGAGAACTTCAAGAAATATGAAATCGAAGATAGAAGAATCATGGTACGAATGCCTAATAGAAAGGCGAATGACGGACAAGTATATGATAACCGAGAGAAAACCAAGAAAATAATAGTTGCCATAGAAGGAGAAGAAGAAAAATGTACATACATAGGGCATGATTTGTCGAAGGAAGAAGAAGAAGAATTAGTTTCCCTATTGCGCGAATATAGAGATGTTTTTGCTTGGAGTTACAAAGATTTGAAAGGAGTAGATCCAGATATATGTTCTCATAGAATCCCTATGACTCCAGATGCAAAACCGACAAAACAGAAACCTTACACGTACAATGATAACTACGCTGCGAAGATTAAAGAGGAGATAGATCGCTTGATAGAAGCAGGATTCATTTACGAAATTGAGCATACCGAATGGGTATCCCCCATTGTGGTTGTGCTCAAGAAGAATGGAAAATTGCGTGTGTGTATTAACCTTAAAAAAGTTAATGCCGCCACGATTAGAGACAGTTATCCTCTTCCCATCACAGAACATCTATTGGAAAGAGTTGCAGGCAAGGAAGTTTACAGCTTCCTTGACGGTTTTTCAGGCTATAATCAAGTAGCCATTGCTCCAGAAGATCAACACAAGACGGCATTTGCCATTGAATGGGGCATATTTGGATTTTGTGTGATGCCATTTGGCTTAACCAATGCACCCGCCACTTTCCAACGACTCATGTGTCATGTTTTTAAGGAATTCTTACACAAGAGTTTGGAAGTTTATGTCGATGACTTATGTGCACATTCAAATGTAAGAGAGACACATATCCGAGAGTTAAGATAAAAATTTGACAAATGTCGAGAATATCAGGTTTGTTTGAACCCAGAAAAGTGCGTTTTCATGGTCAGACAAGGCAAAATTCTAGGACACATTGTGTCAAAAAATGGAATCTCTACGGATGAAGAAAAGGTGAAGGTAATTGCAAAATTACCTAGACCAACTAACGTGAAAGAGGTACATGCATTTATGGGCCATTGCGGTTATTATAGGAGATTCATACACATGTATGCAATCATAGCCAAGCCTTTGTACTCTCTTTTAACCAATTTCGAATGGACAGATGAATGTGAAAATTCATTCAATGAACTTAAACGACGTTTGTGCTCAGCACCTATATTGACAACCCCAGATTGGAGTAAGACATTCCATGTACATGTGGATGCATCCAATTATGCCATAGGATGTGTGTTAGCACAACCCACGAATGAAGGTAACATAGATCTCCCCATAGCTTACGCTAGTAGACAATTGAACGCAGCAGAAAGAAATTACACCACGACGGAACGAGAAGGATTAGGGATGATCTACGCAGTAAAGAAGTTTAGGCACTACTTGTTGGCCAACAAATTAAAGTTCTTTACAGATCATCAAGCACTATTGTACTTAGTCAACAAACCATGTAACACAGGACGACTCATACGTTGGTTTCTATTACTCATGGAGTATGATTTTGAAGTCGTAGTCAGGAAAGGAAAGACACATCTTAGAGCTGACCACCTTTCAAGATTAACCTCAGGAGAAGCTCCTCAAGGAATAGCGGATGAATTACCAGATGCATACTTGTTTAATCTTGAGATAGCACCAGAATGGGCTAAGCCTATAGTCCCTATTCTCACATATGGACCCAAGAATCCTAGGATAAAGATCAAAGAAGGAGAGATTACCAGGTCTCAGAGATACCAAATAATGGCAGGAAGCATATATAAACAGGATAATCAAAAGATTCTTGCTTGTTGTGTAGATGAATCAGAACATGCGAATTGGTTGCAATTAGCACACATAGGTGCACTAAAGCAACATCATTCAAAACATCGGACATTACAGACTCTGCATAGATTAGGAGTATATTGGCCTACCATGGAAGCAGATGTCTACAGGTTGTGTAAAGAATGCAACGTTTGTTGTGAAAGACCACTAGTAGAGCATGCTACATTGTATCATGTGTCTCTCACACCAGACTGGAGTGAACAGTTAGTGACATATTTGAGGACGAACACATTCCCTCAAGGAATGACTTTAGCACGACAACGCAGTCTAGAGCAAGAAGCTCACGACTATTCACTTATTGGCGATAATCTATACAAAAGAGGACGAGATGGATACCTAAGACAATGTGTTCATGAAGGCGATTATCTGAGCATACTAGAGACTGCACACCAAGGTGTTGCAGGAGGTCATTTTGGACCCGATAGGATAATCAAAGCCATCCTCTTTGCAGGATTATGGTGGCCCACTCTTCACATGGATGCTCATACCTATGTAAAGAGATGTGATGTGTGCCAAAGAACTCAGTTTCTTACTCGCAGAGACGAAATGCCATTGAAACCCATGATGGGCGGACGTGCATTTTCTAAGTGGGGTATAGACTTTGTAGGACCCATTAACCCCCCTGCAAAAGGTACACATGCGGAATACATTATTGTTGCCACAGATTATCTGACGAAATGGGTAGAGGCAAAAGCCACGAAAAAGAATGATGCACACACAACTGCAAAATTCTTATTTGAGAATGTCTTTACAAGATATGGACTGCCTATAGAGTTAGTGAGCGATCGAGGCACTCACTTTCTAAACCAAGTCATTGAATATTTGTTACAGGATTTTATGGTGATTCACAAGAAATCCGCACCATATCATCCTCAAGCCAATGGTCAGGCTGAAAGCAATAATAAGATCCTTTGTAACGTACTGACGAAACTCGTGAACAACAAACGTTCAGATTGGGACAAACAGTTACACCACGCTGTTTGGGCATATCGAGTGGCCTACAAGACCGTACTCAATGCAACTCCCTTTCAGATGGTTTTTGGTCAGAATGCTGTGCTTCCTTTGGACTTCTTGATACCGACCCTTAAGGTTGCACAAGAACATCAGTGGACCGGCCATGAATTATCAGCGAGGATAATGGACTTGGAACGATTAGGAGAAACCAGGCTAAAGGCAACAGCAGGAATATATGCAGCGAAGAAGCGACAGAAAGCATATTTTGATGCACATGTGAAGGATAAAGGCCTAAAAGAAGGAGATTTAGTTCTAGTATATACGCTAAAGCAACACGCACGTAAGTTAGAAAAGCGAGGTTATGGACCTATGATCATTAACAGACTCTCAACAAGTGGAGCAGTACAATTAGCCACTTTAGAAGGAGATATAATGCCTAATTATATTAGTGGCTGTAGAGTCAAGCTATATCAGGAACGTCTTACTGAGGATATGCTTAGACGACTCACGTTGGCAAAGAAGCGTAAGGAGGAAGAAAATAGAATACGAGCAAAGGCTCAGGCTGAAGCAATAGAACACATTAAACGCATGAAGTTAAGATGACAAGGACTAGGGACAGAACATTATCACCATCTGGAAACTACACCCAGATATCCCATGGCCATGTGTCAAGTAAAGTCAACCACTCATCCTAGTATAATGGACAGGAGACCATTCATTACAGTCAGGCTAGAGCACGACAACCCTTGCCAAGAGCTCAGGGCTTTAATTCACTCAGGTGCTGCGACTAGTGCGATTAAATGGTCCCACTATAAGGATTCAGGAATAGAAATGCGGCCAATTGAGGCATACCTCATAGGCCTAGGAGGCATGGAAACCCCTTGCATGGGTGAGGTGGACCTTCCTATCCTCATTAAGGATGTGACCATGACAGCGAAGCTACTAGTGTGCCATGATGACGACCTGATAGAACCCCTAATCCTTGGCCAAGATTGGCTATACGATCACTCAGTGGACCTAAATCTTAGACAAGGCTCCCTACAAATTGGAACCTTAGAACAGAAGCGAGTGATACCGCTTGACTTCCCTAACGGCATTCCGACTGAGGTTTGTAACCCTAGACCCTACGAAACGCATGCGACGGAAGACCGGAAGATCTTGGGTCAGACTAGTCATGTTACGTCTACACCAACCCACTCGGGCTTGGCTAGGGACAATTGTCAATCAGAAGGATGACAGGAGATCTTCCCTGGGGCTTCCTGCAAACTAGAAGGGGCAACTACCCAACCGCTAGGGCAGATGAACACAATCAGCGGTCAGATGGGTTGCATGAGCGGCCAAAGGAGCACAACACCCTGCGGTGCTCATCCTTCCAAACTTGCTGCGGACTGGCCTAGATTAAAGATAAATAACGAATCACTTCCTAATGGGCAGGTCACGCAAGTGTTGGATCTCCCTTCTTTTCCAAAGCAGAGCGTCCATTGGACCTCTCAAACCCAACCACGAAGGAGTCAACCACAACAGAGGAACCCAGACCGACGACACCACCAGATAAGGCAAAGAAAGCAGAAGTATCAACATCATGGAACAAGTGGCACGAGACAAATATGGGTGCCAAAAGGACAACAACCACAGACTATTGGCAACACTGCAGTCGAGAACAGGACAAAGTTTCAAAAGGAGCAGAGTCAATATCCAAAGTCCCCTCGATCTTCTTCTACACGTACCAGTACTCGACAGATTTGGATCGCCAAGAAATATCTTATCCATAGACCCACACCCATGCAGATTTGGGTACCCAAACAATGTATTATAGCCCAACCCTCTAGCCATGTAATATATACCCCTCAGAAATCTTTTCATCCTTCAATACCACCAAACCCGATACCGCTTTTTGTCCCTCAGGAGAAACACACCACCCACCCCAAGACTCTTAGGAAATGGATACCGAAACGTATCCAGACGTCTTCTTGTACCCCCTTATCTAACAATTCCCCCACCCCGTTTAAACTCCACCCTTGTAATAATTCACCCTCAACCAAACCTTGTATAAATTCATACACCAAAACCCCACATCATGCGTAATAGACGCTCATCAAGAAATGTATGCATAATCTGAAGCATGTAGGCGTCCAGAGACCTGCATTAGTTTTGCAAATAATCATTGCATTAATCACTTCACGACACTTGGCTACACGGGTTACACATCGGTTATGGAAAGGCATTGCGGTCTCACCTTAATGGGATCATAATTAATTTCCATACTAATGTGTTAATCTTTTGTAGCAGATCTTTTCCATTAGCTCATCAGTCATCATGCAAACCGAAGCAGGACCATCGGAAGCAGGCCCCAGCGTAGCTGCGGTGCCCCTCAATGTTTTACGAGCAGAATCCCACCCGACCGCTCCACCGCCAGAGTTCCAAGGATTTTCGGGACCCATGCCAATCGATAACCCACCTATGGGATACACAGAGAAGATACACCGTAACTCTCAATGGTTCCAAGGCCTAGCAGGACCATTAGCTGATGCTGATTTCATTTTTGAAGCAAATATGACATTTGATGACCGCACATGGGGCAAGTATCAATTCTTCTCAAGAGAATTCGAAGGCCTACAGAACACCCAGGACTTAACTCATGTTTGGGCTAGAGCCGGCTTCACGGAGTATTTCAGTGATCCTCTGCCCAAACCTGACTTTTATAGGTGTTATTATTTAATCACCACTTTGCTGGCCTCAGAGAATAAGGACATCCCAGGAACCTTTATTTTGCCTTCTTTAGTGGATGATCCACCTTACAAAAGATTTTATCTTTCGAAGGATTTAATCAGGGCGGCCATCAAGATTCATGGAACACACACTCCAACGGAGAAAGAACGGCTAATCCCAGAGCAGATGAAGCGTGGTGACGTAACCAAGTGGGAGGATATTTCTGCTATAACACCTGAGCTCTCTAAGCCATTACGGATATGCATGCAACACTTTGCTTTCCCAGCTCAGGATCATTTTACAATGCCCCACAAGAGAATCTGGTTTGGATTGTACTTAGCATGTACTGGACCGCAAATAGTTGATCTAGCCAGCTGGATCATTGATCAGCTCTATTTGGCACAACATCGATGGGAGCGAAAGAAGGTAATCAATGGATGCTGTGCCCTCACCAGGATCATATATATGTGCTTGGCATATGACTTACCCATAGAGCGTGCCATGACCAGTGAGGAACTAAAAGCATTCAAAGGCACCACTAGGAAGGCTAGAAAGTCTAGCAAAGGCAGAGCCGGAAAGCGGATGAGAGGTACTATCCCGTGCCTACAAGTCCCAGAATCACCCTCGCCACAACCATCTCCAGAGCAGTCACCAACAGTAGCCACTCCCACAGTACAACCGATTCGCATAAGGTTATCTAGACCAGTGGTCACGGAGGGCACCACCAGTACTGTCGCACCTCAAGCAGCCATAACCACAGAACCTATCACCACAACAGCTGAACTTCCCACCACTATCGGTGCGGAAGCTTTCTCTTTTCCAATACCGCATTTAGAACCAGGACAAGCAGAGCCACTGGACCAAACCTTTGATTTTGAGATGCCCGATGCATTCTCCAATCAGTTCCAATATTCAGAAGGACACTTGTTTTCTCAAGAATTTGAAAGGCCTAGCTACCCTACTACACCCAGGGATCAGCCACAAGGACAGATCGTGTCCAGCTCTGATGACGAAAGAACAGCAACCGATGATGACGAAGGAGACGACGAAGCTAGCCAGGGAACACATGAATCCCAAGAGCAGGAACAGACAGATGGCCAAGGCCAACAAACAGACACACATGGCGACACAAGTACCCATGAAGATGAAACTTACGAAGCAGCAGCTTACACTCTAGCTATTAAGAAGCTCTATAGAACTATGGAAAAAGTTTGGGCACGCAAGAAGCTGACAGAGGAAGAGAGCCAAAAAATAATAGAACAAGAACTTGTCACAGGCGGATTCGAAGACGCATATATCAAAGGATTCAAAGAATTAGTCCAATCAGTAGGCTCCAATGAGGCACTCAGGTACTTGCAACGAAAGCCACTGCCACAGTTTGACCCCCGCAGAGTACGACTACTGTCAAAGCCCGGCGAATACATTCGTGTACCAACCGGAGCGCAATCTTCAGAACAAGCTAGGGAGGCACGCCTAGTCCCCGAAAGTTCGGTGGCAGTAGAAACCATCTTTGTAGATTCCCCACCCCGCGCTACAACTGTACATACATCAGTAGTCACTGAAGTACCGACCACCCCAACCGCTCCTCTCTCACCACCCGTCCATCCAGCCTCCCCTCTTCACCCTCCTTCCCCCAGACCCACATCTTCATTCGCCGGTGGTGTTGCGGAAACCGTCTTTACGACCACTCACCCCACAATTCCCGTGCCCATTAGCCCTAATCTACCCCTTCCCACACCCACCTTTCTATCCAACCCATTCCTTCATCAATCTTTTCCATCTTTTCCCACAAGTCAAGGACCCCTTTTCCCATTCCCCCCGCCATTAACCTTCTCCCCCGTCTCACCTCCCCAACCCACTGTAACCCCTCTTTCCCCTTTCCACCAAGCTGCTCTAGCCAGCCCCCCTGTAAATTACCCCTCAACATTTGTAAATCCCGTATTTACATCAGCACGCGCACCCACGATCACACCCATATTCACGGTCACCGCACTAGATACGTCCACTGACATGGACATTTCACCACCCACTGCACCATCACTACCTTCACTCACGGCACAAACATTTTTAGGCACATCCCAATTTTCAACAATCACTACATCATCCACCTTCCCATCCCCATTCCCCGTTCCCGTTGCATCTACACCAACTGCATCTTCATTTAGCACCCCATTAATACTATCACCCATTGTAGATAATGCATTCCGACAAATGTTCATGTGTATGACGCAAGTAAGAGATGAGTTCACATCTCTTGGAGATAATTATCAGCAGTTGCAGAGGACAACCAATGACTTACAGTCGCAACTTAATTTATTGTCTATTGAGAATGCCTCACTGAACAGCGGATGCCAGGAATTACGCGAGGCATATCACAAATTGGAGCTAGAAAGCGAAGAAAAGACCAAGGAAGCCACTGCTGACTTGGATAATTTATTAAGAGCCCAGACAGTCCGCAATGCAACGCTAACACGAAACATGGGCTTACTACGAAGACACCTAGCCGCAGCAAAAGAGGAGAACCAGAGACTCCAAGAGCAGAATAGAGAGAATTTGGAAGCGGCATTCGACCATCCAGAACAACCCTTAAGTCCTAGCAGATTCAAGGCAATCCCATCCGAAGCAATGAAGATGTTGCTAGAAGACCATGTTAGACTGCTCGAAGACTATGATCGGATGAACAAAGAGCATCAGAAGTTAAAGGAAGATCACAAGCTACTACAGCTCAGAGAACCGACAACACAACAAGTACAAGTAACATCAGCATTACCGGCACCTGTGGACCCCTCTCCTGACCTCCTAGAGGAACTCAACTCATTACGGGCCCAGGTAATCACTCTCCAGTCAAGAATTGAAGTATATGAAGCACCACCACGGCCTGACTCCCCACCGGAGATCCCAGCTGACGACGAGAACATAACTATTCCGGTGGAGGAAACATTTGAAGAGGCGTACGAGCCACAGCCCATCCCAGGCGGACAAGTCACGGTCGAAGGCCAGATGACGTATGAACTTCCAACCCCCGCATGGATGAAGACTGTGGAGGAAATGGGCAGAACCCACTCAGCCAGAGTCGAGGCCCAGCTACATGCTATGGCCATGATCGAATTTTGCAATCTCCCTACTTTGCTCAATTGGCCCCACGCAGGTACATATCCGGGCATGAGCTTCAATACAAACCTTACTTCATGCTAATGGCCGGATACCAGCTGGCCATAGAGAAGCGCACTGGCAAGAAACCATCACATGCAACTCAATTCGAGCCTGAAGACTTGCCACTGGATGCGCAACAAGGCACTATTTATCAACCACATTGGCGTACACGTCTTTTACAGGAGTACCCTGAAATGATGAGCACATGGGTTAAGGCACCTTTACATTTAAAATAGAACCCATGTTGGGGACCCGTGCCACATCGCCGCTCCTGGACTGCCTTCGCTATCAAAGTACAAAACAATAAGCAGTGCCAAGACTGGCTGAACTACCCATATTTCAGGCCACCTACAGGATCACCGACAATTGGCTACATGATGGCAACGATTCGTCACTGGCTCCCTCGCTTGAGATATATGGATGATATAGCAGCGCATATGACTCTCAAGATATTTGACATGATGCAAATGATATTTAAAGTCTTCCGGCGAGTCAAAGCACCACATGTTAATACCCCGGGCTTTGAGCATGGCAACTTGGATCTCGCATATGACATGAGTACGACGCCATCGCTCCGGGTGTGTTATGCCTGGCATAGCAGAGTCAAGTATTTACCGGCGTGCTACAAGCAAACATTCGAAGAAATGTTCACCACCGGTTTCTGGGAATACCACTCTGAAGTGTTCATCAGCAGGCCGACTCACTTATTGCACTTATTTGCCTGTGAACAGTTGGTGTATTCCACACATTACAGACTCCCACCATCAGATGAACCACAACCAGTTAATTGGGAGAAGCTCGAGGCACACCTAGCCCAAGGCATTCGAGTATCTGAGCACACCCTCGCTCACGACCTCCTACAAAACTACATCCGACAGACCGCACAACAAGGTTCTGTCGAGGACGACAAAAGCGAGAGGGAGGGGGGTGTTGGAAGCAGCCAGAGGCACAGACACCACGGAAGCATGTAACGACGGAGCAGGGAGCCAGTCGGATCAATTTCTCAAACAAATATGTTTTTTATCACTTTTCAAAACATTCAACAGTGATTTTTATCACTATTGTAACATATGTAACATAGAAATCCCATTTTGTAATCCATAGCTCCATTTTGTGCAAGCCGAGGAGTCCTTGAGCTTGAGGAGCTTAGGTAGAATGCGCGTACCAATTTTCGTTATTTTTAGATACCGTTTACACTTCCAAATAGCATCTAGGACCTAATTTTTAACTATGCCGGTCACTAGATGTGAAACCGGTCAAAACTAGTCTAGAAACTATAAAAAGAGCTAGAGAGCTCATTTTTGAGGTTGGTTAGTTTTAGCTTGTTTGAGGTTAGAGTTCCCTTGAGCTTGTAATAGTGATCTTGAGTAATAGAGCTAATTTCTCACCTTCCATTGTGTCTTGCTTGTCTCTTCATTGTGTGTGTGTATGTGTGTGTGCATCTTTGTGCTTCTCACCTTCACTCTCACATCATCTCACATTCACGATCTTCATATCACTCCTATCTCTTCCGCGGATTGACATTAAGGAGGTGAAGCTTCTTAACGTGGTTCTCACCATTGTGCTAGAGCAACACTCTTTCATACAAGAAGGCATCAAATTCAGAAGAGAAGTATTCTCCTCCACCATCTGATCTGAGTCTTTTCAAAGTCCTACCTGTTTGATTTTCAACAAGAGCAATATACTTCTTAAAGAAATTAAACACTTCATCCTTGTGCTTCATGAAAAACAGAATGGTCCACCTGCTACAATCATCTATGAAAGACACATAATATCTTGAGCCTGATATAGATGGCTCCTTACTTGGACCCCACACATCTGTGTGCACTAGATCCAAAGGATTTTGATACATATATCCTTTCTTATTGAAAGGTTGTCTATGAGCCTTGCCGAGTTGACAAGCTTCACACTTATAAATCATGTGTTGCCTTGTGATATTAGGCAAACCAAGTACACTTTGGTCCCTGCAAATTTGTTTGAGTGTCCTCTCACCAATGTGAGCAAGCCTTTTGTGCCATATCTCCAACTCTGTTAGAGTTTGAGATCCATAGCTAAACAAAGCTATGTTCTTTGTATCTTCCACTTCAAAAGTGAAAAGCCTTCCTGTCTTTTCTCCTTTGGCAATCCTTCGAAAGCCTTGCCTTGGGTCTTCAACATATGCTCCAAATCGATTGAATCTAACCTGCAATCTTTTTTCAACAATCTGTCCAACACTTATTAAATTTTTGGTAATTGTAGGGACATACAAGACTTTGCTTAAGAGGTTCATATTCCCATCTGATGTCTTCACATTACCTATCTTCTCCACTGAGTGCTTTGTGTCATCTCCTGTCTGCACTTCATGCTTGTTATGAGGATCTTCCAAATCAGAAAGTAAAGCCACATTTCCTGCTACATGGTTCGAGCATCCCGAATCAATGTAAAATATGTGATCATCATCCTTACCCTTCTTCATTGATAGATTCATAATCAATAATGAATCTTCTTGACTTTGGTCCTCTGCATAGTTATTGTAATCTCTTCTTCCTCTATGGCCACTTTGATAGTTGTTGTTGTTGTTGTAATTGTTGTTGTAGTAGTTGTTGTTGTTGTAGCCTCCATTGTATCTACCTCTATTTGATCCATAGCCACCTCTATTGAATCCTCTTCCTCTTGAGTTCCTTGGATTCCTGAAACATTCTTCAGTAGTATGGTTAGATAAGCCACATATGTTGCAAGGTTGAGATGATTGGAATCTCCCCCTGCCTTGCTTTCCACCTCTGCCTCTTCCTCTAGCTCTTCGTCTACCTGCAAAGTTTGCTTGGAAAGAGCTACCTTCATCTTCATTCTTCCTATTCTTTGACTTGTCCTTGACCTTAGCTTTATCAGAATATAAGGCAGAAGTTTGATTACCTCTTGAGGACTCACCACCTTTGCTAATCTTTGCTTCATGAGTGAAGAGTTGGCCCATGAGTGTGTTGAGGTCGGGTACATGCATATCCATGTATAAATCCATGGCTGTTGTGAATGACTCCCACTTGTCGTCTACTTTGATTCCATTCATGATTTGTCTTATTATTTGCTCCTCTTCAATTACCTCTCCAATGCTTCCAAGTTGGTCGGAAATCTGCTTCATCTTTGTGACATAATCAGTCACATTTTTCTTTGGGCTTTTCTTCATTGTTGTGAACTCCATCCACAATTGGTTCTTCCTTGCTCGAGTGTTGGAAGAGAAGAAAGAAGCAAGTGAATTCCAGGTCTCTCTTGATGTCTTGCATCCCTTGACATGAGGTAAAAGAAAATCAGAGATTGAGTTTATAATATAGGACCTTGCAAGTGCATCCTTCGAACACCAATTCGAAAGTCCTTCCACTTCTTCATGTGATGGTTGCCCTTTGTTCCTCATGGTTGGCATTGCTTCATCTCCGGTTATGAATCCATATAGATTCCTCCCTTGAAGGTAAGCCTCCATCCTTAGAGACCATGCCGGGTAGTTGTTTCGATCCAATTTGTCAATTGTTGATGGAAATCCATCTCCCATGTTGCTTGACTATGCTCTGATACCACTGTTAAGAGAGATGGTGGATGCAATCCAAAGATGAGTAGGTGCTGCTACAACCAGCTTCACACCAGCCAACTGAGACTCCAGACTTGATTAGTAGACCCTTTGAGCTTCCTAAATCCACCAAAATATCAGCCAAGTACTTTGGAACATGTATCCCAAAAGTTTAAGTCAAGACAGACTAGTTGCGAAATGACTAGCTCCCAAAACTTGCTATTTTTGGACATACACCTGTTGGAAAAACTGAACAGTGCTCTCAACCTGGTAGGAATTAGAAAAATTCCTTTTGGGCATATCAAATAGACTTAACAAGCTTGCTATTCCAAGTTAAAACACTTCAAATGATGGACTGATCACTGAGAACAAGTTTCATCAATTTCTGGAACCTTCCCACAATTCTCGGGGCTCTGCAGAGATAGACCAGTAAGCAGTAAAATGCAGATATCTCCAAAAATATTACTCCAATGACGTTGAAAATTTATATGCACAAATTACACAGTACCAGCTATGAAACGCAAGTTAAATCACTGAAAAAGGTTCAGTAGAACTCGAGATATGACCTTCTGAAGTTACTACTCTGATTGAGTATAGCAGAGAACAAAACAGAGAAGTAGATGATGATAAATGTATAGATTCACATATGATTACAACCACATTGACAATGAATCTTTGCACAATGGGAGTAGAATGATAGAGCTATGGAGTAAGCTCTTCAATCTCTACAAAATGACATGAAGTGGTCATGTACAAGGCTTGCTAATCGCCTCTTCCTTCTTACTCCTTTTATAGCTATTCTTGGAGGGAGTTTTGAATTCGAATTCGAATGGCTCCACCTAAAAGTGATCCCCAAAGTTAGGAGATATTCCCTCAACTCAAAAATTCGTGATTTTAGTAGTTAGAGCCACAAGTTTGCTTTTACATCATGCATGAGGTAAGCCATCCTTTCCCTTTTTTTTTTTTTTTCAAATGCAAGAGATAAAAATGAACTCTTTTACAAGAGGTGTTCACATGACTACACATGTGACTTACAAATGAGAATAATATCAAGCATATCAAGCATGTAGACTTCGGCAAAATGCACCAACACACATGTACAAACACATGCAAACACATGCAAAGCATGCAATTAGTACATGCATTTTCATGAGTTATAGTTATTAGATTTGGTTCTTGCATACACTATGAATGAATTCATGTCAAAGAACCATGCATGCAAGAATAGATACATTGTATTGCAAATACAATTTAAAGGGAAATTAGAATAGAACTTAATTATTTAGAAGATAAAGGGACCTTCAAACAATTATTGGGTTCAAGCTGATCTTGAATTGAGCTGATATTCTTGAACTAGATTTTTTCACCAAGTCTTATAAGACATGGATGAAACAAATTCTTGAAAGTGTAGACATAAATTGTAAAGAGTTCATGTATGATTTATTGACAAGGATAATTTTCATATAAAGTATGGGATTAGTTAAGTAATGAATATTTTTGTATTATTGCATAAAGATAAGTATACAAATATACTTGTGGAATAGTACACAAGATACTTAAAGATTTATGTTTGAGAATGATGAAAATACGAGAGACTTGTTTTCAAGTAAACTATAGGACGACCTTTGGAAAAAACATCTCCAAAGAAATGTTAGCACTTTGGAAGATTATAACCTTCAAAGATCTAGAAACCAAAATTGGGGAGTGAAGCACTTTTGACTAGATGTTCATCAAGTGTCTCCAAAGATATATTTTTGGTAATTCTAGTTCAAGACCATGAGCCCTAATGGTCCAAGGAGTTTGATTCTAATAGGTATTCTTGAATAAACTATGATTCATACCTAGACATTCAAGAATATAACTTACACAATAAATGTTTTTAACAAATCAACATTCACGTATGTTGAATATCCAAAGTAATAGTTATTTGATAAGGCTAAAGAGGTTCAAACATGAAATGTTTTGAACATAGAACCCTAATACGAGTAGCAAAACATTAGCTTTCATGATGCTCAAGGAATCATGCACTAATTCAAAGTAGCACTTTGAATTAGATTGATGCTTAAGGAATCAAGAGAAGATTCGTTGAATGATCAAAGGTAGGTAATGTCAATCCTCTTAGCAATTATATAATGATTCATTGGTCTTTGAGGAAAAGATGAATCTTAAATATAATAGAGCTTAAAAAAGAAATGAAAGTATAAGCTATACCTTGGTTTAAGAAAAGATCATTAGAATATGATCATGAGACCATTTAAAAGACACAATAAGAAGGCCAAAAACACCGCATGACATACTTTTGTGGACTAGAGAAAGTATCCACTAGCATGGGACAATGTAATGCTAACTCCATTTGAGAACTTATCTTTGATGGCAAGAAAGAAAAGAATTCATGATTCGTAGAAAGCATCAACCAACTTATCCTTTTCTTGGGAAAGCACATAAAGTTATGTACTTAAACTACTAGAATAAAGAATACAAAAATAAAGGAGAGTCTTTAATCTCATATTTAGATCAGAAGTGAATTTTAGTGGAATGCTAACTACATTTGAGAAATTCTCTTTGATTTCCAAAAAGGAAAAGAACTCATGATTCAGAGAAAGCATCAATCAGCTTATCCTTTTCTAGGGAAAGAACATAAATTTATTTACTTAAACCACTAGAAGAAAGGATAAAAAAATAAAGGAGAGATTTTAGTCTCACATTCAGATAAGAGGTGAAGTCTATAAAGCTTCACCAAGTCAAAGTTTTGAATTTGGATAAGGTTCAAGATCCTTTCAACCATGGTTTGATAGGCTCAGTTAGGCATCATCTTCCTAGTATACCTCGGTAAAGTCAATCTCTTGATCCAAAATAATGCATGAGAATTGCATTCTAAGAAAGGAATTCATAAAGAGATTGAATAAAGGAAGGATTGACTTAGTCCTAAGTATTCACCACCAACAATGAAGATAACTAGGATAGCAAAAGCGTTGCCATTGGCTCCACAATTCTCAAAAGGATAACGGACTCACTTTCAAAGAAGACTTCACACAAAGGAAAACAATTGGTTGAGGTATCATGGAAAAGCCCCCTTGAGGGTAAACTCCTATCTATGGATCCCTTCACCTTGAAGAAAAAAATGATGAGAAAAACAAGAAAAAGAGGGACAAGGCCCCTCGCCACAAAGAACTTAACCTTTGATAATGATAATCATTTCTTTGAATGTTAGAGGGTTGTTTGATCCCTCAAGAGTAGCTATTATTGGCCAGTGGATCCATGATAAAAGCATAAACGTGAACTTCATGTGTCTTCAAGAGATCAAAATTGATAGGGAGGACCTTCAAAAGATACTGAAATGTATTTCATCATGCCATGTCTGGCTCTACACTACACATCCTAGGGGAATGGCGACTCTGTTATCGGCATTAAGAGTAGTTGGTATGCTAGACTTGTGGGAACCCAAGTCGATAAAAAAAAAATCAGTGGATTGATGCTTCCTTTGAGGCCGCTTTGCAGTTCACCATAGTCTCTATGTATGCTCCTAATATCAATTCAGAAAGAATTTCCACTTGATAATGAACTCTCTGCCCCTCAACATCATTCTTTGAGGGGACTTCAATATGGTGGAGGCTCTTTCTGATAGATGGAGGAATAGAGGGTGGCCGATTGATGGTCACGAGAAGCACGTCTAGGACCAAGTCAAACTCCACCTAGATCTAGTGGAGATCAAAGATGAGGCTAGTTTCTCTTGGTCAGACATCGAATATGGAGCCAACTTGAGGAAAGCTAGACTAGACAAGAGCTATACTATGCAAAATATCATCAATAAGTGAGGCCCCATTCCTTCTCCCAATGTGTGGACCTTGTTGTCTCTGATCACTACCCAATTGTGTTTATCCTCAAGCCATTCACCAATCTCAAGAAAGCCCATTGGTTTCATGCCAATCCAACAACCTTCCAAATAACCTCGATCTAGTGGGAGATTACTAGTACTTGAAACTAGGCCTTTACCACCCGCTCCTTTCCGGCCAAGTGTTGGAGGATGGCAGTGATAAAGACACAACACAACTTAGTCAAGACTTAGAAGAATCATCAAAAAAATTTGTCGAGCCAGAATATAAAATCTTTATCAAAGACTTAGGTGACTAGAGGAATAAGTTAACATTGGCCACTCTCAATACTAGATAGGGCTTTAGAAAATCAGAAGTATGGTGAGATACGAAGAAGAAATTCAAAGAAAAAAAATCTACATGTATACTTTAAAAATTAGTGGGCGAGAAAGGGAGACAAACCTACTAAAGAGATGTGCGGCCTCCTCAACAAGAAGCAATCCAAGGAAGTGATCCCTTTCATGTTGGATATTGATGGGGTTGAGTGCAAGAAAATTGAAGAAAATAGTACATTGATTTTCAATCACTTTACCCAGCTTTTGGGTGTTAAGAATTCCACAAAATATGAAGTCTCTTCTTGAAGCTCCCATTTTGGATAATGAGATTCGTGAAGTTATTGATTCACTTCCTAAGGGCAAATGCCCTGGGCTGGATGACCTCACCAATGTGTTTTTGAAGATCTTCAAGCACATGGTGACTACTCCATTATGTATGGTATGGTAAGAGGCCATTTCTTTTGGTGTGCCACTCGAATGTCTCAAGGAAGGTGTTAGCAAGCTTATTCACAAAAAAGGAAGAAAAAACAATAGTGAAAGTTGGAGTCCAATTACATTATTACAAACCAATCACAAGATCCTTGCTAAGGTTATTTCCAATCGAATTGCTTGTCACTTAAGAAATTGGATTAGTGAGGATAGAAAAGGCTTTATCAAGAGAGGTCCATGCGTTGAGGCTATCATTGCTTTTGGGAAGGCCTAGTTTTTGTTGAAGAGTTAGATCAAGATGTCCTATTCCTTAAGATTGACTTCCACAAAGGTTATGATAGAATCAAGTGGGACTTCATGCTAATCATCACGTGAAAATCAATGCATCACCATAATTTTAGGAAGTCATATCCCAAGAGATTAGCCATATAATATTTTCATTATGTAGATTTATGAGGATACATTGCAAGAAATAGAAGTCTATATATAGAATGTCTAGCATGGTGTAAGATAATGCGGCAAGTCACATCAATCTGCCAACTCTCCTCTTTGTGTAAATTTCTAGTTAGTTACAATATATTTTATGTGTTTTTTTTCTCTCTCTCTCTAAGTTAGAGGATCGCTTCTATTATAGATTTACCACAGAGTTCTATGTGAAATCATTTTGAACTGAATATGCCCACAAAAAGGTGGAACCTACAAATGTATAATACTCATATATGATAGACACATGCTTTTGTTTTTGAGACATGTTATTACAAGTAATAGGTTGTTATGTTTTATGAGCACACATGATAGACTAATGTGTATTATTGTATGAAGCCATTCTGAACTTTATAAAATTGCAGGAAAGTTGAAGTTTCAAAGTGAAGGTGATGCATAAGTTATATGTGTTGTTACAGGAAACAATTTCATTCTCAATTTTGTAAGGATGACATGGAAAGCACCTCTCAGAATGGAGGAAACATAATTCATATGACTCCACCCTAAGATCATATCTAAGGATGATGTGAAAGTCTGTTCACAAGTTGCAAATGGATTGAGCATAATATGCGCATTAGAATATTGTCGAATCTATGCATGAGAATTGTGTATTTATGTGTACACTTGGATTCTCTAATTCACATATAACATACAGCAGATATAGATGAACCATACACAAATGTATGAGCTCGATTCTATTAATCCTTGACGTTATGTGCTCATAGAGTAATTCATATGAAAAGAAACGTTCTATCATAGATCATGTATTAGGAGTTATGAATTCACAGTATTTGAGTGTGTCACAAAAAGTGGGTTGCTTTGGTGTTTTTATGAACATGACAAGTACATGTGATACCTGTTCCAAACGTTGTTGGTGATGTTTCATGAATTCTAGAGGCGTTTTTCATTATCACAATACAATTCTATTGTGTTGATGATGTGACTTAATAAAGTACAGTAATGTGGTGAAAGTATTCAATACACAAAGTGTATATGTTATGGTGACCAATAGTTTATTGCATGGTACAAAGGAGCATTGATCGTTGTAATACATGTCAAATGTATAAATATTTGCAGAGCTATTTTATGTGTAGGCTGCTAATATTGACTTTTGTTTCGGAGACATTGCTGGTCATATGGTACTATGAATCCTTGCTATATCATCAAGTTCTTGTAAGCCTCTTATGTACAATTTATTGATGACGATGTAAACTATGTGAGACACATTGACATAAGGTAGCCTTGCAAAGGGTGAATGATATATTGAATTGAAGCGCTCTAAGTGAAGAGCACAATGAGGTTGTGTGTATAAAACTTCTAACATTGAAGCTAAGTCATATGCTTGTTCACGTCCAAGAGAGTGAAGCTAAATGTACGAGCATGAGGTGTTGATGTAATGCTCGTGTGGTAGATGAACGTATTGCCCATGTGACCCATGTGATTTAAGATAAGCTTGTATTTTTTGGAGCTATGAATTAAAAGTACAAATAAATTAACTGATAATATTTTGGGGTGTCATAATCAAGATCCATACACCTTGGGTTATGTGTTCACATTAGATTTGCATAGAAAGGAGATTTCCAACAATGCCTACAGTTTTGTATATAGTTTTATTTTCAAGCGTTAAAATCTTTCTCAAGGAGAAAGAACGTTATAAAATAAAGTTTGACCGATTTAGACATATCTGAAATTGGACATCATTTGGTCATCATTTGGTCACTTGTATGCATGACCAACGATCTCGAGACTAGATTTAAGCATAGGTTGTGTGCGCTCTAAAACAAGTAATCCACTTAGCCTAGTGGTAAAGTCTCAAGGTTTGGAAGGAAGAGGTCTTTGGTTCAACCTCCATAGGGAGCATGGGGAGAGAAATTTCCCAAAAAGATCTAGAGCTTTCTAGCTCGAGTTAACATGAGTTAGCCTGAGTCTAGAGAGACTTAACTCAAGTGGTGAGTACACCTACGACTAGTGGACCCTAGTGGAAGGTGCTTAAGGAGTGGTGGAGAACCCACATGCACTTGCAGGCTCTAGATACATTGGTGGTCCTCAATGATTTGACTAGCTATATATAGAGGGCTAAGGTTGGGAGGAGAGTCATCTCTCTAGTAGATGGTTGTCCTAATGGTCTAGTTTGTTGCACCTCCTTACCTATAGACCACCAAATCTATTGTTCAATCTCATGAGGTAAAAATCATCAATAGTTCCTACAAATGAAAAGAGAATAAATTATCAACAAACAATGGCTCAACTATATCATCTCCTAGACCCAAGAAACAAAAAGCTCACCTACATTTACATGCCTGAAGTTTTCAAATACTCATGGAGGATGTGTAGAGTATCCCTGATCTTTCCAACAAAATGCTTCTTAAAATTTTGAATATGATTGAGCTTTTCCTAAATACTTTTTAGATTTTACAACTTCTAGACGTCAACATTGTTGGACTCCAAAAAAACATAGAAAGCTTGGTGTTAAATCTCTCAATGGTACGTCGTGTACAATGCCTATGCACGTAATACTTATGGCTTACGTTTCTACCATCTTAGTACATGTAGACATTTAAAGAGACATATCTAATAGGATTCTTTGAGAATCATAAAGGTATGTTCTCACTGAAACCATTGTATCTTAATGCACAATTACTATTGTATGCACAAAAGATACATATTGAGAGCAAAGAGACTATATATAAGAGATATAGGCATAGGGACATGCTAAATGACTCATGGTAATGCATGATACAATACATAGTAGAGATGTTGCAACTCCCAAGTAATCAAAGAAAACTTGAATTCCTCACCAAAATTCAAAACAAAGTAGCGAGACTTGGAGCATGATCTGGAGCTGACTAGGTATGAAGACTCTTGTGGAGGATGATAAGCTTTAGAAAAGGCAATTGTCGCCACATCAGAATCTACAAGAGCGCATGGAGCACAACATAATAAAAATCCACATCATTTTGTAAGTTTAGAAACTTTGTGTATATAGGCATGTTCTCTTTCTACACATACGAGGTGTGTGTAACATTTCTTGAGTATTTAAACATCTAATTCCTCTCATTTATTGCCTTTCATCATTCCTCACATAACAATGAGTTCAAAGCCAAAAATCCCTTGAAGACAGTGTAGAAGTTGGAAACCTCAAAATCTATGGGACTTGAGTCATTTTAATTTGGACACTTAGAACTCAAGGTATTGCATTATATATAGTTTTGAGTCTTAGGTACTACAAAAAGTTTCACGAGATGACATGTGGACTAACCCCCTCTGGCACAAAAAAAAAATTTAGTCGAGAAAAATGACTTTACATTCTCCTCTGTCAAAATAATATAAAAAATTCCACGCCCTCATCTCCCATTATTACAAGGTGAAATTGGATAGATTAAGAAAAATTTTTTATGTCCTCCTCACTATTGAAGGAATTCATTAAAATAACAAAAAAGCTTTGCATCCTGCTCCTGATCTTTTGTCCCTCTCTCTTCTCTCTCACTGTATCAACCAATTCTTGACAAATTTGAATGCATCCGTGAGAGTAAAAATATGAGAACTTAATTTGGTCAAGATTGCTTCAAATTGATGTCTAAATTGAACATGTGACCATTTATACTTGGGGATTGGAGGTTTCTAGATGCATTGGCACAAATAGTTTTCCCTAATTCCCAAGAATTTAAAGATTACCAAATCTCAACCAACATTTTACTGATAGAATTCCAAATGGAGTTGGAGGCAAGATTGTGGAGTGTGCCCAACTTCGGTAAACCCCAAGATGGTGAAACTTCAAGATTGGATGGAATGAACGTCTTCAAACAATTTGATCAAGCTTATAAAGATCTGTGGTGATATAGAAAGGATGCACATACCTAGAGAGATACTTGTACATGCAAACATTGGAGTGCAGAACATGCAACTTGTGGGTGATCAAGTTTTCATGTAGCAAAGAGGCAAGCGGAGTTACAAGGCCTAAGTAGTGGAATCTTGAAGTTGCACTTGGTTGCTCAACCATGGGAGCCTTTGGATCTGGGTGATAGATAGAGGCTCCAATATTCTCTTTTCCATTTGTAATTTATCTCTACCTATTTTCTCTTATTTATACTCTTCCATAGAGTAGTGTTCTTTGTGTTTTCTTGTTTACTTTGTAATCTTTACCTCTCTGATAAATGATGTATGCACCTTTATCATACTGTTTCTATATCCTTATGCATCTTTTATTATTTCAAGTTATTGTACACATCTGCATGTATATGAGGAAGCCAATTATGATCCTAATTAAGATTGTGGCCAAATCATCCGCATATTTTGAAATATTTCATGTAATATTCTTTCCCTTGAACAATTGTATGTAAGTAAAATAATCTTCCCAATCTTTGACTTCAAGGAGAAGAGTATTCCCAAGAAAATGTACAAGCAGAGAAAAACTTGAATGTGTTTTCATAGTTTTGGTCATGTCAAACCTTACATAACGTGGTACATGAGAGGGCCACTATAGAAAATCCAAGCTCCTCAGTTGTACATACTTTTTTCTAGTTTCAGTAAAAGAGCTCTCCTTCATATGATTTCTCTCCTTCCTCTTGAGTGATGTTTGTATGTTTCATGGCGTGTGACACATGATCATTGCCTTCATAAGCGTTATCCACATTGAGGCTAACCTTTTGTGGCTATTTATCAAGCTTTCAATATCTATTTTCTATGAGGTCATTATATTAAATATGACACATTTTTGTCTTTATAGAATACTGCAAGTGATTATAATTTTAATTCTTGTCTATGTAGGCATGTATCTCTTCTTGTCTATTTAGAAGGGAGATGAATATTACCAATATAGTGATTGAGGTTTTTGACATAGTGTCCTGTGTGAGCATGGATTTGAACTTCAAGATGATGATAATGACCAATGATCTTGATCATAGATCACCCTTTATTTTGATTACCAATTGTTCTTGATTTTGATCGCTAATTGCCCTTTATTCTCATCAATAATCATGATTGGATTTGACAATTGATCATGGGATGATTTTGATTGATTGTGTGATGATTTTGATCACCAATCATGGGATGATTTTGATCCCTGTTCTGTAGACTTTGGGATAATTATGTGCATTGGTGATTGAAGATTTGGCAGTTTCAATGAAAGATCCCAATAAGCTACCTACCACTTTCCACTCAACCTTAAATGTTCATGGTGTACAATGCTTTCATCCTTTGAACAACTTGCTATAAATTGAACGGAGCTATTTGCAAGTTAGCTTGCATATCCATTGAAAACTGTGAAGCACTCGCAAATTTCCTAGGTAACCCAATGGTAGCTAGACTATGTGGAGTCAATCCGTAAATCACCTCAAAAGGTGCTAGTCTAGTAGGCTTGTGCTTCAAACTATTTATAAGCAAAATCAACTAATGGGAGGAAACTATCCCAATCTACTTGCTTTTTTGAAACATATGCCTGAAGCATATCTTCCAGTATCTGCTTAACTCTTTCGGTCTAACCATCTGTCTATCGATGCTCTCCACTACTCATCTTAAGTTAAACTTGAAGCTTATTGAGCACGTGTTTCCAAAAAATTCTTGTACACCTAGGATCCCCGTTTTAATCTATTGATTTTGGTAGACCATGCAGTCTAAAAATATTATGAATAAATAGTTCCATGACTTGCAGAGCCTCCACTGATTCCTTTGTAGGGGTAAACTATGCCATTTTTCTCAAATGCCACCACAAGAATAGCATTCTTCTATCATGATGTCCTAGGTAAACGCATTATGAAGTCCATGGAAATACTATCCCAAAAATATTGTGGTATTTCCAATGGCTCTAGCAGACCCCGAGAAGTAATCCTCTCTGCTTTATTTACTTGGCATTTAAAACTTACACAATTGTTTACATCTCTCACCATCTTTGGCCACCAAAAAGTGCATGTGATCAACTGTAAAGTTTTCCCAATACTAGGATGTCTTGCACAAGGTACATCGTGGTTCTCAAAAATAATTTCTTTTCTAAACTTCCCTTCTTGGGAATTAGGCACATAAATCTTTCCTTTTCTTTTGAGCAAGCCTTGCTCCACTTGAAAATTGGAAAATGCTTTAACCTAATTACTTTCTAACAAGTTAATTATAGACTGACAATAATCATCTTTAATCTATGAATCTTTGATTTCTTGGATTAAATCAATATCAAGAACTGTGAAGCTAATCTGATCCAAAATACGAGATAATGCATGTGCAACTGTATTCATTTTCCTTTTTCTATATAGAATTTCCATATGAAATTCTTGCATCAACTGAGCCCATCTCGCCTATCTCCCCCAAAGATCAGACTAGGAACAGAAGGACTTCAATGTGTGATGATCTCTATATACTTTAAAAGTTACACCATACAGATAGTGTCTCCAAATCTTCAGAGCATGAACTATTGCATATAATTCTTGTTCATGGACATATTAGTTTCTCTGAGCTAGAGAAAGTGTTTTACTTTCAAAAGCTATTCTGCCATCTTGAATCAAAATTGCACCATTGCAATGCCACTAGCATTGATTTCTATTTAAAAATATTTTTCGGGATCTATTACTAATAAAATTGGGGTACTCGAAACTATTTGTTTCAATGTGTCAAAAGCTTTCTGTTGTGCACTAGTCCACACAAAATTTTGATTATTCTGTAACAGGTCCATCAATGGCACAACTATGTGTGAATAGCTAGCAATAAATTTCCTATAGAAGCTTGATAATCCCAAGAATGACCACAATTGGTGCTCATTCTAATGAATCAACCAATCGAGGATCATACAAAATTTCTGTGGATCCATTCTAATTCAATCTATAGAAATTATAAGTGCTAAGTACTCAACCTCAGATAGCATAGCTGTGCTTTCTCTAGGTTGACCTACAAATTATTCTCATCCAACATTTCAAAAATTGTATGCAAGTGATATGCATGTTCTTCCAAACTCTTAGTGTACCAACAAATCATCTAGAAAATCAACCACAAACTAACCAATAAAAGGATGAAAATATCATTCATGAGCATAATAAAAGGAGTTGGGGCATAAGTTAAACCAAAAGGCATTACAAGATACTCATAATGACGAAATCTAGTACGAAAATCTATTTTATGTACGTCATCATCCTTAACTTTTATTTGATGATAACCACTTTTTAAGTCTATTTTACTATATACAATAGCACCTCCTAGTGCATCCAAAATATCATCCATGAGAAGCATTGGATACCTGTGCTTTATTGTAACTTTATTTAATCTAAAGTATATACACATTTTGAAAGATCCATCCTTTTTGTGAACCAAAAGCACTGGGGCTGCAAAAGGGAAATAATTGGATCTAATGATTCCTTTGTCGAGATACTCCTCGACTGTATGACATACTTTTGCCTCCTCTTGTAGAATTATTTGATATCGCTGTCTGGCTGGTGGATGAGCTCCTAGTACTAGTTCAATCCTATGCTCCACTTTTTTGCGAGATGGAAGAACTGACGGTAACTCTGATAGAAACAAGTGTTGAAATTTAGTTTTCATTCTAGAAGCTGGCTGAGCTTCCAAACTAGTTTGAATTTGTAAATGTAAGAGTTCTTTATGCTCAAAATACAAGAAAATAAAGATACTTACACTCTGCTTTTACCATCGTAGAGGTAGATGCTCTTTTGTACACCTTAATGTCAGGCTCTCCACGGATGATGACGTGATGAACATTCTAATTAAATTGATATATGTGAGTTTGAAAATCAATAGTCGACTTCTTGCTTGCATTGCATTATTGATTGAGGATGAGATCAAATCTAGCCAACCTGATCATCTTGAAATCTAGCTCATCTTTTTAAGTCTGAATCTGGACTGGTATGTTGGCAACTTATTAATCCTAGGTCTGAGATCCCTTTCCATCTGCCAACTCTACTCTATAGGTGTATTTAGATGGAGTAGTTTCAACTTTAGTTTTTTTTCACTAGAGAAGAGTCAATAACGTTATGTGTCAATCCTGTGTCAAATAAAATTTTGACGAGATGGCCTTTAACTTCCCCACTCCCAACAACCAACTCGCTATCTGAAAACTGATACTCTTTTTCAGCAACCAGGGATAGCACCACATCTGTAACATTCTTCACCTTCTTAGTGACTATTATATTTAAGATGGGTTGTTTATTTTTAGATGGAGGATCCATCTCAGTGCCTATAGCTAGAGGATCAAAATCCAAAGGAGATGATGGAGTGGATGGTGAGGATTGCTACCTCTCCACCACCGTCACTACAGATATCTTCTTCTGTTTCTTAGGACCACATCCTATATGCATGGCGACCTACACATTCATAATAGAGCCCTCACGATGAGCCTTTTCATTCTGTTGCTGTGTCAGACTAGATCCCTGAAAAGCTCTATCTGCCCTAGATGCACTTACTTTTCTCTTCCAATAGCTCGAAGTTTGAATGAAATTCATGTGTCTATTAGATGCTGGAACTAAAACTACGGGCTTCTTGAATCTTTTCCAAGTATTCTTTTGTCTAGAAGGTTGCAATAGAGAGCATCGCCCATCCTCCAACACCAAGGCAAGTTCTACTACCTCATTTAAGGTGTGATAGTGCTCCTTGCGCACAAGTGCACACAACCTCTCCTTAAGAACGAGCACATATTTATGCACCTAAAGAAATTAAGCACCTGATCTGAAATCTTCAATAAGATTTCCCTATATTTGTCTGCATATTCTTTCATTGAAAGCTATCTCTGCCGTAGGAAAAACCATGCATCTAGAGCCTTGGTACGCTTGTCTGGAGAAACAAAACTATTATAAAATATGACCTTGAAATCTGCCCAAGTGGAAGGTTCTACTTTGTCTTGCTCTATTTTCCTCCACCATCGATGAGCAACATCCCATTTTGATTATGCCTCCTCTGATACCATTGTTGGAGGAGATGGTGGATAATCACAAGAGATGAGTTGGTGTAGCTAAAACCTACTTCACACCTATTATAAGTGATGGCTCGAGAGTGTTGTGGGCCTCCTTAGCTAGCTAATAAGCATAAAGGATCATATATGTTTCTTGGAATATGATGCACAAATGATATAATCAAAGCAGATAGGTAGGCATATGATTCAATGCACAAAACTTTCTATTTTGGTTGAGACACCTGCTCAATGTTTTAATAATTCTCTAAGTACAGTAGAAATTAGTAAAATTCCTTTTGGGGAGCTTGAATTAGCTTAACAAGCTACCATTTATGAGTGGAATCATCTAAATTGACAGACTATATGCAGAGAATTATGTTTAGCAAGTTAAGCAACTACCCTGACTTTTACGGGCCTTGATAGTCACATACCAATGAGTAGAGTTTGATAGATATCTAATGATCACGAGAAGCATCAGCAATGATACTTTGTAGAATCAAAATAGAAACTATACTGAATATTTCATGCTTTAAATCAGATGAAATCATGCACAAGAGAGTGAGAATCAGCTTAGACAAAATCACTGTTATGATAGAATGTGATAGAGATATGAGAGTAGGAACTAATGAACATGTATTGACTAAATCATGTAAGATTACAAAGTCATTGGCAATAAGGCATTGCTCAATGAATTTAGAATGAGAGAGCTATGAGATGAGCTCCTCTTCTCAATGAAGGTACATAGAAATGATATCAAAACCTCGAGATGCACGCGGGATTTTCTTCTCAACTTTTACAGCTTTGTTAGAGCCAAGCATTTGAATTCAAATTCAAATCCTCACCTAAAAGTAATACTAAAGTATAGGATTTATTCTCTCTTGACTTTAAATACCAAATGATATGAGATTCCAAGCTTCCTAACTCCTAGTGAGTTTACATCACTTTTACAATGAGTAATTAGACTCAAAGTTACAAGAAGTTGTACATATGAAGCTTCTCAAGTGATATGTTAATACATCAAGCTTATGCATATTCATCAAGTATGTTGGCTTGGGGTTAATTGCAACAACAAATCCCCCTCAAGCCTAACATGCTTGATCTTCATTGCTCCTTGATCTCTTGTAGCCCAATCATCAATTTGAACTTGTCCATCCAAGGCTTTGGTAAGTAAATCTACACATTGCAAATGAGTTGATACATATGCTAACTGAGTATCCTTGCTTAGAAATTTCTCTCTAACATAATGATAATGCACTTCAATGTGCTTAGTCTTGGCATGGTACACAGGATTAGCATCTAAATGAAGTGAACTAGTGTTATCTCCAAATATAATTGGAGTGTAGGAATGTATCTTCAAATCTACATGCAATTGCTTAAGCCACATAGCTTCTTGAGTTGCATTAGCCAAACCTCTATAGTTTGCTTTTGTGGAAGATAAGGCCGCAGTTGGCTTCTTCTTGGATGACCATGATATGAGTTTTGAACTTGCAAAAGATAGGTACCCTGAAGTGCTCCTCCTATTATCCTTGAAGCCAGCCCAATCTGCATTAAAATATAAATTTATATTTATGTCAAAAGTGAAGGGATCAAATAATCCATCATTCATTTTGCACTTTAGGTACTTAAGCACCTTCTTTGCAGCTTCCATGTGTGGCTTCCTTGGTATATGCATGAGTTGACTCAATGTACTCAGATCATATGCAATATCCACTCTTATCAATGTAGCATAATGAAGACGAACCACAAGTTGTTGATACCCTGTAATATCATCAAGTGGTTCACCTTCATGTGAACTTAGCTTAGGATTAATCTCCATAGGAATACCTACATCTTTAGTGTTCTCCATTTAAACCTTTATCAACATATCATTTATGTACTTTCTTTGTGTGATGAATATACCTGAATTTGTATACACAAGTTCTAAGCCAAGGAAATAGGTTAACAATCCTAGATCAATTATTTTGAATTCCTTCATCAATTGAGCCTTGACTTGCTTGATACCATCAAAATCATACTTGTAATAATGATATCATCTACATAGACACAGAAGTAGATGATCTCTGATTTATTCTTCTTCACAAATAAAGAAGAGTTTGCCTTGCTTGCTTCAAAGCCTTGATCTTGCAAATACGTAATAAGCCTATGGTTCCAAGCTCTAGGATGCTTGCTTGAGACCATAGAGTGCTTTTCTAAGCTTGCATACATACCCTGCTTTTTCTTCATCTTCAAAACCTAGTGGTTGTGGCATATACACTTCCTCTAATATCCAACCATTTAAAAGTGCTTTTGATCATTGTTGTGTATGTTGATGATATGCTGCTCACTGGTCCTCATCAAAAGGATATTGCTGATTTCAAGGCTGATTTGCATGCCTCATTTGAGATGTCTGATTTGGGGCATTTGCATCATTATTTGGGCATTCAATTTATGCACGTTGATCATGTAATAGCTTTGTGTCAAACGAAATATATTGACAAATTATTGCAATATTTTGGCCTTGAAGATTGCAAACCTATTACCACTCCTATGGAGAAAGGTTTACGATTGAGTCTTCATGATGCTGGACATGCTTTTGATGTTGCCCTCTATCAGGAGGCTATTAGATGCTTGATTTACTTATGCATTACTCGACGAAATATTCAGTTTTTTGTCTCACAGATGAGCAGGTTTATGCATTGCCCAAGTATCAAGCATTGGTAGGCTATTAAGTGCATTTTTTCTACTTGAATGGTATCTGGCTACTTGGGTTGTTTTATCCCAAGGGGGATCACTAACACTAGATTTACATGCTTTTTTTGAGTTTGATTGGGCTGGTTTCTATGGCACTTGTGTGTCCACTAGTGGTTTTTTTTGCTTCATGCTTGGTAGCTCATGTAAATCTTGGTTGAGCAAGAAGCAGCCTATTGTGGAGACTTCCACTTGTAAGGTTGAGTATAGGGTAGCTTTCACAGCGACTATTGAGTGTGTGTGGCTCAGATGCCTTATGGTTGATTTGGGTGTTGGTCATTCTACTATCGCCACCATCTTTAGTGATAATCAGAGCGCATTGGCAATTTCTAGGAGCTCTATTTTCCATGATTGCACTAAGCACATTAAGGTGCATTATCATTATGTCAAGAAAAGGTTCTCTACTGGAGAGATCAACTTGGCATATGTGCCCATGTAGGAAAACATTGTAGACCTTTTCACAAAGGCTCAGCCTAGGGAGAATTTTGAAGCTTTTTCCAAAGCTTTGGGCTTACTTCCTTTTGTGGATTGATTCCACATAGCTTGGCACTTCCTTATACATGTGTGTGAGCTCTGTGTTCACCACATTACTCCGAGGGGGGATTTTTTAATATATTTAGGTAGTGATGTGTGTGAACACACTAGGATTGCCTGGGCACTTTTTTCCCTCTTTAGGAGTTTCCCTTGGCTTGATATATATGCCTATTGCCCTAATGGGTTACTTATCTTTGTACATTCTAATGGTAATACATTCAGCATTGTGTGTTGTGCTCCAAGCTTCTTCTTCTTCCTTACGTTGTTTGCGTGCTTCTATAGACGTCAAACTCCAACACCTTCCATCATGTTTTTCTATAACCTTTGATTGTACCTAGATTGGGTCTACTCTTCATGGATTGATGAATTAAAAGTTTACAAGTGCAACCATATATTTCACATCACTATGTAGTTCTTTTGCATGTGTTGGGTTGATAACTAGCATTTGCAGTTTGCAAAACTAGCTTTTGTGTCAACACATCAGACATCCCAAGATTGAAAGCATCCCAATGCATATGAAAGATCTTATTTGAATAAATCACTTTGAGGATTGGAGCTCAAATCAACCTCTTCTTTATTTCCTCAAATGTTTTTTCACACTTACATATAAACTAAAAAGTTGTGATAAAACTATATAGAGATTAAAAAATTATAAATTTTATGTGCATACATCTCATAATAGTCACAATGCCTAATAAGAACTTTCACTTTGCTTACGTGTCTTAGCTTGTGACTAAAATTTTATGTGATAGTGACAATGCCTCGTAAGAACTTTCACTTTGCTTACGTGTCTTAGCTTGTGATCTCTAAAATGACTTTGAATTTATCTTCATCCATAGAAATTTGATTCTTGGAAAAAAGTCTCAATATTTATTCCTTTGCATCATAAATGCACATTTCTTACGATTCAAGCATATTCAATAACTTTGGCATTTCTTGAAAATTATTTCAAGTTTTGGCACTTGGATTTTATTTATTTTTTGAATGTGAGCATAAATCATCTACATAAACTTCTCTATTTCTCCTCAAACACTACATTTATGAAAATTATAAGAATTTTTCCAAAATTTAATACATATTAAGAAATGAGACTTAAGAAATAGGACTCAGGGATGAAGCTAGAAGATACACACTACAACTCTAGGGAAGAATTCTACTTTTGAACCTACTATGTTCACCATGTTTCATATTGGTCATCATGGCTTGTCCTCCATGGCTTCCTCTTGGAGCTCACTCTCGAATCATGTTCAGATCTAACTACAAATATTATCTACGTTTTGTACTTCTCCTCTTCTCAAATCAGCTTTTGGCTAGGTTCCTCCAATCCCCTATCTACTAAAGCTCTCTCTCCATCTCAGTTGATTCGTTTTGATCCTTTGATCTTTTTCTCTCAACTCCCTTCACGCCTCATGACATGATGGTTATGTTTGTCTTCTTTTTTGTAGATGTGGCTTTCGTTCCTCGAGCTTTTTTATCACTACCAAAACAATTATTATGCCTCTTTCAATAATTGTACCATGGCCTTCTCAGTTTTTCAATCCTAAATGTTTTGGGCGGGTTTTATTCTTTAAAGCATAATGGGCACCCCTCGATTGCACCTACATTGCCTAGAAATTCCAGATTTGGAGTAGGGGACTGCCACTTTCCTTACACTTTCATTCTGCTATATGTTCTTGTGGATCCTTCCTAAAGCATAGTGACTCGCTGAACTATATGAGCTATGATCTAAATTCACTAGTCTCCATAAATATTCAGTTAACAAAGGGGGTACTGCAAGCGTTATGTTAGGAGTGTTAGTGGATATTGGACAATGTTGAAAATTAATAGATAGAAAATATGGGATAGATGAGGGATATTCTTATTTTCCATATTATTAGTTCAAGAATTTTCGAATATTATTGTGCTAGTAGATATTAATTTTTTCCAATCATTGTCCTTGATACAATTTGATAGAACTTATTATATGTGAGAATGCAATTATGCAAGGTTGTCGATTGTAGTAGAAGACACCATAGTAGATATAGCATAAACTAAACGTTTTCTTACTAACAACAGGTACAACAGTGATGGTGTTTTCCACCCATCACCTCTCAACTAGAGAGTCAAATGTGATGAAGAGAACCCTTGATGCGGAATACACATAGATGTTGTCTATGAATAAGAAAGAGATGGTCTTTTGCATAGAGTCAAATGTGATGAAGAGAAACCTTGATGCGGAATACAAGGAAGAGCAATTATGGCTCAACTAGGCATCTAGGCCAAGATAGATGTTGTCTTTGAATAAGACAGAGATGGCCTTTTTGCAGTCATCTAGACATGGGCGGTTGTGAATGAGTAGTGAAAGACACATAGTGTACTACCACCCATACATTTTTAGTACACAAGAATTGTCAATGCACCATGATAGAGCTCCTTATATACACACACACACACACACACACATATATATATATATATATATATATATATATATATATATATATATATATATATATATATATATATATATATATATATATATATATGTGTGTGTGTGTGTGTGTGTGTGTGTGTCTGTGTACACACACACACATTAGGGTAGTCGCTTATCGCCCCTGATCTTGAACGTTTTTTTGTCCCACCATTGTAGTATACGCAGGGTATACTAGGAAATTGTTGCGGAGTTCATTTCGCAAGTGCAATTCTGCCAAATCAAGCTTCATAAAAAAGTTCACATATACTCATAAGTGTGAAAGGATGTTTATATGTAATTTCACATTAGATATAAGTTCCGAAAATAAAAAAATTTGATTAACATTTGTGTTTTCCTAGCAATAAAACGTTTCATCAAACTTTAGGTAGAATATTGATATTTTGATACAATCTGATTAGATCCAATGGAAACCTTGTAACTTTGTGGAAAGAGCCTTGACTGTAAGATTTAGCGGCGCCTTGACTGTAAGATTTGCAACAACAATGGCACACACAGCGAGAATGCAGCATCTTTCAACAAATCAGCGCTAAGAGAGAGAGAGAGAGAGAGAGAGAGAGACGCGATGTACTTTTTTTTTTTAAATAAAGGAAGTTCGGCCTTAGCCTAATCTCCCGGACTTTAATTATAATAAAGAGAAAAAGTTACAAGTGAATGGGACTAGTGCCCATGGGACCCCCCAAATCCCACAATGTAGGGGAGGAGTATGGCAAGCTACAGGGCATTACAAATGAGGCGGATAAAATTATCATCACCCTCATGTGGGACCCATTTGGGTTTCAACTTGTTGTTTTCGAGGAGATAAATACAGTGATGTCTAAACGGTGGTGATCTCTTGACTCGGGAGATTCTTTTACCAAGGAGAAACAAAGATTTCTCGATCGACCATTCCTTAGGGGTTTGGCCAAAATTGACAGCACAACGCTCCCTCCAAATCTTCCAGAGAGCCTCACCTCTGATGGCATTCCACAGCCTCGATGAGCAGCCGATCGCCTCACCCAACATCACTTGTTGCCAGTTGATTTGACGCGTGAGTCTCAAAACTCGGGTCACGTGATGCCAGATAACGCGGGACTTGGGGCAGTCGAAGAACAGGTGAGCTAAATCTTCGATGCACTGATGGCAACGCTTGCACCATGGCGGCACACCACAGATTTTGTTTGCCCTTGCATTGGTCCAGATACCTTTATGCAAGATCTGCCACATGAGAACGGACTTTTTGACCTCAATTAGGGGATGCCAAATAGACATGAATTTAAGCTCCCACCGAAGTTTGGTCCAAGAAAGGCACCATCTCTTGTTAAGGGTGTGGTGAACATCAAAATCCTCTTTGAAGTTGGGGATTCCGGAAAGCTTCTTACCATTGCTCCATTTGAGGCCCTCCAAGCAAGGAAGATCTTGACCGCAGAGAAGGCGGGTAGTTGAGCGGTCCCAGGCTAAACACCTGCTTTGAAGAAGAGTCCATTCCTCAAAGGTAACTCTAAGTCTCGGATCCAATTCTTCAAACCTAATCCACTGGCTGGTCTCTTGTTTCCAGAGTTGTTTCCACTGTATGAACCCCTTGTTCCATAATCGCCTCGCAGTTTGGAGGTTCCAAGACTCCACTCCCCGAATGCCACTAATCGGGAACCAAATAGAATCATTTTGTCTTATGCCAGCCGCCCACTTCCACTCATCACTGATTCTGATGAACTGTTTGGCCTTGTTCCAATTCTTCCATAAGGAACACACGAGGCTAGAGCCTTTAGGGAAGACCGGGTGGGGGGAGAACAAAAGCGTGAGAATCCCTAAGTCCTTCCAACCCGGGAGGCCAACAAAGGTAAGGTCTTCCGTGTTTCGGAAGATCAATTTGGCCCAAGAGGACTCCCTATTGCTCCAAGCCTTGATAAGCCACTTTGCAGCCAACTTGTCAGCCAACCCAATAATATCCAAAATTCCCAAGCCCCCTGAGTCTTTAGGGCTAATGCAAGTTTCCATTTGATTTTGGGAGTCCCCCTTCTATTGGGGTCCCCAGTCCAAAGGAAGTTTCTACAGATTCTTTCCACTTTGGCCAAGTCTTTATCAATCCACGAAGAAATCCACGCATATAATTTTGGACACATACACACGTTAATGCTTTCACACAAAGAACACTTTAATTCAACACGCCTCACACACATAATTCAATAAAGTACGCGCATGGCAAACACATAAATACAGAATTCTTTTATATGCATATTGAAAAGAGAGCGGTTCTTTTTGGAAAAAGAAGTCTTCACTGAGTTTATTTAAAGAAGCCCAAGTTTGTGGCACATAAGTTCTACACATAGAATTAAAGAAAAAAGGGTCCATCCAAGAAGGTTCTATCTTCATCATAGAATCGTTGACATTGTATGTATGAAAGATAAAGGCAAGACCATTGAAGCAAATCATTGACATGCAAATCTTTCGAATCCAAATGGCTCATGTGCTATAAGGCAATTCAATTGACGCTCTTTATGTAAGGAGCTTAAAAAGGAGATCAACTCGAATGATTTGTATATTATGCATCTTCAAACTTGTGAGTGCAAAAACATTAGAAAAAAAAGAGAGAGAGTATTAGATCAAAAGAAGAAACAAACATGTCGATTGAAGCGGAAGAAAGCAAAGACATGTCGATTGAAGCGGAAGAAACAGACATGTCAAAAGGACAACTGAGTGCAGCGAAGTCCACCCCTTGTGATAGTTTGTAAATGTACTCACTTATTCAGCGTTGGCTACAATACTCAGTTTCTTATAAATCCATCATTCTAACATTCTCGAATATGCCCAAAATACAAGGCAAAGGAAAACATGGAAGTTTTCACATCGCTGCCCCTTGCACCGTCTTTAACTCTTATTTATTTTCTCCAGAGAAAAGAAACTAAACCATCAAAAAATATAGGAAAGTCGAAAAATAAAGAACATCCTCAGCTTCATCAATCTCATAGTCCTTATTATCCTATTTCTTGAATAAATTGATTTGTCTATTTCCGTTACATTTATGTGTTCTTCAAGTAGCTTTGATATGAACCATTTCTCTATAGATCGACACCTTTTATTTTAGAGCTGGCTAGAGGTGTTTTTCCCATGTGACCACATATATAGGATATGTGGTAGTACATAGTATTTAGGGATTCACAAATAGCTTTCACTTAACTCATTCTCATATTATTAATCCACTATACACAAAACACGAATTATCAACGGATGTAAAATGGACTAAATGTCATGGGTATAGGTATATCTGTCAAAGAACTATTTGTGATGAGATTCTTAGTTTGGCCGATGGACTCATGTTTCTGTCGATATGTTGGTTGGTATACGAGTTGGGGAAGATGTGTTTATTAATTCGTAGGGACATCATGATTTTTATGTCTATGTTTTGCAGGACCTATAGCGATGCATATAGGGACACTTTTTTTTCTTTGTTTAATTGTTTCATAGTGGCTGATTTACCCTTAAAATGGCGACTACTATTAGGATGGGAGAATTAATAATTTTTTACTTCAATATCAACATAAGTTTTTGACTGTTATATTGACGCCTACTTTTATATAAAAGGGAAATTGCACATTGTGTGCAACATTTCTTGATAGAAAATTCGAAAGCTCGTGCATAGTATTAAAACCTCAAGGTGAGTATTTTCATTCGTTCAAACCTTTTGTGATATATGTCTCTCATTGTTCTTACAATATCTCACTATCTCACTCACTCTCACTAGCTCTATTACTATAATTAACTCGTTTTGTTTTACTGTTAGGTTCTTTTAGTGTGTTTTAAATACATCAATTTCTTCGATTATTTATTTATATTTATTGAAATATTTTACTTATTCAATTCAATTACAAAAGAAATCATCATAATTGATTAAAAGAATTACAATTAAGGAAAGAAATTGATCAATATAGTTAATAAATATACAAATAAATATTCATACAAATTAATATACACACAGATGCACACATTCATAAACACAATCACACATCTTTATACACACATAGATACATATGCACATACATACATACATACACACATAAACACACATATATATACACACATATACACACATAGACACATAGAGATATACAACATAAACACATACATACACATATACTTACATACATTAGCACATAAAGAAATAAACATACACACATACATACACACATACTTATGTATATACACACACAAAGACATAAGCATACACACATGCATACACATACATACATACATACATACATACATACATACATACATACACATATACACACACATACATACATACATACATACATACATACATACATACATACATACATACATACATACATACATAAATACATACACATACACTCAAAGACATAAGCATACATACATACACATACACACAAAGATGTAAGTATACACACATTTATACATACATACACACATACACACATACTTACAAACACACATACTTACATACATACCCACACACATACACACACAAAGACATAAATATACACACATGTATACACACATATATACACACATATATACATACAAAGACATACACACATACATACAAACATACACACACGTACATACATACATACACACATTCTTACACATAAATGCATACTTACACATGTATACATGCGTACACACATCTCACACACATATGCATACACACACATACACAAACATGTAGATAGAATATTATTTTGTAGATTGAATGTGTTTATTGCAAGTAGAATATTTTTCATAGTTGGAATATACTTTTGTTAGTTATGGCATTGGAGCTTTTTTGCTTATGGTCCATGAACCTTTTTACTCATGGCCTCCAATCCTTCTTTGCTTATGGCATGTGAGCCTTATGGTTATTTTTGCTAATTTTCCTACTATAGGGGAGATTTTTCCAAAATGTTTCTTGTTGTATGGTGTTATTTATGGCATTACATCCATCCATACATACATACATACATACATACATACATACATACATACATACATACATACATACATACATACATACATACATACATACTTACATACATACATACATACATACATGCATGCATGCATGCATACATACATACATGCATGCATGCATACATACATACATACATACATACATACATACATACATACATACATACATACATACATACATACATACATACATACATACATACATTCATACATGCATACATGCATACATACATACATACATACATACATACATACATACACATATAGACATACATAATTAAAAACATACATACATACATACTTTACATACATGCATGCATACATTACATTACATTACATACATACATACATACATACATACATACATACATACATACATACATACAGACATACATACATACATACATATACATACATATGTACATACATACATACATACGTACATACATACATACATACATACATACATGCATACATGCATACATGCATACATGCATACATGCATACATGCATACATGCATACATACATACGTACATACATACATACATACATACACACATACATACATACATACATACATACATACATACAATACATACATACATAAATACATAAATAGATACACATATGTAAGATTTTTCTTTTCTCACATGGAATGTTTTTTTTGCAGGTAGAGCATCTTTTGCATGTGGAAGGTACTTTTTTGGTTTATGGTGTGTGAGCCTTGCTTATGTAGTATGGTTATTTTTTCTTAGTTCCCTACTCTTGAGGAAAAGCTACTAGACGTTTTATTGTCATATGGCATTATATATGGCATTATATACATACATAAATAGATAGATAGATAGACAAATAGATAGATACGTACATACATACATACATACATGCATACATACATACATACATACATACATACATACGTACATACATACATACATACATACATACGAATTTAGTACATGCATACATACATACACACATATGTAGATACATACATACGTCCATACAAGCATATATACCTAAACACATAAAGAATCAGGGTTTTGGGATCTATATAGACACGCATACTTGAACACATATAAAATTAGGGTTTAGGGGTTTAAATAAGCTTATAGACTTAAACACATAAAGATTCAAGGTTTAGGGATTTATAGGAGCATGCATACATAAGCACATAAATAATTAGGGTTAAGGGATTTATACAAGCATGCATGCCTAAACACATGAAAAATTAGAATTTAGGGGTTTATAATTGCATACATACCTAAGTAGAAAAATAGTTAGGTTTTCTAGGTTCATACAAGTATACATACCTAAAACCATAAAATAATGGGGTATTGGGGTTTAAACAACCATATATACCTAAATACCTAAGGAGTTAGGGTGTTATAAAGTAAGCTTATATCATGATGTTAAGAGAGGTTTAGATGGATCTAGGATTGGACATCATTTTCACATTCAAGTGAAGAGTAGACTTAAGAGAGTATACTTAAGAGAAGGTGCTCATGCTCTCTAGAAAAGTAAAAGGTGCTTGGACTAGTGGTTAAGTCATATGAATGGGAAGGAAGAGGTCTTGGGTTCAATCCTATGAGATTCATGTGAGAGTGTAGGGCGAAAGTCTCAAGAGTAGACTTAAGAGAAGGTGCTCATGCTCTCTAGAAAAGTAAAAGGTGCTTGGACTAGTGGTTAAGTCATATGAATGGGAAGGAAGAGGTCTTGGGTTCAATCCTATGAGATTCATGTGAGAGTGTTTTTCCCCAAGAGCTCTAGAGCAATTTGAAAGCATCCACTTGAGTTTAATCTAGTTAACTAGAACACTTGGCACACATGTAGTTACATGGTTGACACTTGGATGGTTAGTATCCACTTGCCATAATAGGCAGTCTCTTGGAGAGGGTTATATATAGAGGCATATGGTTGGGTGGAAAAGAGACCACTCTGATATTGAAGTCCTGAGCGAACATGTACATAGTTCAAGTTTTAGTTCCTTGCAACATAAAGTAAAAAGAAATAAAACAGATAATTGTACCTATGGTGCACAAGATTTGAACACAACCTACATGAGGAGGCAAAGATCTCTAGCCACTATCATATCGGCTCATATGCCAAGAACGATTTGGTATTTAGATCAACTAGGTTAAAGGAGATATCCAACATGCATAGTTTTGAGAGATGCTGTTGTACTATAGATCAATTTATATGATTTCATGGTAGGCACACAACATCTCCTACAAGGACATCAAAAGGAGATGTCACGCCTCGAGATAGAGAGATGATTTAATTGCTTATTTTTATTTCCTAAAAGTAGGATACATTTGGCACATGTTGGTGCCTTAGGGACATTCATATATTAGCACATGTCTGTGCTTTTGTAACATTCATGCCATGCCCCAATGTTGAGGGGAAATAATTTTATTGCTTTTAGAGAGAGAAGGAGGACATGTGAAAGCAATTGCAAGTGCATCTCAAGGCATCCATGACTATAAGAGATGGAAGGCTCTATGCAAAATGTCTCCTACAACATTGAAGATCCATTGGATCATTGGATCATCACACGAAAGACTTGTTTACGCTTCATTTCTTGTTTTCTCTTATTTGATATGGTTTAATGATGCATAATTAAGTGCATATGCATGGTTATGAAGATGAATTGTAGGAATGTTAAAATTCTTTTTATTTATGCATTTGTGAAAGAATTTTACATCTTCATTTAAGAAAGAAAAGAAGAACATGCATTTCCACTCCCATGCATCTTTGCAACATTGCCCATGTTATGCTAATTTTAAAAATTAAGGAAAAACAAAGAAGTTGCATATAAAGCTATTAAGTAGAGTGATATTATTTGATATCCAAAATTTTATCTTTATATCATGGGAGACACTACTATTCATTTTCGCATGATAGAATATCATTTAATCTTCATTAGAGTCTCATGGATTATTTTTTGGAGATTAAGGGGCACATATCATAGGATGTGAAAGAGTGAGTAACTTAACTCTATAGTTAGTGAAGGTAAGGAACCTTTAAAGATAGTTTCTTAGTACTAGAGACTCTGGGGTGTTAAGGGAAATGCCCACATGGAGTTGTATTTTGATTTTTTAGAATGCAATGTAGTCGATTGACATTAGAGTTAGCTATTCTAGATTGCATAGACTAAATGGAAACCACTTAAAGTGTTTGGCATCACTTATGGGTTTCACAAGTAGCATTGATATATTCTCACATGACTCACTTAAGGTCTTAGTATTGACCTTAGCTCACTTATGAGCAATGGATTCCACTCAAAGAGGAAGTTAGATAGGATGACATATAGTAAGGGAATACAATATGTACCTACATTGGTACTTAAGAACTAGCTCGACTTGTTCAATAGATGATCTTTGGATCATAACCAAGCTAGTATAGTTAAACCATATGAAATCATGAGAATCCACCAAATATGATATTTGAGAGTTCCATGTTTGGGATGGGAATTAGGTATATGATATGTTGAGTGATTTTATGCTTTCGTGAGTTGGAGATGAGAGCCACTAGTATGTGACAATGGGGACTATTTCCCTCTGATAACTATTCTTCTATGGCTAGAAAAAAAGGGCTCATCATCCATACAGTATGATCTCTACTAGAGTGAGGAGAGGTATATAAAAAATATCTCTTACTTTACATTGTAGAGGTAGACTTATGGTTCTTCTTTTGAATTCACTGATTCTACTTTCATAGTAATTTTCCTTCACTTGGGACTTTGAGCCTCCACTTATTAGTAGGAAGGGAAATAGTTTGAGAACTTATATGTAGAGTATCGGGAGAATTGAGCCAAGAAAAATATCTCTTTTAAGGGAAAGGGGAAGTGGAATAGATTCCACTACTAGAGCCTTCTCTTTTAGATGAGATGATGAGAGTATTATGCTCTTTAGATTGTCTAGATAGGAGTGGCACTATCCTATCAAAGAAAATGGCTAGATTAGATAGTCAATGGTTAGATTGAGTCTAACTTGATGACTCGTACAGAGAAGTAGCTAGTTATATCAATGATCTTGAAGTAGATGAGTAGTTCTAATTGTTGGCACTAGGGAGAGTAGGGATTAGTGTTTTCTCTTTAGGATTATTAAGATTTAAGGATAAATCTGACCTTTTAGGTTACCAAAATTTTAGTTGATACTTTATGATGATGATGATAATTGAGCATCAATTAGGAAAATAGGTATTTTATAGATTATCTGAATCTTGAGAAGAATCCTTCTGCATTGGAGTTTTAACTAGTGCTATCACATGCTCTTCCAATGGAACTCAATTCAAAGTTTATGAAAAACCAAGGATTTCCTAGTTAATGAGATATAGAGGATTCATTTTACTTCCAAGGAATTCTTTCATGAGAGCTAGGATTATGGATTTGTATAGATATCAGTTGTGACCACTCAAGGATATGAATACCCTGAGAGACATCAAGGCAAGTCTATCATCTTACGACTAGAAGGGTTTGGAGTCACTTTTCTTATGGGATTTTGTTCTATATTTAGAGAACTTCATGGTTTATTATCTACATTGGGTTATAGTCAAGATTATATAGCTTGGCACTAGCACTTTTCTTTCATATTATTACTCTATAGAGGATACATCATATGGACTGAGGTTATTTGGATGATATTGGCATCGCGGGAGTGATACTTTGGAAGTTAGGTGTATATGGGAGATAGCATGCACCACCCAAATGGTTTCCCATCTTTGAGATGATCTTTTATGAGATTTCTTAAGGGGAAAGATATAGGGGAAATAACACACAAAGATGATCATGTACAATTTTTACATGAGGCTTAGGGATGTCTATATAATTTATATAGCTCTATTTTTGAGGATGAAAATGTTTTCCAAGGGATGAAGAATTTTATAAAGTAAGTTTATGACATGAGGTTCCTAGACATTCAGACTGATCTAGGATCTAACATCGTTTGGCCTTTCAAGTGTAGGGTAGAAGTCTTGAGAGTAGACTTATGCAAAGGTGCTTATGTTCTCTAAAAAAGTAAAAGGTTCTTGGCGTAGTGGTTAAGTCATATGATGGGAAGGAAGAGTTCTTTGGTTCAAGTCCAATGAGAGTCATGAAACAATGTTTTTCCCCAAGTCTTACAGCTCTAAAGCCTTCTAGAAGCATCATTCTAGTCTTTTCTAGTTAAGTAGGACACTTGGCACACATGTAGTTACATGGTTGACACTTGGATGGTTAGCATCCACCTACCATAGTAGGTAGCCCCTTGGGGAGAGCTATAAATAGAGGCATATGGTTGGGGGGAAAAGAGACACATCTGTCTGTCTGGTCACTATAGTGCGCCATAGGGTCTAGGAATTTATACAAACATGCATATCTAGACACATAAAAACTTAGGCTTTAGGGGTTTAAACAACATATTTACCTAAAGACATAAATAATTAAGCTTTAGGGATTTATAAAAGCATGCATACCTAAACACATTAAAAATTAAGGTCTAGGGGTTTCAACAAGCATAAATACCTAAACACATAAAGAGTAAAGATTTAGGGATTTATATAAATATACATACCTAGACGCATAAAAGGAACATATATACCTAAACACATCAAGAGTTAGAATTTATGGATTAGTACAATCATGCTTAGATAAACAATTAAAGAATTAGGGTTAAGGGATCTATACAATTATACATACCTAAATACATAAAAATTAATGTTTAGGTATTCATACAAGTATACATACCTAAACACATAAAAAGTTAGATTTTTGGGGTTCACACAAGCATACATACCTAAACACATAAAGACTTAGGTTTTAGAGATTTACACAAGCATGCATACCTAAACACCTAAAAAAATTAGGTGTTAGGGATATATACATGTTGGAGTTTGAGGTCTACAAGCATCCGAACAACACAAGGAAGAAGAAGAAGCTTGGAGCACAACACACAATACTAAATGCATTACCAAGTAAACATACTAAAATAAGAAACCAATTAGGGTTATAGGTGTATATACAAGCCGTGAAAGAAAACCTTCTAAAGAGGGCAAAAAGCATGTCGATGGTCTTATGTTTAGACACATCACTACCAAAATATATCAACAAATCCCCCCTGGGAGTGATTCCGTGAACAATGAGTTGGCACTCATGTATAAAGAAGTGCCAAGCTATGTGGAAAGAGATCAATTCACAACAGGAAGTAAGCCCAAAGCTTTGGGAAAAGCTTCAAACTTCACCCTAGGCAAAGCTCTTGTGAAAAGATCTACAATGTTATCTTGCATGGGCACACATGCCAAATTGATCTCTCTAGTAGAGAACCTCTCCCTGATATAATGGTAATGCACCTCAATGTGCTTTGCGTGAGCATCGAACACAAGGTTCATTGCAACTGCCAATGTGCTCTTATTGGTAGTGAAGATAGTGGTGGAAGAAGATTCACCAACACCCAAATCAGCCAAAAGGCATCTGAGCCACACACACTTAGCAGTCACTCTCAAAGCTACCCTATACTCAGCCTCACAACTAGAAGTGTCCACAATAGGCTGCTTCTTGCTCATGCCATGTGCTCAAGTCATGCAGTCTTTTAATATAGACATATATACACATATATACAAGAGAAGAGAAAAACTGAAGCAGTAACATCTCACCAGTATAAAGTCAGAAGCTGCTCAATTTTTATGCCTCTAATCACCTCTTCTTTCTTCATTCCAAGTTTCCATCTTTCATTTACTGATCCGATTCTTGTTTCTTCTGGAAAACTTGATGAAAACCATTAGACACTTTATTCCATTGGATACAACTTACTTTCTTTACGGAATTCTCTGAAGAACTAATTTTCAGATTTGAATGTTGAAACAAAACATGATCATAAAAACATGCATATATGCACACAATAGATCACAAAGATAGAAGACATTCTTCTACCTTTATTTATGTACAGTAGCAAACTCTGACTCCTAACTCGTGACCCTTTGGTCTTATTTAATTTAACTCTTATGGATACCTACATATCAGAGCCCTTGTTTTGTCCTTCGGTAGGGGAAATAAGTACTCACAAATAAATTGATCAAGTTCTTCCGTGCTTAGTAGAATACTCTCAAATTGATCTTGAAACAATTCACGATACAATCTTGATATAAACTTATCATTCTCTTCTTGAATATGTGTGGGCATAGGGAACAAGTAGGTGGACAAGAAAATGTAGTACATGGATGGATCTAAAGGCACATTGCTAGCTCGAGTTAGCTCTCTATTTTTGGACTGATCTAAAGGTCTAGCCCTAGGCTAAGTTGGACACACATCCCTAGTTTGGTTTAAAGCTATTCCAACTAATGGTCCCTCCTCAATCACTATTTTGCATGCTAAGGTGTTTACAAGCACGAGGAGTAAATATTAAAAAATAAAAGCATCGATCAGAGGCTATTTTAAAGATGTGATTCTAATTTGTGTTAGAGCTCTATTTCTAGCTTGATTCAAATTTGCATTTCTATCTCAAACTCAATTCCTCCGAGATGATGTCTCTGCGTCCTCTAAAAAATTCCTCTTCATGGTTGAATCACAATTCTTTATCTATTTTTACAGCTGCACTTGCAAGGAAAGACCCATTAGAAATGATCATGCATGTAATCTTTATTTATGTACATTAGCATGCATTCATGTTTACAGACTTTTATTATTTAATGTACAGCCTTACCTTTGGACGCACATGTTATTTCATATCTAGTTATTCTTCTTATTCATTTAAACCTTTAATATTTACATTTATATATATATAAATTCTTTGATTTCCATTTCTATTTATCTCTCTTCTCCATCTTGAACCTCTTCAACAAGTTCCTCATCTTCTTCGTTTTCTTCATCCTATTCATCTACCAATGTCTCATAATCTTCATTCTCTCTTCTTTTAAAAAACTTAACTCTTTTTTCTAGCAATCAGTTCCTTTAACTTGTTTCCATCCAGCTCCTTGAGTGAGTACGTACCATTGTCGAACACTTTATATATTACATAGGGACCAAACCATCTCTTCACCAATTTTCTTTGGCCTTCGTATTGTGTATCTAGTGAGCTACCATAGACAAGTACCCAATCTCCTTCATTCAACTTTGTGGGTCTTAACCTATGGGACTTGTCAAATGCAATCTTATTGTTTCCTCGACGCTCTGAGCTTAACTACAACTTCTTCTATCAAATTTCTTTGTTTCTCCAATTAAGGAATCCATATTGCTAGAAGATCCTCTCTCAACATCTTGTCTTCCCAAGGCAATGAAGTCCATTCTAAAGTATGCAACATTGTTGGTAGTATAGGTTTTTGACAATAATTTATTTTTCGTGGCATGTATCTAGTATTCCTAGTGCACGTCATCCTATTTGCCCATAGGGCAAAGGGAAGGTATTTTGGCCAATTCTTTATTTTTCCCTCACAAGCCTTAGCTAAAGCTTTAATAATCGGAGGATGTTTGCACTTAATTTTCCTGTTGGCTTCAGGATTGTAAGCAGTGGTGAATGATAGCTGAATTCCATATTTCTCAAAGAAGTCTTTGGCTTCTTGAGCATTGAACTCACCTCTATTAGCGACTATTTTCTCAACATGGCCAAATCTACTAAGCACATCGTCTAATAGAAACTTGCATATGTTGCTTGTAGTTTTTATCCTCAGAGCTCTTCCTTTAACACGAACTGTTAGGTCCTCTCTTGCTAGCACAATTGTCTCATCTGTTGTACCCCTAATGGCATTGTAACCAAATCGACAACCCACTTATAGTGGATGTTTAGAGGATATGTCGGGTACAGCTCATCTTTGTGTTTGACATTGGATAACACTTGGAAAGTCTTGCAAGTGGCGACATATTTCTGGACATCCACATACATCCAGGCCACCAATATCTTTCCTTTATCTTTTCATGAGTCCCTTGGAAACCTTTATGTCCTGTCCATAATGAACTATGCATTTCACATATAATCTTGTCTAAACTCGAATGCAACCCACAAAACAATGAGGTATCTTGTTCATTCCAATCTTTTGTTTCCAAAGTAATCCATCTTTTAGAAAATAATTGTTTGACTTTCTTTGTATGATAGAGAATCTTTCTTTGCTCCAATTTGGAGAAGGAGACTTTGTGCTTAAGTATCTTCTGATTTCCTTCCACTCATTTTCATATTCATCTTCATTGAATCTTTCTGTTACTCCTACTTGAACTTCATTAATTTTCTCTTCTCTTTTCCGATTTCCTTTCTTGCTTCCTAAGCTCTTTCGAGTTCCTCCTCTTGAAGAATAAACACTAGCCTCACGCTTTTCACTTCGATGAGTAGGCTCCTTTCTATTCAGCCTTGTAGATGCTTCGTCTAATCTTGAAGTATGTACATGCAAAGCATAAAAATACAAACCTATCTCTTCATCACTAGAAATCATCGAGTCTTCATTTTCATATATAACTCCCAATAGCATATCAACTACTACATTATTCCTTTTGGCAATATGAAAAAATTCAAGGTTTAGTGACTTGATATATGCTATCCATCTTAACATAGTGATGTCTGAAGTGGAACAGCTCACAATCGTTCCCAATAATGGTAAGCAGTCTGTTTCCACCACTACATTTGCACCAATCAAATATTATTCATTCTTTAATGCCGTCACTATTCCCCAAAGCTCTCGTTGAATCTTCTTGGTGAATCACCCAACCTATACCCATCAGGCTAGTATCTATAGGGCTACACGAACTCCCTACAATCAGTACCTCTTGCACTCCACATACCAATTTTTCTCCGAACAATGTCAAATGAACCTCTTCCTACTAACTAAGAATGGATTCACAATCATTTATGTGATTTTTAACAAATTTCGGACATCCATCCTCGTCAAGAGTCTCATCTTTATCTTTTTCCTCGCAACCTTTAATAGGGAAGTCGTCAATGAATGGCATGGTCAGATGCAAAAGAAAATCCCTAAGCACCTTGTGCATACCATTCATCATATGAGCCACCAAATTCATGGCGCCTTGTGGCAAAGTGCACATGCACACGAGTCCAAGTGGTGTCCTCATAGTCATCAAATCAGGACTCTCAAGGGCTTACTAGAATTGGTCATAACTAGAGTGCAAGTCTCCTATCGAATGAATAGATCTTCCTACAAAGGCTTCTGCGTACTCATCTATGATGGGCGGAATTCCCATATTTCTGATTGTAACCTTATTTACCAACTATAGATCTTGAATGAACCTTAGTGACCTGTTTTTCTTTGGTACTGTGAACCAACGGTTAGAATAGGGAGCACTTGATGGCTCAAGAATTCCATTCTAATCTTTTTGTTCAACAGGTCAATTAACTTGGAAATGTGAGCTTTTGGTACTAGAATGGGTTGAAGATTCCAAGGTACATGTGGTATCGTAAAGATTATCATTGGTGAAGCCATAGATGGATCTACACACCCAATTTCCTGGGCATTGAAAGAAAAAGCCTTTCAATCTCTGAATATCATATGGGAAAAAACATCCCTCTCCTTTTCACTAAGAAACCTATCTTTCCCTAGCTGGATTTGCTCTAGTGTTTCTTTAGTAATTCGTGACCTATTTTTCTTTTATCCATGAGAGCTGGCTGGGTTTTTGCACCATCCATAAGTCGGTTACTATTTTTAGGAAGCAAAACTGCAACTGGTTTAATCTTTTTATCATGTATTTTATTTCAATGAAAGTTCCTTTTCCTTTTTCATCTTGATCAAACTTTGCTATTTCTTTGTACATGGAAAAGGAGTGCATTTGAATCACATAGTCACTTCTTCTTCCTTCAATCAATTCTTACAAATCAAAAAATGTATCTGCAAAAGATATCTCATAAAAAACTCCGAAGATTTCCTCTTCAAAGTCAAGCACTCTACATCCATAAACATTTCTATGAAGATCTGCTATGTATTGTTTTTCCCAATTTCTTAACTCAGAAAAAACACAAAACTAAAAAGAACTTGTTGAAGAAAGTGCTATGAAACTCGATATAAACATATTTACATTTAGGAACGTTTCATTATCCAAGCTTCCATGGTTGGATTTATGAAAGCTTGCTTTGATCTTCAAGTCCTTCAGGAATAGGCCTTGTCGGAAGAGAAGTACTATTTGTGACATGGTCGACACAAACCATTGTAAACTGGACCACTTTCTTTCTATCCTTGCTTGGAATTCGTGCATATGTTGAACGATCCTCTAAGACTCTTGTCTCTATCATCAAGGTAGTAATGTATGTCTGCCCTAAAATCAACGAATAGTGAGAATGATCTTGGACAAAAAAGTTTTGATAATCACTAACATCTTTGATTGTGACTAGTACTTGTGGGCATGCACCAAATAGCATACCTGGCATCATATTAGCATCCTAGATTCTCTAGCTTGGCTGCATATCTATTGGTCATTTCCCTTTCATGTACAAATCTTTGGACTTTAGATTAATATCAGACCCATGATTGATAAGGGGGACGACTAGTGTATTGATTTTATCTAATCGTACCAATGTCTCAGTCATGACTCGAGCCTAGTGATCTCTAGTATAATGACTTGAAGGAGTTATATCTGGAGAATTCCGTTCCAAGAACATTTTCTCATGTGCGCATGGTTGCACATTACTTTCAGTTTGTTCGAGTGCACTTTTCAATTCTTGTACTTGCACTTGCATGGCTTGAACAAGTGTCTCTTCATCCATCCTTTGAGCTTCTTGAGTGTCAACTATTGGCTGCGGTTTTCTCCTTAAGAGTTCCATAATGACTTATAGAAATTCGGGTTTAGCTATTCCCAGCAACTCATCTAGTGTAAATTTGATCACACTATCAAGCACTCTTTTCTCAAGAACTTGTTTTAAATCTGTGGCTTGCTCAATGTGTGCTTTTAGCATATATGATAGGTTTTTCACCTTTCCTCCACCTCTCCTTGTGATTTTCATTGCTTGAACTTGAGGAGGATTATTAACTTGAGTAGGAACTGGTGTCTCAACTGAAGTAGGGTTTTGAACTTGAGTCAAGATTTGATTTGGTTGGTTTATTGTTGCTTGGAATGGTGGAACTACTTGAGTGGGTTTGTATTGGTTGATTTTGGTTTGGTGTTTGAGATTGATTTTGTAAAGCTTCTACTTGCCACCCGGTTCTTCTTTTCTCTCCTTCACCTTCATTAGTTCTCCTTCGTTTTTCTTCTACTACTGCCTCATGCGCCATTGAAGAGCATAAGTAACAATCGAGAGAGTATCTACAGAGTCTTCCCATCCAGTTACACCTCTTGTTTCATTGCTTGTAGACTTTAAGATCTCATGATGCATTTTTCCCCGATCTAAGGATTTCATCACTTTGGACCATGATTCTGTGTCACTATTTTCATCAATTATATGACATGCATATGTAGACGTATGGGATATTGAAGCAACATTACTAGAAATGCCAAGGAAAACACTCTCATGCCACCCTGATTGAAGTTAATATTTACTTTTTCTTTAGTTTTTGAGTCATAAATAATCTTCTCCTTTATGAAACTAAGTTTTAGCCAATGTTTCTTTAAAACTCTCACACGAGTATTTGTTTTGCTCCAAGGAGTCACATCTAATACACCTTTTGATCTCAGGAGCTTTTGGGGCTTTATTGTTAGTTGCTTGCAGGGATTGGGATTCCATCATTTGCTTAACACTTTGGATCATGAGATCACTAAACCTTTTAAACATTTTTTCCATGGTGTTAGGAGGTACAATATCCTTCCCAATCAGTGGGTTAACCTGAGCATTCAAGGTAGGATGATATGGCACCTGCATTTGCTCTTCCTGTAAGTCCTCCTGCCAATCTTGCATGAATTTTGCTATAGGTCTTTGCTTTTTTACATACCTCTTTTTTGCTGCTTCTACCTCATCCCAATTTTTCGTTTGCTTAGAATCTATCTCCATGTCTTGCAATTGTGAAAGAAGTTCCTCATGGGCCTTTATATCTATTACCTATAGGATCAAAGATATCCTTTCATGTTCTATTGCTCTTCTATCATGTTCCATCAGGTCATCGTACTAATGGTCGAATCCCCTTTTTATATCCAGGATGGTTTGATCTTTTGCTTTGTGAATCCAATTTAAGAACGTTGCTCAAGTTACTTTATTAACATCCTTGAGTGCGAACATTTTTATTAGAGCCAGTTTGTATTGCGACCACCTTGTTTGGGGTTCCATTGTTAGTCGTCATGCAAATGCAGCTCAGATACGCACACAAAATTTTCAATAAGGTCCATATCATTCCTGGGTGTAAGCCCATTTCCAAGATATTGAGCTTCCTGCTCCTATTCCTTCCAAAATCGCGTAACAATTTTACCATCGAAGTAGCCACTCTCTTTAATAACTTGCTCGTGAAATGCTTGAATGACACTTTGTCTTTTCTCATCCTACTGGAAGCATAAAAGCTGAGTTATGATGTCCATCTGGGAAATTGCAGTGTCACCCATAAATAGTCAAATGGGAAGAGCTTTTCAAATCACACTTCTTGCTAAACTTTTCTCACCTAAGCTCAAAGCATCTACTCTCACCTCCTTTCACGTTGGGTTCACTAGGTATGTCGCAAGGATCGTGACAAGGAGGGAGGAATAGAAGAAGGATGACTTCTCATCTAGGGTATCCAAGAAGCATTAAGTTAGAAACAAGGTTCTGGCTAGAAAGCAACTCTATTTGGAAGCTTAAAGTTCGTCGATGATTAAAAATGTATGAAGTATTTCCAATATTCTATTGGCTAATAATACTTTCACAACCAATTTCAATCAATGGGAATTTAGTATGGCTCGCTGAAACCTGCATTCGATTCACTTGCGTTTTCGAAGATCTGACATGATTTCTATTTCATTTCCTATTTTGTTTTCCCTTTCACTCACAACTGAGTATATTTAGCTTTTATGCGCTCATCCTTGTATTTCCCATTTCACAAAATAATAGTAGTTACAAAAATATAAATGTTTGATAGATTTCGAGACAATATAACATTTGCTATTTGCTATGGATATATACTTGTATCCGAGTCTAGGACAGTCTATAAAACAAACAAAGCAAATCTATTTTCAATATATATAGGTTAAACTCAAACTCAAACTGCATGCTATTTCATTTTCACTGTTGTGCATGTAGAAAAGGAACAAAAAAACACAAAGCATTTACATGAAAGATTGGGAAAAACACAAAGATGCATTCGTCTCGAAATGGAAGAACGATCACATAGATGAACACATCTCATAAGAAGTAGATAAATTGTCATTTTTGTACCAACAGATTAAGACCCCATAACATTCTCAAACCTTCTTTTTCATTTGTAATAGAGTAGAATATTCTTGTCCGCTATTCATAAGACCTTGCATCATCTGAATGACTTTCTTGAGAAGCAATGAATAGTAACGCGAGGTGTCACAAAGCTTTTGGCTTCAAAATCAAAGTTTTGCTAAGACATGTTATTCTTGTAGAGATTATAAATTGCCATTGGGAATCAATACTTACTTGAACTGTAGATTTAAGGAACCCTAACGGGATATTTCAAATGACAATCATTGACGTATAATGACACGTATAATTTCAACATTTTCATGAAAAAATGTATGCAAGACAAGTACAGAAATCCTATCACTCTTGCAAACATGTTCATTCCAAAAAAAAGCCGCAAACAAATTCCCAATTAAACAATTGTCTGCAAGAACATTAAACAATTCATATGAATCATTGACGTAATTAGAAAGGATTAAATCCCAAAATGTTCCTGCAAAAAAAATGTTCCTGCCAAATGATGATACGTTTCAGAGTTACACATCAAGTAGTTCTCAAACTATGTGTAGTGTGGAGTTATTGTTTTGTGTGTAGATATTTGTTGCGATATTCAAACAATCTATCGGTGCTTACTATTCTGTCACAACGTTTAATCATATTATATATCTCTTTAATCATCTTATGTAGCTCTGGACGAAATCAAACATGTTACTTGAATGCATTTTTAACTTGCTTAATTGCTGGATCTCATGAAATATCTCAGAAAATAAGTCATATGTTAGCGTTTGTTTTTGCTAGCACCATTTTCAAACATTGTGAGAGGTTTGTACCATGAAACCCATCAACTTCCATAATTAATTAAACTAAAAAAAACAAAACAAGCTAACATTCATAATAGTCCAAATTGCACTCTCTCCCTCTCTCTCTATAAGCAAAAATACGTTATGTATTTTTCAGAATCATGCATTTAACAATAAACATTCAATGCATGGACTCAAGTAAACGTTAGATAACTAAAACTATTCTACCCTCAACACCATTTGTTTTAATTAGTAAACATTGAGCGCATGAAGGCAAACACTTAAGAAAAAAAAACCTTTTTTACCCTCTGAAGCCTTAAATCTAGAGGTTCTCTATCTCATAGATAGGTGTGGCACTAATTAGTGGGGAAGGTAAACCAGAACTGTCACCTAATAGTTCTCAACATAGCGGTGTGAACAGATTAGAAAAGAGTTCACATTTGAAGAATTGAAGGGCAAAATGTGAAGTCATGTGAAGATGAAGTGTACACAAAACTGAAAGTATGGCCCTCTCATTAAAAATTTTGTTATTGTCCTAAAGTCACTATAGGACAAAACAGGGATTCCTTGGTTGCACCAATTTGGAGACAATCTTGGAACATAAAATTAAGCTCCAAGATACTCTACCGGTTAGAGGAGCGTACGTACATGAACCGGCACTCAACTCAAGGCATGCATTATTCTTGGCTAGATTAAGCAAGGTGAGCATAGTCTACATGAAGAGAGAGAAGAGCAAGAGACAGACAGAGAGTGTGTGACACAGAGAAGCAAGTGCAAAGTGTGCAAGAAGGGTGACTAAGGATCATGCAGTCCCTTTCTACACAAGAACCCCCAAACAAAATTTTGCACGCATGGTGGGACCACAAGGAGGCTTGAGCATAGGAGAAGCAATATTTTCAAAGTGAAGAGGAAGGGCAAGGGTACCGACATTGCTATATTGGCGTAAGAGGTAATCTTTCTTCCATTGGACTTCTCTTAACCTAAGAGGAGTATGAACAGCTCATGACCGCAACCAAGTCTCCAACCTTGAGGGTCCCTTGCAAAGCAACAAGAAGGAAGGTTATTCGAAGATCAACCAGTCCATTGTCATCAACATCATCAATAAAGAATATGGTGGCCAAGGTAGATTTGAAAACTTTACTTTCTAGATTAAATATCAAACTTCCATCCTTCAAAGGATTAGCACAAGAAGACCGAGATGAGCATATTCTTAATATTCTTTCTTCATTGATTGCCCAACCTTTAATGCTTTACTAGCCTTGTTCACGTGTCAAAAAAAAAAGAGCTGGTCTACGTATTCTACTCTACTTATCCATCTCTCTTAAAAAAATGTTTCCAACCCATCCCTCCCCCTCCTCTCACCCACTCTCTCCTCTGCCCCCCCCCCCCCCCCCCCCCCCGCTGGCTGCATGGAGCTCTTCCTTAAGGTTAGTCCCCCCCCCTCCCCCCCCCACACACACACACATACCCAACCCCCCCAACCATAGGATAAACTTTATCCTATGGTTGGTTGAGGTCATTTTTTTATTTTATTGCCTTTTCTGTAATTCTCCTTTTTCCTCTATAGAACTACAATTCTTGTGTTTTTTTGGGTCCTTTTTGTTGGAGACTTCCTCTCCTATTCACAACGGAACGTGTAGAAGAGCTTCTCAGGATCAAGACTTTTGCCAATAGCTAAACCTTCAAATGCAAACCGGTACCAATTGAAGAATGCAATGAACTTGCAACTTTGGTCACTCAAACTAGACACTTATAGCTTTCAAATGAGCTATCAAACACTCAATTTGAAGTAGTTTCGGGTTGGCAAGTGTTTGCCTCAAAATAGGCTACTTGTCCACTCACTTAAGTTAAAAACAAGAGTTCACTAAAACCTGAATAACTCACAAACCATAATGAATTTGATAAAACTATTTTAGACAAAGGAAGTACGCAACATAATGTCTCCAAGGAATCTTTAAACTCTAAAGTTGGATACATATATTGAGAGATGTGACTCTCACAAGTAGACTACCCAAAAATTGGTATGCGGCTAGACATATTCTATGAGAGTGAATAGAACGAAATGACTCAAACCAAATGAACTAGCTAGAAGGGGACTTCCATGCCTTCTTTCTCTATTCTTGAGTGTCCTCCCTTGCCTCTGTTATAGCCAAGTGACAAAAAACTCTCATGATGAGTTTGAGAGCTCTTCTCCATAACTCTTCCACTACTTTGAGTAGCTACTCCTCTTCTAGTTCAACTTTTTTGGATTTGATTCTCTTTTGATTGATTATCTTTTGATCTCTACTACTTGCTGAAGTAAATGCTTCCATTTTTCATTTTTGTATTTGCCTTTCATTTGAAGAAAATCCCTTTTGCAGAAATGTATATGACCTTACTTCTTTATTTTTAACACTCCCCCTCAAGCTCACATGTGAGCTTGCACCTTCAACCATATCTTGCAAATTGATTTCATCCTTGAACCTCTTTAGCTTAGAAGCATCTAAGGACTTTGTAATAAAACAAGTCATGATTGACTGTGTGCTTCACATATCTTAGCACTCGTTTGGCTGAATTTAAATGTTCACTTGTTGGAGCTTGCATAAATTGAGAAAGAACTCCAACAATATAACACAAATCTGGTCTTATCATCGTAGCATAGATCAATGAACCTATAATACTACTGTATGTAGTTACATCATGTAACGTCTCTCCATCATTTGAGGATAGCTTCACATTTGTGTCCATAGGTTGAGTGAGTGGTTTGCATTGACTCATTCCAAATATGAAAAGAACATCCAACAAGACAAGTACTTTTTTTGTATCAAGTAGATGCCATCTTTCCCATAGACTATCTCAATGCCTAAAAAGTATTTCAACTCACCAAGATCTAAAATTTTAAACTCCTTTCCGACTTTTCTTTTTATCTCTTGTATTCCTGGAACATTACCTCCTGTTATGATGAGATCATCAAGGTATATGCAAATATATACATGTTTGCCTTCTTCTTTCTTTATATAGAGAGAGGGATCCGCATTACTTGGACTATACCCACACCTTGTGAGGTACTCGACCAATCTTTGATTCCAAGCACGTGGTGCTTGCTTTAGCCCATACAAAGCTTTCTTCAATCTACAAATAAAATCTGGATGTTTTCTATCTTCAATTCCAATCGGTTGACTCATGTATACCTCTTCTTGAAGTTCACCATTGAGAAAAGCATTTTTTATGTCAAGTTGGTACAATGGCCATCTCCTTGTTGCACTCACTACAATCAAGGTTCTAATTGTTCCCATCTTTGCAACCGGGCTGAAAGTCTCTTCATAGTTGATGACGTGAGTTTGCTTGAATCCTTTTGCTACTAGTCTAGCTTTATGCCTAGTTACAGAACCATAAGCATTTCTCTTTATTTTTAACACCCATTTATTTGGAACAATCTTCATACCTTCAACCTTTGGAACTAGCTCCCATGTGTGATTTTCCTTGAGAGCTTTTATCTCTTCTTACATAGCTTCTTGCCATTCTTTTTGTGTACATGCTTCTTCATATGCATCCGGTTCTTTGTCTTTGACCACCTGTGTCATATATGCAAAATGCTTTGCAATAAAACTATCATAGCTCAGCCTTTGAATTGGATACTTTGCTCTCAAAGACCTCCTTTCATTTCCTTTTGAATATTGCTTCTTCAACTTGTTTAGCTTTACCTTTGGTGTAATCACCTCTTCATACTCTTCTTCACTTGCATTTGAATCACTATTTTGGGTAGCACTTTCAGCTTCAAATCTTTCATAACCTGATGTTGGTGATGAGGAATGACTCCTTAGTCTCCCCTTCCATGTTGAGCTTTCTCCAAGTGATGTAGAAGCTTCTGGACCTGACATTTGAGTGCTTGTTTGCTGAAATTCTTCTTGGACAGCACCTCCATCATCATCACAATCTTCTTCAAGAATCTTCTCTTTCCCTTTGTCTCCAAACCATGGTCTTAGCTCATCAAATACCACATCTCATGAGACTCTAGCTCCTTTGCCACTGGATTGTAGCACCTGTATCCCTCTTGCTTCGATGAATATCCAATGAAAATACATTTTTCTAACTTTGCCTCCAGCTTTGTCCTTAGTTCTTGAGGGATGTGAACATAACACACACATCCAAAAATTTTGAGATGTGTAAGGTCAGGTTTCTTACCTGAATAAACCTCCTCAAGAGTTAGATTATGCACTCTAGCCGTTGTGCACTTGTTCATCAAATAAACATCTGTACTAGCTGCTTCAGCCCAATAGTTTAGTGGCACTTTCATCTCGTTGAGCATGCATCTTGCAACTTCTGTGATATGTCTATTTTTCCTTTCAGCTATTCCATTTTGTTGAGGTATGTACCTACATGTAAATTGTCGCTTGATGCCATTTTCATAAAGAAAATCTGAAAATTCTTTGGAGAAATATTCTCCTCCTCCATCAGACCTCAAGGTCTTTATGTAGCATCCTGTTTCCTTTTCTACCTGTGCTTTAAATCTCTTGAACATGCAGAACAAATCTGATTTTTGTTTTATGCAAAACATCCATACTTTTCTTGAATGATCATCAATAAAAGTGACAAAATATCTATTAGCAAACACCAATGGTTGTTGTGATGGTCCCCATACATCTGTGTGTATCAAGTCGAGGACATTCCTTGCCACATAGTTGCTCTTCTTTAATGGTTGTCAAGTTTGCTTTCCTAGTTGGCATGCTTCACAAAACTCATGTGGTCCAACATCATTGAATCTTGTAAGACCTCTTACCACTTCATGGTTGCTCATTTCCTTGAGCTTGCGAATGTTGATATGTCCAAACCTTTTGTGCCACAAATCAATTTCAGCAATCCTCTTGTTTCCAAATTGAATATACATCACCTTTCCATGTGGTTGTTGAATTTCCTTCCTTGAGCAATGACCTGGAATCCTTCTTTTGGATTCTTTATAAAGCATCCTTTTTCATTGAAGATAACATGATATCCTTTCTCTACCAGTTGTCCTACTGAAATCAAATTCTTTGCAATAGTAGGAATATGAAGAACATCAGCCAATACCTTCTTATCTCCAAGCTTGATATCTCCAACATGCTCAATTGCGTGTTGAGTTTCATCACCAGTCTCCGCACTTCCTTTTCCACTTGGAGCTTATAGCTTTGTGAATAAATCTCCTTGGCATGTCATATGGTTGCTGCAACTTGAATCTAGGAACCATTTTTTATCATCACTTCTTGATTTGTTGTACTCATGCTTCATGGCAAGCATGGTTTGCTTGTCTCCTTCACTTGATGTACTCCCATAGTTAGTTTGGCTCCTTTGGTTGCCTCCATTCAACCTTCCATTCTTTTTCCAAAAATCATTTGCATAATGTCCTTGTTTACCACAATGATAACATGTTATACCTTTATGAGGATTGTATGAACCTCGAACTCTTCCTCTATTTCTTCCTCGACCTCTTCCATGTGTGTTGTCATTTGAGTTATCCTTGTTGTCCTTCGAGTTGTGTTGGCTGGAATTTGTGTTGTTGTAGCTTCTTCCTCTTCCTCTTGAGCCTCCTCTTGAGTTCCGTTCTCTACCTCGTCCTGCATATAACATTTGACTATGTCTGTCCTTACCTTTGTTTCCTTCTCCTTGTTGAGCAACCTCTTCAGCCACAAGATTTGCTATAATCTCGTTGAATGTTGGTAGAGGGTCTCTATAAAGAATGTTTGTGATGAGGGGCTTCCACTTTTCTTCACTCCTCAAGCCATTGAGGGCTGACTGTACGATGTCTTCCTCTTCTATCTTGCATGCAACTGATGCTAGCTGATCTCGAGGCTCCTTGATCCTCAATGTATACTCACTAATGCTTTGGTTTGAGCTTTTCTTCATGTTGTTGAGCTCATTCTTGAGTTGCATCCTCCGACACCTTAATGAGGTAGCATACACCTTATCCAATGCTTACCAAACCTCCTTGGTTGTTTCTAAGCTTTGCACATGACCAATCAAAGTGTTAGAAATAACTTGTGAAATGAGCAACATCACCCTTTGATTCCTCTCTTCCCAATCAGCAAATTGTCTCCTTTGTGCCAAAGTAATGTTGGGATCTTCAAGGTCCACCGTTTGTGGATCATCTCCACTAACTAGACTCCATAAACCTTTACCGTTAAGGTAATTTGTCATTCTATACCTCCAAGACTAAAAATTATCTTTGTCTAACTTCTCAACTTGTTGTCCTAAATCAACCATTGAAAACCAAGATTGAAGTTTACCTCAAATATGTTGTGGTGCTCTTCCTTGACTTTACAAAGCTCCTCCTTGATATGTAGCTTCTCCTTTGCTTCACTTCAGTTCCAATGCTTTGCCTCTTCAAACTCCAATGCTCTGATACCAATTGTTGGAGAATCATTCTCCTATTCGTAGTGGAAAGTGTAGAAGACCTTCTCACGATCAAGGCTTTTGTCAATAGCTAAACCTTCAAATGAAAATTGGTACCAAATGAAAAATGCAATGAACTCACACTAGACACTTACAACTCTCAAATGAACTATCAAACACTCTATTTGGAGTAGTTTTGGGTTGGCAACTCTTTGCCTCAAAATAGGCTACATGTCCACTCAGTTAAGCTGAAAACAAGAGTTCACTAAAACCTGAATAACTCACAGAGCATAAAGAATTTTATAAAATTGTTCTAGACAGAGGAATTACTCAAGATAAGATTTCTAAAAAAGGTTTAAACTCTAAAATGGGATACATATATTGACAGATATGACTCTCACAAGTAGACTACTGTGAAATTGGTATGCGGCTGGACATACTCTATGAGAGTGAACAAAACAAAATGACTCAAACCAAATGAACTAGCTACAAGGGGACTTCCATGCCTTCTTCCTCTATTCTTGAGTGTCCTCCCTTGCCTCTTTTATAGCCAAGTGACCAAAAACTCTCATGATGAGTTTGAGAGCTCTTCTCCATAACTCTTCCACTACTTTAAGTAGCCACTCCTCTTCCAATTCAGATTTTTTAGATTTGATTCTCTTTTGATTGATTCTCTTTTGATCTCCACTGCTTGCTGAAGTAAATGTTCCCTTTTTTCATTTTTGTATTTTCCTTTCATTTGAAAAAAATCCTTTTCGCAAAAATATATACCACCTTACTTCTTTATTTTTAACACTTTTTAGGGTTTTTGACATGTTGGTTCGGATTTTGGGTTTCATTTGCCCATTTTTTGGAGTTTTGTAGTTGTTTTATTCATGTCTCTTGAGCGTTCATATTTGCATCACTTGGAGACTTGCTTTCTAGACTTGCCATAGATTCCATTGTAGCTAGTCTACATAGATGCTCACATCCCCTCACCTACTCTCTTCCTCTCCCATTCTATGAAGCTCTGAGATTCCAGTAGTATTGATGGATTGTTTGTATACATCCTTTGAGCATTTGATCCCAATGCTCTTTCTCGAGCTTGTGGAGGCATGGCATCTTGTGTGCCCTAAAAAGCTTCATCCATGGCCACGTAGGAGTATTCAGAGCTTCCACCATCGGCCTTGGTTATAGCCACCCTCCCTCCGTAGGTACGCGTGTCCATCTCCCAGCCTCCTCCCCCTTCCATCCTTGTGGCCCCGACCCATCCCACCTCCGCGGCCCTGATCCCTTCCATCTCTGACCCATCCCATCCCTGTAGCCCTGACCCATTCCATCCTTGTGGCTCCATTCCCTTTAGCCCCACATCCGTTGCCCTCATTGTGCACCTTGCATATCCTTGGTAGCCACCCATTTGCGACGTCCCTTCCATGTCTTTCTCTCATCGAGTCCTCTTTGTATAGCCTCAGGCACCCCTGCTAGGCCTCCACCTTCCTCCCACCGCTCTGACTCACTCTCCAGGTTCTAGTGGTCATCCCGCACATAGCATTGATAGCCACTCCAATTCTGCTATCCCATGCCCACCTTCTACCTCCATTGTTGATCATCGTGATTAGTCCTCTTCCTTGTCCGTCCTCCTCCACCTCGCCATGCCTCCTATACCTGTCATTGAGCACTTCCGAGAGGATTGCCTTCATCCAGCTTGCCTCTGGTGTTGATCCTCCATCCTCTTCTCTGAGCTCGAGGGTGCCGACATTCATGCCGCACTTCTCGTGTTCCCTGACTTTCCTATTGGTTTCCTCACCCCTGCCTTCATCGCTACTGGCATTGGTTCCAATGATATTTCATATCGTGCGTCGCCTTACCTTTATTCTAGATTGTCTAAAAAAGAGATAATCGCCTTTTACCTACATCTATTTAGTGATGATACCATGCCCACCCCGCACTAGCTGGCCCTTCTCCATTCCTTTATTTTCCATTTTCTATTGTGTAGTCCTTACTCTACCATCCCCTTTTACAATATTCATATTGCATATTCCCTTTTCTGTTCTATCCACAGTGGCCCATATCCGTACACCTCCCTTATGTTTCAATGATTCATCCTTCGTTCTCAGCGGTACCTTGCTACCATCCATTGAGGGACACAATCATTCTCTATATATATGGCACACGTATTAGCATGGCTCTATCACCTACCTAGTCTACAATCCCTTCCATCCCACCCAACCATTGCCCAATCCCACCCTCCTCATGCACCCGCTCATTCTCCTCATCTGCATCTTCCATGACCCACCATATTGCCCACACCTCGTAGTTCCACTCATCGAGAGTCAACTCAAATCGCAACCACCACTCTACCCCCCACCCAACGGGTCAAAGCCCGCTTGATGTATTCATTTCTATGCACTAGCATGCCATCTCCTTCCCCTGTAGCTCCACAACCTTCTCGGCTACAACACGCGGTTACCACTCTGCCTGTTACATCTCCGGCCATTTCCATTGAGTTTGCATCCACCTCCCCTCATCACCGCTCCCCTCTTGCTTCTCCCACATGCCCCTAGCCTTCCAAGGCACCCCCTCCACTTGCCTCGACACTTTTCATCCCCAATAGCCTTGCCGACGACCCCCCTTCCTTGGTCTCCTTTGAGATGCAAGCCTCGTTGTTAGCGATGGGGCCGATGCTACATGCCACACCCTTCACTCGATCTCTATGGCAGCCTCACTACACCATCAGTATGCCTCAACCATTGAGTGCACCATGCATCGGCCGCCATCTAGTGGCATGCTCTTTATAATTTGCTCCGTGTAGTGCAACATGATCACGATAGATTATGGGAGGAGAATGACTCATTGACTCGTAGACTTTTTGAGCTTCCAGAGCACGCATCCTTGGGTATCTGCGATAGTCCAATTTTTCATCTCGTTCACCATGAGCGATACCATCTTCATCTCTCCCTAACCAGGTTTAGAGTTCTATATGAGGAGGTATCCATCATTCCGTCGTTTTCCCTAGAGAACCTCCAACAACCGGCCTAAGAGGCTCCTCAAGATGCATCTTCAGCATCCCCTGCTTCTCATCCACCAGCACTGCTTTAATCTTCCTCCGATCACTTCATGCATAGGCCATTAGATCTTTTTTTGGTATTGAAGATTTTTTATATTTTGCACATCACTCAGTGGAGTGATTTTCGGTTTCATGGTGGCATTTTGTTCTGAGAATCTATTGTTCTGGCCATGCTCCAGTAGTTGAGACAGTTATTGTGCGAGTTCTTTGCTTTGTATGACATCTTTTGCTTTGTAAATAGATTTCTTATGGTATATATTTTGGTGCTCCTTTCTTTCTATCTCTGAACCATGTTTTTATTCTGTGGCAAACTCCATTCCCCTTTTTTTTACCTCCCCCTTTATTGTAACCCTATTTCCCTCTCCTCTTTCAACTCTGCTCCTTTCCCGAAACCCCATTTATCCATGTCCCTTTCCCCCCCACTATATCAACCCCTTTCCCTACACTCAAACTATCCAAACTCCCAAACTGGATCATCCACAAGGCATGTTTCCTCTCCATTTTCATTGTTTCCCTGTTCTAGTTTATTACCAACCCTTCCATTTATGTTAGCTTCTTTTGGTTCCCTACCTAGATATCTCTTCTCTCTGGGGCGGAGAGACCATTAGGTGGTGGGCAACTGTTGTGCCCATCAAGGTCATATTGGTAAAAGTCAACATGGTCAAAGTCAAAAGGTCAAATTCAAAGTGGTCAATGTCGACATGGTCAAAGCCAAAGCGTTCAAAGTTGAGTTGTCAAGGTACACAGGTAGTGCACAATCAATCGTTCACAAAGGTTATGTTTTGTAGAAAGTTGGATGCAGGTTGCAAAATGTCGTTTTGTAGTTTCTCTAAGCTTCAAAGGGGTTTTTCAAGTGTTTGGAAGGTTCAGATGAACCCTCCCTTAGGTACACATTTGAAAGATTGAAGGGCAAAATGTGAAGTCATGTGAAGATGAAGTGTACACAAAAGTAAAAGTATGGTCCCCTCCATTTAAAATTTTGTTATTGTCCTAAAGTCACTACAAGAAAAAACATGAATTTGTTGGCTACAACTATTTGGAGACAATCTTGGGAGATAAAAGTGAGCTCCAAGATACTTTATCAGTTAGAGGAGCATACGTACGTGAATCAACACTCAACTCAAGGCATGCATTATTCTTGGTTAGACTAAGCAAGGTGAGCATAGTCTACACGAGAGAAGAGCAAGAGACAGATAGAGAGAGTGTGTGACGCACAGAGGCGAGTGCAAAGTGTGACTTAGGAGTGTGCACAAGTGTGCTAAGCAAGGCAATCAAAGGTCACAAGGTCCCATTGAAGCTGTGTGTCCATTGACAGAAGGTTTCCATCCCTCCTCCTATTGGAAGCTTGAGTGCAGGGTGTGCACAAAATCAAGCTCGTGGAGAAGGTGGAGGTCTGGTGCAAAGAAGGTCCACCATAGAAAGAACCTTGAAAACCTTGTTTGATTGTGTATTCTTTGGGATTTTGCAGATAGAGCATTTGGCTTGTGTTGTACATCATCATTTCACTTTCGTCTTTATAATCAATCTATAGAAGCTTCCAGTGTCCATATCTTTCTTGTTACCCTTCTTCCTTCCCCTACAAACACTCAAGTCTCTTTCTACACAACAATCCCCCAACACATGGGATTGACACTCTTGTACTCATTTGACTAGTTGAATCCACCTCAATTGTTTCTCAATATCTTGTTAAGTTAACCTTGAATGAACTTCTAATTGTTATTTTTGATTCTGTTTGCTAGAAGAGTCCAAGCGCACTAAGGCTCAAAGAAGAATGACCAAGTGATAGATTGTGGGAGAGAATTCAACAATCTTCCCAGGAAAATGAATTAAAGAACAATAATGAACAACCAAAAAGTAATTTGGCTAAAAACAAAGCCCCAAAGGTGAACATTCATTATCTGTGAAGAGAATTATCCACAAAAGAACTCCAAAATGAATCCCAAAAAACCCAAAAAATGCTTCAAAAATAGGCTTTGGAAACAAAGAATGAAGCTTTGAGGACCCAAAACTTGTTGAAGATAATTTCAACCTTAGTCTTTCCCCTTCTTCAAGCACTACACAAGTGTAGCTTACTGGCAAGAGATTGCCACCATTAAGCGAGCTCAAGGGGGAAAAGTACTAAGATTTGTGATCTCCCACGAAGTACCGAGAACCTTTGTCTTCCTTACTCATTGAGGTCCTCCCTCGCGTGTAGCCAACAACACCAATGGTGACTTAGTGACTTGGATGACAAGGTATGCCAAGGTCTATGCCTTAGTCATTGCCTTGGAGAAAGCCTTGGGTGGGTGGGTAGGTGCTTGCTTTGTTTGCACAAAAGGAACAAAGCTTTTGCATCGAAATGCTTTGATACAGTGAAGTATTTTGATGGCAATGCACAAGAGTGCACTCTCCTTCTCAAGAGCTCCTTGATGATATCCTTGGAGTAGAAAACCAAGCTCCACATGCCACACACACTACTCTGCATAGAGGCTATAGTATACACAGAAAAACATAGTACACAGAGAGCGGGAACACAGACTTCTTAGGTGTTACAAATGTGGTCTAGCTTACAGTCTGTATCTGACTAGGCCACTATATGTTTTATAAAAGAAAATATACAAAAAGTGTCCGATGGCCATTTGGCCTTTCACACGGTGTCGGAAGGATTTCCTCACTTGAATTGTCATATAAAAAAATAAAAATATTTTGCTTTAAAGTCGATTAAATAATATCTCTCTCATATTTTTTTTTATGCATTGGAATAAAATGACTAATATTATCTCTTGGGTACCTGCAGGAAAAAGAAGAAATTATATGCATAATGAAAGGATAAATGATTCCTACTCTTAAACTTTATTTTATATTTTATTATATGTTTTTCAAATTATGTACATGTGCATTCATAAATGTTCATTTGTATGAACTCATGTTTATAAGGTTGTGTATCTATATTTATGTGAATATACTAATTTATGTATGTGTTCATGTACCTATGAATATGTATATGAATGTAGGGTTTATGCTTTAAGTATGTGTTTGCATATGCATACTTATTATATTAATATGTGTACACCTATGTTTAAGCATTTTTGAATTATTTCCTACCTACGCATGGGTATGAATGTGGAGTTCCAATGCATTTTCATTATATGTGTATGAGTATTTAACCTAAGTATATACCCATGTTAGTTTAGGTGTTAAAGCATATGAAAGTGATTGGTTGTATCTATATAAGCATGTGACTAGGTTTAGGATATGTTAGTTTTTTTTAGAAACAAGAAATAGAAATTAATATATTTAAAGCCATAATGTTTTAAAGATGACCAAAAACCTTATGAATAGATGTTTTTGTTCCTTTTAACCATAAAAAAAGGGGTATTAATAAATATTTACTAATAAATGGATTTATTTGATATATATAGAAGTTATCATATGTACATTGTTGTTTATTACTTTCAATATTTATAAGATCATTAAAAAGGTAACTAATGGATAATATCTTAAATCATTTAACTATTAGATCATAAATCATTTAGCTAATAAATATTTTATATATATAATAAAAATAAATACATATATATTTACATACACGTAAGTTGTGCGCCAAAATTATATATGTAACATTTGTCCAATAGTATGCATTAGATTAGATTGGAAAGTGGCCAAGTGTTAGGAGCGCATGAATATCTGCAAGACTATGCTTATCTATAGATATTGTAAGATAATGAGAAGAATTTCCTAATGATTGATTCTGCAGGTACGTGAGAAAAAGAGAGAGAGAGAGAGAGAGAGAGAGAGAGAGAGAGAGATTTTCTTTCCCCTCCCTCTTCGTACCTGCAGGCGCACATTCCCCGGAGGTCAGAGAGAGAGAGATAGAGAGGGAGAGAGAACACTATTCACTTCTCTCCCTTCATCTCTAATATCTTTTCATACGTCTTCAGTTCGTGGTTTTTCGTAAATAATTTTAATATCTTTTCTTTATCTCTTCCGTTCATGGTTCTTTAGAAATGGGAAGTGAGCATGCATAATAGCAAAATGGAAAGGAAAATGTACTAGAAGTCAAGGGCACAATGCGACGTGTGAAAGTATGGCATCTTTTAGATATGGAGACCTTACAGAAGGCTTCATCAAGCCTCCTTGCCTCTCAACTCCGTGATTTTGCATTGCCTGGAGTATACGTTAATAAATATTACATTTCTTGAGGGCTCATTCGTAAGATTCTTGTTTATAGAGATGCTGATGAGGTTATATCCTCACATGAGGCAAAAGAAGCAAAACTGTTGCATTAGGATGATGCTCGGTGATTGTTTACAGAGATGCTGATGAGGTTATACCCTCACATGAGGCAAAAGAAGCAAAACTGCTGCACTAGGATGATGCTCGGTGATTGTTTACAGAGATGCTGATGAGGTTATATCCTCACATGAGGCAAAAGAAGCGAAACTGTTGCATTAGGATGATGCTCGGTGACTATTCGGAGAGATGCTGATGAGGTTATATCCTCACATGAGGCAAAAGAAGCGAAATTGTTGCATTAGGATGATGCTCGGTGATTGTTTACAGAGATACTGATGAGGTTATATCCTCACATGAGGCAAAAGAAGCGAAACTGTTGCATTAGGATGATGCTCGGTGACTGTTCGGAGATGCTGATGAGGTTATATCCTCACATGAGGCAAAGGAAGCAAAACTGTTGCATTAGGATGATGCTCGATGATTGTTTACAGAGATGCTGATGAGGTTATATCCTCATATGAGGCAAAAGAAGCAAAACTATTGCATTAGGATGATGCTCGGTGATTGTTTACAGAGATGCTGATGAGGTTATATCCTCACATGAGGCAAAAGAAGCAAAACTGTTGCATTAGGATGATGCTCGGTGACTGTTTGGAGAGATCCTGATGAGGTTATATCCTCACATGAGGCAAAAGAAGCAAAACTGTTGCATTAGGATGATGCTTGGTGACTGTTCGGAGGTTTCATCGCATAAAAACATGACCCTTTTTCATGATTTCTTGTGTTGTCGAACCTGAAGTTTGGGCATTTTAAGATTGTTTGTCTCTACAATATCATCGTGCAGACTTTATGTCTCATAAATGCTTGTTGTTATATTCAAGACTCATAGGGCAAACCCTGTGGTGTTGCATCTGCTCGTAGATGAAGAAATGGACATCAGTGCAGAGTCTTTCTGCTCGATTGTTTCTATTGCACACAGACAGTTTTTATAGAAACCTGGGTAGTTATTAATATTAAATTTCTTTAAGAACAAACATGCTTGTTTCTAAAGGGAAGCACTTTCTTTAGAAATTTACATCGCCTTCAGCGAGAGAACGTATAGTACTGTGATTGCGACATCTATGAAAACGCAAAGCTATGATCCTTGTCCATCTGCAATGTAATATTCTTTTCATGATGAGATAATAAGGCCTTATTGAATGAACTATACAGGTTCTGGATGTAAGTTAGTTTATTTCCCAATGTGAATTAGAAGAAGGTATCGATTGTTTATTTAGGGATGTGTTTTCTTTAGGAGCCAATGTCAGCTGCTACATTCCTAGTGCATAAGAATCTGACGATATAATCGATGCATCACGTGCGATGATCCTATATGATGCGTTGTGTGCCTCATGCTCTTGTTTTTGTTTCCATGTGATAGAAGTTTATTTTCAAGGGACAAATATTTTTATTTCCATGCGACAAACCGCGTTTTCATTTTCAAGCGACAAATGTTTTTGCTTTCATTTTCATGACACAAGTATTTTAAAATGTTTTGAAATAGAAATAAGAGATGAATGTATGAGTACACATACTGCACACTAGTCATTATTTACTGGAAACATATGAATATACTCAGTAGTAGCGATTGAACTGGTTGTTTGTGGTACTCTGTTTCCATTGTTGTTGGGCTGTGCATTGACGTTTGCATAGAGCCTCGATTATTTCATTGTTAAAAATATACTTCCCCTTCAATTTTTGTAAAAAGGAAAAAGCCATCTATTAGAATGTAAGTCGAGACATGCCTCGGGGATCCAAGCATAAAATATTTTTAATTGCAGGTACAAAGATGATTGATCAACTGTATTTATGCAACATTGTTCAAGATTGTTATATGTTAGCATTATGTTTACTGAGAAAGGAAATATTCATGTAATGGAGTTGAATGAGTGGAATGCAGTTTTCATGTTACATCACATTCCATTCAACTGTCTATCTTGTATTTTTGAAAGAGTTTTTGTTTTGATTGTGAGGACGAATAATTGTGGCCTATGCATCTGAGAAGTAGAAAGCTTTTTTATTTGATAAAAGCATGACGGGTCATGTGCTATCTATTTTATAAAAAGTATGATATACCCAATATATAGACAACTATATGGCTATAAATGGATCTGAATTAATATACTATATGAGAAAGATTACCTATAAAATATGACTCTACAAAAACATTGTCGATTTGATATATCCACAAAAACAGATGGGACATTGATTCAACCTGCATGGATTAACATGGGAATCTAGCGGCCATGTTGTCTCTCTGATCAAATAGAGAATGACGATAATCTACTTAGAACATCTTTTTATTAAAAACATTTTTGGACATTTCATGCACTACAATCATTGACCTTGTTTTCATAGTAAATACAGTTGAGAAAGTTCAGGCTTATCATGGCATTGCTGTTAGATATATATAGAAGTTGTGTACACCGTTATGTGTGTGTGAGAAAGAGAGAGAGAAATATACAGTTATTAGTATTTGAACTTGTACATATGCATAAGTGCATATATGTAGTATGAACTATATGCTTGTGAGCATGAAAATGCATAAGAAAGCATGGAGGTGATGAGTGCATGTACACATATGAAGTGAATAGGTGACATGAATAAGTGTATGCGCATGTGTGAAGTATGTACATATGCCTATATGAAATAGATGTGTGCATAAGTTAGTTGAATATATATGCATGAATATATGATGATATGCATGTATATATGAAAACTGTTGAAGTATTGTATGATACATATTCGCATGGAAACAAATATAAGTTTACTTTCATTTAAATAAATATTTACATAAGTATTAAAGTTAGAAAGTTAGAAGTTTATATACATGTATTAGCATAGAATTATGTTATGTTAAGTTTTAAATATTAAAATAGCAAATGAGTGTTTTACTTTACTTAAAGCATACTTATGTTTTTTTTCCTAATGATTGATTCTGCAGATCATTGAAGACATTACAAAGGAGATTAGGAGAATACAAGCTTACGAGATTTCAAGTTTACAAAAATTACAACATTTGAAGATTGAAGTTTTTTATGATCATCTAGATTTATTAAGTTGTATAGGATTATTTATAAAGAGATTGTATTTGCACTCCACATAAGATTTGTATAGGCTTAAATAGATTCTTCATACCTTTACTCTGAAAATCAATATTAGTTCTTCTCTTTTTTATTTCGTATGGCTAAAGAGTTAGGATCTACAAGTAGTTCTGAACTAGTATCTACAACCAATTCTGATATTAAGAGTCAAGAATTAGAAACCTTTATTATAGGAACACTTCTTCCGTCTTCAATTGATAGTTCGAATAATAACGAAAATATAGAAATTGAAATCATTAAAGATAAAATAGTTAACGAAACTTTACACACATTAGAGCATGATCGTACTATTTCCCGAATTTTACCTTTAATTTCTATAGTTTTGCCAAAACCGGAGGACAAAGAAGACTTATTCCCACCTAATTTAGTTAGAAAACGTAATTTAAATCAAATTAAAAACGAAGAAGTTGACATTGTTAAAGATAAAATTACAAGCGAGGAATTAGTTTTACCTTCTTACTTAGAAGCTATAGCTAGATATAGAAACGTACTACCTTACGGGTCATAGTCTTAAGAACTTAGTGCTTAATTTAAACTCGAATAGATTAGAAACCTATATCTTTTAACACTCGTAAACTAAAGAAACAACCGATGGCCTTAAGCATACTTAGAAGCACCCTGCGTGCAGTCACAACGGTTAGGTTAGCGTGATTCTTTTAGATGAACGTCAGCCTACCTTCACACCCCTCTACGACAACTTTGGTGAACCCGACGTGAAGCGTGACGATAATGTGCCTAGGGCTTACATTGTATTTTCAGTTTTAATTTAAAAACCTAATTTCATTTTCTTCTTGTATGCAGAAAAATTGAAGATTGAAGCTGTGACAAAACCGTGGAAGAAGGATTTCCAATCGGTGGAGCTTCGTCGCTTCAAACCCCCCCCCCCTCATCAACATTCAAGAGAATTAAGAGATATTCGCAATCACTTTAGTTTGTATTTAAGATTGTTTAATGTTCACTTTAGAACCTCTTCAGCAAAGCAATCATCAAGTAAGTTGTTTATTTTAAATTCTTTATTTTTAGTTTACTCACATGACTTAAAAAGAAAGTTGTTTTCATTAGCCTTAGGATTTAAGCACTTTCATATTTGCATTAAAAGATTATTTAAAACTTTTCTTCTTTATTTTGGAAAGATAGTTTTACTTAAAGTATTTAAAAATTTGCATCTTAGATTTTAGGAAGAGTTCTTATTTTTGATAAAAAAAAAAGAAAGATTGTTTGCTTTATTTTCATTGCATAAAAAGAAAGCTTATAGCATAAAAAGAGTTAAATTTAGGTTTCTTTTGACTTATAGTTAATGCTTTTTATTTCTTCAAAGAAATTAATTTTAAAGAAATTAATAGTAAACTAAAAGACTTAAATCAAGAAAAACTATTTTATAAAAATTACCTTATTAAAAAACCCTTTAAAATTGAAAAAGTTTAAAAAAAAATTTCTCTAAAAACTTAAATTCAAAAAGAGTAAATATAAGAGATAAATCAAAATTTAGGGTTTAGAAATCAAAAAGATTTTAGAAAAGAAAATTAGAATTAGTAAAGCCTAGGATAGGGTAAAGCCATCCCTAGCTTTATCAACTAGTGATAGATTTAGACAATTTAAAGAGCAATTAGATCCGGCTATTAGGGAACTTCTTCTCCATTCGAAACGTTATCAAGAACGCAAGATGGAGGAGATGTTCAAGAACATGATGATAGAAAAACAAGGGATACGTACAGTCCAAGCTATTCTAAAAGAGAAAGGGAAATTTACTGGATTGAACATTACGGAATACCTGGATGCATTTGAGGAGCAAGTGAAAATCCAGGGATTACCTGAAGATGTGCTAGTTAAATACTTTGGACGTGTAGTTTCTAGTTCAATTCTAGAATCTATACAAGAACACGCTGATAAAACTTGGGAGGAATTTAGAAAGGAACTTCATAAAATGTTCTACCTCGAGGATTTTAGCCAGCATAGTCAAGAAGGTTTTCTACGGTGGTTAAACACTGTTAAGAGTAATCTAATAGTATGCATTAGATTAGATTGGAAAGTGGCCAAGTGTTAGGAGCGCATGAATATCTGCAAGACTATGCTTATCTATAAATATTGTAAGATAATAAGAAGAATTTCCTAATGATTGATTCTACAGGTACGTGAGAAAGAGAGAGAGAGAGAGAGAGAGAGAGAGAGAGAGAGAGAGAGAGAGAGAGAGAGAGAGAGAGATTTTCTTTCCCCTCCCTCTTCGTACTTGCAGGCGCACATTCCCCGGAGGTCAGAGAGAGAGAGATAGAGAGGGAGAGAGAACACTATTCACTTCTCTCCCTTCATCTCTAATATCTTTTCATACCTCTTCATTTCATGGTTTTTCGTAAATAACTTTAATATCTTTTCTTTATCTCTTCCGTTCATGGTTCTTTAGAAATGGGAAGTGAGCATACATAATAGCAAAACGGAAAGGAAAATGTACTAGAAGTCAAGGGCACAATGCGACGCGTGAAAGTATGGCATCTTTTAGATATGGAGACCTTACAGAAGGCTTCATCAAGCCTCCCTGCCTCTCAACTCCGTGATTTTGCATTGCCTGGAGTATACGTTAATAAATATTACATTTCTTGAGGCCTGATTCGTAAGATTCTTGTTTATAGAGATGTTGATGAGGTTATATCCTCACATAAGGTTAAAGAAGCAAAACTGTTGCATTAGGATGATGCTCGGTGATTGTTTACAGAGATGCTGATGAGGTTATATCCTCACATGAGGCAAAAGAAGCAAAACTGTTGCATTAGGATGATGCTCGGTGATTGTTTACATAGATGCTGATGAGGTTATATCCTCACATGAGGCAAAAGAAGCGAAACTATTGCATTAGGATGATGCTCGGTGACTGTTCGGAGAGATGCTGATGAGGTTATATCCTCACATGAGGCAAAAGAAGCGAAATTGTTGCATTAGGATGATGCTCGGTGATTTTTTACAGAGATGATGATGAGGTTATATCCTCACATGAGGCAAAAGAAGCGAAACTGTTGCATTATGATGATGCTCGGTGACTGTCCGGAGAGATGCTGATGAGGTTATATCCTCACATGAGGCAAAGGAAGCAAAACTGTTGCATTAGGATGATGCTCGGTGATTGTTTACAGAGATGCTGATGAGGTTATATCCTCACATGAGGCAAAAGAAGCAAAACTGTTGCATTAGGATGATGCTCGATGATTTTTTACAGAGATGCTGATGAGGTTATATCCTCACATGAGGCAAAAGAAGCAAAACTGTTGCATTAGGATGATGCTCGGTGACTGTTCGGAGAGATGCTGATGAGGTTCTATCCTCACATGAGGCAAAAGAAGCGAAACTGTTGCATTAGGATGATGCTCGGTGACTATTCGGAGGTTTCATCGCATAAAAACATGACCCTTTTTGATGATTTCTTGTGTTGTCGAACCTGAAGTTTGGGCATCTTAAGATTGTTTGTCTCTACAATATCATCGTGCAGACTTTATGTCTCATAAATGCTTGTTGTTATATTCAAGACTCATAGGGCAAACCCTGTGGTGTTGCATCTGTTCGTAGATGAAGAAATGGACATCAGTGCAGAGTCTTTCTGCTCGATTGTTTCTATTGCACACAGAAAGTTTTTATAGAAACCTGGGTAGTGATTAATATTACATTTCTTTAAGAACAAACATGCTTGTTTCTAAAGGGAAGCACTTTCTTTAGAAATTTACATCGCCTTCAACGAGAGAACGTATAGTACTGTGATTGCGACATCTATGAAAATGCAAAGCTATGATCCTTGTCCATCTGCAATGTAATATTCTTTTCATGGTGAGATAATAAGGCCTTATTGAATGAACTATACAGGTTCTGGATGCAAGTCAGTTTATTTCCTAATTTGAATTAGAAGAAGGTATTGATTGTTTATTTAGGGATGTGTTTTCTTTAGGAGCCAATGTAAGCTTCTACATTCCTAGTGCATAAGAATCTGACGATGTAATCGCTTCATCACATGCGATGATCCTATATGATGCGTTGTGTGCCTCATGATCTTGTTTTTTTTTCCATGTGATAGAAGTTTATTTTCAAGGGATAAATATTTTTATTTCCATGCGACAAACCGCGTTTTCATTTTCAAGCGACAAATGTATTTGCTTTCATTTTCATGACATAAGTATTTTAAAATGTTTTGAAATAGTGATAAGAGATGAATGTATGAGTACACATACTACACACTAGTCATTATTTACTGGAAACATATGAATATACTCAGTAGTAGCAATTGAATTGGTTGTTTGTGGTACTCTGTTTCCATTGTTGTTGGGCTGTGCGTTGACGTTTGCATAGAGCCTCGATTATTTCATAGTTAAAAATATACTTCCCCTTCAATTTTTGTAAAAAGGAAAAAGCCATCTATTAGAATGTAAGTCGAGACATGCCTCAGGGATCCAAGCATAAAATATTTTTAATTGCAGGTACAAAGATGATTGATCAACTGAATTTATGCAACATTGTTCAGGATTGTTATATGTTAGCATTATGTTTACTAATAAAGGAATTATGCATGTAATGGAGTTGAATGAGTGGAATGCAGTTTTCATGTTAAATCACATTCCATTCAACTGTCTATCTTGTATTTTCGAAAGAGTTTTTGTTTTGATTGTGAGGATGAATAATTGTGGCCTATGCATCTGAGAAGTAGAAAGTTTTTTTATTGGATAAAAGCATGACGGGTCATGTGCTATCTATTTTATAAAAAGTATGATATACCCAGTATATAGAAAACTATATGGCTATAAATGGATCTGAATTAATATACTATATGAGAAAGATTACCTATAAAATATGACTCTACAAAAACGTTGTCGATTTGATATATCCACAAAAACAGATGGGACATTGATTCAACCTGCATGGATTAACATGGGAATCTAGCGGCCATGTTGTCTCTCTGATCAAATAGAGAATGACGATAATCTACTTGGAACATCATTGACCTTGTTTTCATAGTAAATACAGTTGAGAAAGTTGAGGCTTATCATGACATTGTTGTTAGATGTATATAGAAGTTGTGTACACCGTTATGTGTGTGTGAGAAAGAGAGAGAGAAATATACAATTATTAGTATTTGAACTTTGTACATATGCATAAGTGCATATATGTAGTATGAACTATATGCTTGTGAGCATGAAAATGCATAAGAAAGCATGGAGGTGACGAGTGCATGTACACATATGAAGTGAATAGGTGACATGAATAAGTGTATGCGCATGCGTGAAGTATGTACATATGCCTATATGAAATAGATGTGTGCATAAGTTAGTTGAATATATATGCATGAATATATGATGATATGCATGTATATATGAAAAATGTTGAAGTAGTGTATGATGCATATTCGCATGGAAACAAATATAAGTTTACTTTCATTGAAATAAATATTTACATAAGCATGAAAGATAGAAAGTTAGAAGTTTATATACATGTATTAGCATAGAATTAAGTTATGTTAAGTTTTAAATATTAAATAGCAAATGAGTGTTTTACTTTACTAAAAGCATACTTATGTTTTTTTTCCTAATGATTGATTCTGCAGATCATCGAAGAGATTACAAAGGAGATTACGCGAATACAAGCTTACGAGATTTCAAGTTTACAAAAATTGCAACATTTGAAGATTGAAGTTTTTTATGATCATCTAGAATTCTTAAGTTGTATAGGATTATTTATAAAGAGGTTGTATTTGCACTCCACATAAGATTTGTATAGGCTTAAATAGATTCTTCATACCTTTACTCTAAAAATCAATATTAGTTCTTCTCTTTTTTATTTCGTATGTCTAAACATTTAGGATTTACAAGTAGTTCTGAACTAGTATCTACAACCAATTCTGATATTAAGAGTCAAGAATTAGAAACCTTTATTATAGGAACACTTCTTCCGTCTTCAATTGATAGTTCGAATAATAACGAAAATATAGAAATTGAAATCATTAAAGATAAAATAGTTAACGAAACTTTACACACATTAGAGCACGATCGTACTATTTCTCGAATTTTACCTTTAATTTTTATAGTTTTGCCAGAACCAGAGGACAAAGAAGACTTATTCCCACCTAAGTTAGTAAGAAAACCTAATTTAAATCAAATTAAAAACGAAGAAGTTGACATTGTTATAGATAAAGTTACAAGCGAGGAATTAGTTTTACCTTCTTACTTAGAAGCTATAGCTAGATATAGAAACGTACTACCTTATGGGTCATTGTCTTAAGAAATTAGTTCTTAATTTAAACTCGAATAGATTAGAAACCTATATCTTTTAACACTCCTAAACTAAAAAAACAACCGATGGCCTTAAGCATACTTAGAAGCACCCTGCGTGCAGTCAAAACGGTTAGGTTAGCGTGATTCTTTTAGATGAACGTCAGCCTACCTTCACACCCCTCTACGACAACGGACACTAATGGTAACACATACATGAGACTACCAATACAAAATTCATAATGAATTTTGGTCATGAATTTGTTTTCCTCATCTCATTCTGGGCAATCATCCTTGCTCAATCTCACATATGTGGGTAAAGGTGTACTCAATGCCTTTGCACCTTGCATATTGAACTCGTCAAGTACTTTGGATATATAGTCACTTTGAGACAAGTATATGCATCTTTTACTCCTATCACGAGTAATGCAGATGGCAAGAATATGTTTGGCATCCCCAAAATCCTTCATATCAAATACTTGACTCAACTTCTTCCTTAGATTTGACAAGTCGTAAGAGGACTTCCCAACATTCAACATATCATCAACATAAAGTATCATGCATATCAAGCTTTCATCTGAGCATCTCTTTGTGTAGAGAAAATGATTTTCATTGCATCAAGAATAGCCTTGAGACTTCATAAAAACATCAAACCTTAGTTACCATTGTCTAAGGGGTTGTTTAAGTCCATATAAGCTCTTCTTGAGATTAAAAACTAGACTTTCTTTGCCAAGAACTACATAACCCTTTGATTGTTCCATATAGATCTCATATATAAGATCTCCATGCAAAAAGCAGTTTTCACATCCATTTGGAGTAGCTCTAAGTCCTCCATTGCAACGAATCCAGAAGATTTCCTTGAAATCAACAACATGTTGTTGCTTCAAAACCTTAGCAAAAAGTCGTGCTTTATACTCTGGAGAAGCACTATCTAATGTGAATTTCAGTTTACATACCCATTTACATGGTAAAGCATTTGTGCCCTTTGGCAAGGGTACTAAATCTTGAGTACCATTCTTGTGAATAGAATCCAACTCACTCTTCATGGCACGGTCCCATTTGACATGATCAGTTGTGTGCATAGCCTCTTTGTAGGAAGAAGGCTCACCAACATCTAGTAGCATAACAAAATCCAAACCTAGAACATATCTATTAGGTGGATGTGAGACATGTCTAGGCATCTCAATGGTTTTTGAACAAGAACATTTGCACACTGATCTAATCGCACTTTCTCTTGAACATCCCTATGTGTAGCATTTCTATGCATGCTTACTAGAGGACTAGAATCCTCAAACACCACGCTTCTCACTTCAACCTCCTTAAAGGGCTCTTTATGCATCTTAGACTCATTGAAAATGATGTCACTACTTCTAATCAATGATCATATATGAGGATCCCATAAGCGATATCCAAATTGTCCTTATCGACCATATCCAAGAAAAAATGCATTTCTTTGACTTATGGTCCAACTTTTGTCTAAGAGTCTTGGGTATATGAACATATACATCACACCCAAAAGCTTGAATATGATCATAATATGGTGGCTTCCATGTCCATAACTCTTGTGCCACTTTCAAACCTTTGGTAGTACTAGTTGAAATATTAATCACGTGAATTGCATTCAATACTATTTCTTCCCAAAAGCCTTCTCAAAGGTTTGCATGATGCAGCATAGAAACTACTCTATCTTGAATAGTCCTATTCATCCTTTCAGCTACATCATTTTATACTGGGGTATAAAGAGCTATAAACTCTCTAGGAATTCCTCTAGACTCACAGAAAATGATAAATTCATGTGAGGTATACTCACCCCCATTATCTAAACATAAAACCTTAAGCTTAGTTCCTTTTTCAGTCTCAACTTAAGCAAACCATTTTCTAAAAGTAGGGAATACCTCATCCCTTGCTTTGATCAGATATACCCAGAGTTTTCTAGTAGCATCATCTATGAAAATGAAAAAGTAAAGAGAACCACCTAATGAACTTGTGGGCATAGGACCACACACATCTATAAATGAGATCTAAAGGCTGATTTGAAGAGCCAATGTGCATCTAGTGCACATTCCTAGTTTGCTTTCCATATTGACAATGCTCGCAAAATGAAAAATCTGAGGAACATAACATAGGTAAGTAGCCAGAACAAGAAATATATGGCTCAAACGGCCATGCCAAATACAAGCCATAGGCTGCTTAGTAACAGTTAACAAGTTTTCTTTTTGTGATACAAATAAAGGATCAAGTGAGCCAACTTTTCTTCCTTTTGCAATAACCATATTGCCCTTTGATATGCAAAAGGTGTGAGCATAGAAGACCACCTTGTAACCAAGGTCATCAAGTTGACCAACTCACATCAAACTACGTGATAAATGAGGTACCTAGCATACATTATGCATAGTGAATTTGGAACCATCAATGGAGTGCACAACCACATCTCGAATCCCCACAATGTCACATTGGTAAGAGTCACCAACTCTCATGGTGGCAAGAGAGTTTGCTGCATAATTAGAAAACCATTCTCTATGTAGTGTCACATGGAAAGAAGGACGAGAATCTAGCAGCTACATATGGGAAAGAGAATTAGCCATAAGAGCTAGGGTTGGCATAGTGCTATCGACTGTCAACGCATCAACATCATAAAAAATAGAACTAATTTCTTCAATCTTCATAGTCAAAATAGATGGTGTAGGTATTTTTTTAACATGCCCATCAACATTCAATCCTTTACCTTTAGCATTCTTAAATGCATAACATTGTTTCTTCATGTGTCCTTTCTTATGACATAGCACTAGAGTAAAAAGTGCCCATGTATAGGGAAAAGGTTCACATCAAAGCTACTCGAGGAACACATAAGTGTAACATTTATTAGAGATTGTTTGAGAATGCCAAATAGTCAAAGTGAAAATATTCAAAAACCTTTGAAAGCTATGGATCTTCTTTTGGTAGTGATCAAGATGAGATAACACGTATACAGGTAATAACTAGAGCTCAAAAAGAAATCGAATAATAAATATTGATGAAGAGAAGAAAATCTTGAAAAAGAATTCTTCATGGAAATAAAGAAGATAAAAAAGTCAAACTCGAAAAGGAAAGTAGAGGAATTGGAGAGAACCTTCCAAGAAAATATGCAAAAGAAGTTAGGAGAAATAATTGTGAACATGCCTAAACGAGAAGGTGAGTGCAAAGATCCTCTATAGAATAACCCTAGAAACCAAGAAATCTTTCATGAGAGAGTATGGAAGAAAGTGATGGAGAATAAATTAGAATCATAAAAGAATGATGATCTTCCATACCAAGAAATAAAAGCGGATAAGAAACAAACCATTGAAACAAATATAATTGAAGAAGTACCATTGAAATTGGAAGTGATAGTGAATGATCAATGCAAAACATCCTGTCAAATGACTTTAAGAGAAATAATGAAAAAAATCCCTCATACAAGGACATTTTCATCATTTCAACTCAATAGGAGTATTGGAATATTGTGCAAAGAAGAGCAACAAAATTATATGGAGAAAGCACATCTTTGGAATCCATCTCTATATACTTCAAAGATTGTTACTCTAAATAATTTATCAAGAATACGAGGCCATTGGCCTCTAAGATGGTATCAACCAATAATATCCATTTGGTTTTAAGAAAACCAAAAATGGATTGAACACATAGTGGGATACCTAAATAAGGAAACGCATGAACAAAATGAACTTAGATAGAAGGAGCTTGAAGGAAATGTGTAAGGAGTTTGTGTTGATAGATAGCCAATTGTATAAAAGAGGAAAGCATGGATATCTTAGGATCTAGAAGTATTTGAACATTTTGGAATTAGTGAGTAGAAAGAGGTGATGTCTCCAGTGATAGGAATGAAAAGTTAATACTTTATTTAGGATCTTGGTGGTTGTTCCAAGATGCTAAGCTATATGTACAAAGATATGACATTTGCTAGAGAACTAAACATCTAGTTAGAAAAGATAAACCAAAGTCTTTAGCAAATAGGGATTGGATTTTATAGGACCTATACATCCAACAACAAAAAGATTTCATGCATAATATATTATAGTGGCCATAAAAAATATAAAAAGATGGACTCAAGCAAAAGCCACTATGAAAAATGATGCTCAACTTGTAAGTAATTATATGAACATGTAATGACCATATTTGGGTTATTAACTAAATTGGTGAGTGATAGAGGAACTCATTTCCTTAATAATGTTATAGAATTTATGAAATAGCAATGCATGATAATTTACAATAGATGTACACCCTATCATTCACAAGCCAATAATTTAGCTAAAAATACAAATAAACTTTTGGGTATTGTGCTATCGAAACTAGTGAATACAAAACGAACAGATTGTGGTATGCAACTCTTTCATGTCCTTTGCGCTCATAGAGTGGCATAAAAAATATAAATAGGAACTACTCAATTGAATCTAGTCTATGGATTAAATGTGATCTTGCCCATGGAATTCTTTCTACCTACCTTAAGGAAAGGGAATCATTTGGATTTGGACTAGACATGAATTATCTAGCATGATTATGGAGTTAGAATAAATTGGAGCATCTAGATTACAAGCTATCATGAGTATTTATGTAGATAAGAGAAGACAAAAGTCATATTATGATATGCATATCATGGATGAATATTTTCAAGAAGGAGATTTAGTTGTAGCTTACACATTAAAATATCATACTAAACATCTAGAAAAAAGGGGGCATGGACCATATATCCTTCACAAGATTAGTACTAGTGGAGTAGTAAAATCAGAAAACTTGGATTGAGAAGTCATGCCAAATCAAAAGACATAAAAAACCTTTGATAGTAGAAGTATGGAGAAGATCACAACAATCTCAAATAGCAAAGTAATTAGACAGAAGAATAACACAAGAGGCTCAAGAGGAGGCTTAGGAAACAATAAGAAAGAATCAAGAACTGAGGTATTTGATGATTTGTGAGATCGAACAAGATAAAACTAGAAATCACTTGTCGATAATTGAAATGTATTATCAAGGAACAGAAATTAGGGTCATGTTGGACACTGAAGCTCAAGGAAATCTAATTAGTTTGAACTTGTTGAATTAACATGAGGAAAGAAAACATGGTAAAAATACAATAGTTAAAGAAATTTATGGGCAAAATGTTTCTTCGTTGTTAACAATAAACATTGAATTTCAATTAGGAGAAGAAAAAACTTTATTGGAGTGTGAGGAATGGCATGAAGAATTAGCACATGAAAAATTAAATCTAGGCGATATTCAAATTTCTAGCTAAGGAAAATTCATAAACTTCAAGAAATGCCAAAATGGAAACTCAATTGCATATGCATTAGAAGAAAACTCACAAGTACAATGCAACTAGAGAAAAAAAACCCAAAAGAAACAGAAACATGGAAAAAATAGCCAAAATGTCAAACAAATTTCGAAACCTAAAATGTAGAAAAAAAAATACAAAACAAAATTGAAATAATGGTAGAAATTTTTGACAAGTCTAGAGACCAAAACAACAATTAACAAAACACTTGCAAAGACCTTTAGATCCGAAGAAAAAAAAAGACATAGGAGGACTAGCAGAGAGCAAATAGAGCAAAAGAAGATGGTACAAAAAGAAGAAATGAGAGGATAATATTCAAATACAAAACAAATTAGGAAAAAGAAGAGTGAAGCCTCATCAATAGAAAACCATTGAAGTAAAATACTTAAGACCTTAATTATGCACCATGGAAATTATTGCATATCCGAAATAAGCATAAATAGGGCTACAATACAAAGTTGTGCATTCACTAGGCACAAGATTGTTCTTAACACAAGCGCTTAGGAAAGCTCTTTTGACATGTATAAAAGATCTAAGAGGGGAAGAAAAAGAGGAAATCCTCCTTATTTTTGTCAAATAGGTATGAGAAAAACCATGAAAAAATACAAAAACAAACCAAAAGAAAAAGAAAAAAATTTAAAAGAGAAAAAAAAAAAAATATATATATATATATATATATATATATATATATATATATATATAGTGTGTGTGTGTGTGTGTGTGCATGTGTGTGTGTGTAAGTGTTTTATTTATTGGGAACAAAGCAAGGTATAGGAAGAATGTGCCATTTTACTTGTATTCTATTTTATTTTTCGTTTTAGTTATCATATTTTTTCAATCTTTCTTCCAATTGCACTAATAGAAGAGAAACCTTGCTTGACTATGATGAGCATAGGCATTATATTGTGGAATGGAGTGATGAGAGTATTTGATGATTATTTTGAGCTCTTTACTTTATCTTGTGATGGAAGAAATATATTAGGTGTTGGTGTGTGGAGTATATTCTTACTTGATTTTATAGGAAAATGGCAAAAGAACTTCGAATAGAAAAGTTGGAAGTGGACTCTATGGAGTTATCCAAAGGACATTGGTTCTTGAATAGTGAGGCAGAAGAAGAGGTATTGGAAGTGAAGTATGATGAAGAGCAACTTGCAGAGTGGGATAAAATAGAGAAGAAACTCAAATATTACATCAAGATTTTTTGAAAACATATTTTGAGTGTTGAGAAGGGAAAGTTTAAATATACAATGTTGTGTTAGGAGTTCTACAAGTTCAAGAGGTTTGTAGTAGTATATAAAAGATGCAAAGTAGTTGGATGACATAAAATCCTAGTCAAACCTATGTTCTTCATAGACTTAAAAAGTTGTGAACAAGTGATAGGGTGAGTCAAATGAGGTAAAGCGAAACAATTTTGATCCTTATTTATTTGTAAATTCAACAATTTGGATAAAGAATACGTGGAAGTCACAATCAAGTTTAAACATATCAAGGCAACCAGAACTTCTATCCAATGGGAACTAAAGTAGACATCAGTTTTGTAAAGAAAAATGTAGCCTCATATGCAAGACATGCCAAGCTCTAAAACTTCAAGGAGAAACCAAATGAAGAACGGGCTATTATAACCTTCTTGTAGTTGGTGTGTTTTTTGTGAATACCTAGATAAACAATGACTCATAAACTGATAACTCTTGTTATGATGAATAACAAAGATAGGAAAAATCCATTTGGGGTAGTAGATATATCATTGTATGTTCATGATCATTTAAAGGAAGTTGCTAAGCACTGGGACTCTAAAAAATGCATGAATAGAGCCCAACTGCATACAAATATCATTTTACCATGCATTAGGGATGGAGGGCAAGCTGTAATGAGCTCCAGAAACACAAAGTTTTAGAAAGGCCATGGTTGGAGTAAAACGTTGAGGGAAGAAAGTGTTAGCAAAATAAATCAACAAGAAAAGAAAAGAGATAATTATGGAGGTTCAACAACCATTGAAGAGGCGAGAAAAGGATCCTAGGAACTAGAGTTGGAATCTGAAGAAGCTATAGAAGAAGAAGTAAAATTAAAATAGAAGAAGGTGCAAGTTGACAAAGAATGCCACCCACCTCAGATCAACAAAGAACAACTTTACAAGTACTTAATGGAAGATACTGACGAGAGAGCTTTGTATGAAGCTCAATATCAAATATGCTAGAAGATTATTCTAACAAAGCTATAGATTGGAGTCAATAGGGAGTCTTTGAAGTTGTGATGAATCAAATTGAGCAATTCAGACCCTCATGCAAAAACATAATCTTCTTAGGAATAGCTTCATAATCAGAGTTCATCAAGGGAGATAGAATCATTGATGAATAAAAAAAGGAGTAGGAGAGAATGCTACAAGATGTAGAAGAACAAAAGAGAATAATAGAGTCATGTGAAGAAAAATGAATAAAGCTAGAGGTAGAGGCTATAAAGGGAAAAAACATAATCATATTTTTGGAAGAAAAATGTGAAATGCAATAGAAACAATGAAGAAGATGGAAGGTGACATCAAACACCTAGAATCAAAGAATAAGATTATGCAAACCTCTTATCAAGTGTGTAGTAAATCAAACAAATAAATCAATAAATTACTGATAGAGGAAGGTAAGTATATGATAGAAGGAAGTAACACAAAAGGTACATTAGAAAGTCAAAATGAAGAATCGAAATCCATAAAGTAGGAGCTAGAAAAGATGAAGCTTGAATTTTAAAAACGCCAAGGAATCACAACAACAAGCTAGTGAAGATGTTGCTTATGCAATAAAAGGCTTCAAAAACCTAAGTGAGAATGTAGAGAAAGAAAGAGTTGATTGGCAACGACAAAAAGTAGAGCTTTTGAAAGAAATTGAATTATGCAAAGCCAAGTCTAGTATTCAATGAAAGGAAGTAATGATTCAAGACGTGGTTCAAAAAAGACCAGTCATAGAAGAAAGGAAACCCTCTCCCATCCAAAAACAAAATTTAGAAGAACAAAGAACAAAGGAAATAATGGATGAGGAGTTAGATGCATTCATCCAAGACTTGCTCGAGGACAAGAAAGCCAAGATCAAGTATGTAAGAAAAATTCATGATGAATATAAAAAGAAGATTTTTATAGTTTGCCTTGGAGTAGGGTGTGAATCCAACACACCATCATTGGGTAGTAGATGGAGTAGGAGTTCCATTTTGCATGGAGCATAAGAAATTATTTAACTACCATAGTTGGAATTAATCCCAATGAGTTCTTGGAGTATGAAGAAAATATGCAAATAACTAAATATTTGTTTGAGAAAGCTAACTCATCATGGAGAAACAAGTGGTTGGATAGGAATATAGACTACATGAAGATCTAAATAGAAGCATTCATTTGATGTTCAATCCAAGATTTTGTCCTAATGTCAGAAGAAGGGGTTGGTCAAGGATTTGGCAAATGAGAAAACATGGAGTGATTCTTGCAAAGTGGCTGAACTTGCCAAAGATAATTGGACCCAAGAAAGGAATCTTGTCAACCAAATCTTATATGCTCGTAGCTTTTAAAGAAGTGGCCAGGTATCTAAAAGATGTAAACAATCTCGCATGTATATTAACATTTATGGTTTTTAAACTAATCATAGCTTGTATAGAAACATTTACAGATACTCATATTAGAACTTTTAGCTATATAAGCTTCAGTTCCCCATCAGATACTTTAATTTTTTATTTAGGAGAGACACTTGATCACATATGCCTAATGACAAACTATAGTAGAATCATATTCATAGGTATCCATATGCACATATTTTTTTGGGTGCATTTTGTTATTGTTTCTTCGAATGGGATTCATAAATTTTTTGTAGATTATCCCTAGTCATGAAAATTTTGACCCATCTTCTCATGAGCAGTGCATGTGTGCAATAGACTCAGATGTTTGGTAGGGCAACCAAACATATTACCTCGCAGTGTAGTTTCTTGTCTTCACTCGAGCGTGCCCCTACAAGAAATACTATTACATGCATAAACAACTCCTCTTACCCTGTTGTGGGATTTGGTAAGATCATTCTAACCACTACTGATTGTAGTTCTTTTACATTGTCAGATGCTTTATTTGTGCCAAGGATCAAGAAGAATCTGTTATCAATTTCAGCTTTAGCCAAGATTGGCTTGGTTGTGAAATTTGTTGATGACAGATGTACAATTCATGACCTATCAAATGGCGACGTGATTATTGCTTCTAGATTATTTCTTCTTGTAAGCTATATAAGCTCATTGAATATGAAAGATCTATGAATCATTCAGCATGTGCAGTACATGATTCTCAAGCTATGTTAGATGCAAAGCTTTGGCATGCACGCTTTGGTCATTTGAATTTTGCTAGTTTGCTACGCCTACAGAAATCTGAAATGGTGTCCTCTTTGCCCAAACTTAAGGCATGTGATAAACATGTATGCAAAGGCTGTATTTTGGGCAAAAGCAGTGTTCCTCCTTCCCAAAAGATGATTCAGTTTGGGCTACTTAGAAATTGTGGCTTGTTCATAGTGATGTCTTTGGTCCTATGCAAACACCTTCTTTTAGGATCTATCTTTACTTCGTGACTTTGATCAATGATTTTTCTAGGAATGCATGGGTATATCCATTGAGGGCAAAGTCTGAAGTGTTCATGTGCTTCAAGCAGTTTCTCCTTTTGGCTCAAAATCTGTCAGCATGTGAAATGGGCATCCTCTCTTCTGATCGAGAGGGGGGAATACATGTCTTCTAACTTTAATGCATTTGTGGCTCAATGTGGGATAAAACATCACTGTACAATGCCATATACACCTCAAGAGAATGGAGTTGCTAAATAGAAGAACACATCACTTATGGAGATGGCGAGGTGTATGTTCAAGAGTCAGGCTTTACGACATAGTTTTTGGCTTGAGGTTGTCATGTGTGAAACATACGTATTTGATGCATATTTACATGATGCACATGTTGACGAGAGAGGTGATATTGAGGAGCCAAAAACTGTGCCAAAATGGTTGGTGCAGACTTTGCATGACAGCAAATTAGATGCACCTCTATCATATCATACTCATTAAGGCTCTCATAGTGCCTCTTTTGCATCATATTGCTATGGTATGGCTGCATCTAGTCTCAGTGATGAGACTGAGCTTGTTTAGTTTGATGAAGCACAAAATTTTGAACATTTGATGGTTGCAATGTAATCTGAATATGACGCTATCATGAAAAATGGTACTTGGTCTTTATGTGACTTGCCTCCTAGAAAGAAGGCCATTGGTACTAAGTGGGTATACAAGCTGAAGCCTAAACCTGATGGAATAGTTAAGAAATATAAGGCTATGCTTGTTGCAAAGGGTTATGCTCAGGAAAGCGGCATTGATTTTGATGAGATGTTTGCTTCTACTTGTCGAATGACTATTGTTCATGGCATTTATGCACTTGTAGCTCATCATGGTTGGAATGTACATCAGTTGGATGTTAAAACATCATTTTTGAATGGTGACTTGCATGAAGAATTGTATGTTTTTCAGCCATGTGGCTTTGTATAGAAGGGGCATGAAAACCAGGTGTGCAGGTAAAAGAAGGCATTATATGGTTTAAAGCAAGCAACACATGTTTGGTATGAAAAGATACATGCCTATCTCATTGCACATGGTTTTGAGAATAGTCTAACTGAAAGCACCTTATATATTAAGCATTGTAATGGTGTGCTTCTGATCATTTTTGTGTATGTTGATGACATGCTGCTCACTGGTCCTCATGAGAAGCATATTCTGATTTTAAGGCTGATTTACATGCCTCATTTGACATGTTTGATTTGGGGCATTTGCATCATTATTTGGGCATTCAATTTATGCAGGTTCATGGTGGAATAGCTTTGTGCCAAATGAAATATATTCACACATTATTGCAATGTTTTTCGTTGAAGACTGTAAACCTATTGCTAGTCCTATGGGGACAGGTTTAAGATTGAGTCTTCATGATGTTGGAGATACATTGGATGCTGTTATCTATCAACAGGCTCTTGGATGCTTGATTTACTTATGCATTAGTCGTCTAGATATTCAGTTTGTTGTCTCACAGATGAGCAAGTTTATGCATTGTCCAAGTAGCAAGCATTGGCAGGTGGTTAAGAACATCTTTCACTGTTGAGTGGTACCTGGCTACTTGGGTTGTGTTATCCCAAGGGGGGATCACTACCACTAGATTTGCATGATTTTTTTTTACTCTTACTCGGTTGGTTGCTATGGCACTCATGTGTCCACTAATGTCTTTTGCTTCATGCTTGGTAGTTCATGTATATGTTGGTTGCACAAGAAGTAGCCTACTATGCCCACTTCTAGTTGTGAGGTTGAGTATAGGGAACCTTTCATAGCGACTGTTGAGTGTGTGTGGCTCAAACACCTTATAGCTTCTCAGCCACCACCATCTTGACTGATAGTCAAAGTGCATTGACAATTGTGAGGAACCCTGAGCTCCATGCTCGCACTAAGCACATTGAGGTGCATTATCATTATGTCATGGAGAGGTTGTTTGCTAGAGAGATGAGCTTCACATATGTGCCCACACAAAAGAACATTGTAGACCTTTTCACAAGGCCCTCTTTAGGGAGAAGTTTGAAGCTTTCTGCAAAGCTTTGGGCTTACTTCCTTTTATTGATTTCCACATAGCTTAGCACTTCCTTATACATGAGTGCGAACTCTTTGCTCACGCCATCACTTCCAGGGGGGATTTGTTGATATATTTAGGTAGTGATGTGTGTGAACACACTAGGACCACCAGGGCACTTTTTTCCCTCCTTACGAGTTTTTTTCCCCATCTTGTATATATGCCTATTGCCCTAACCGGTTACTTATCTTTGTACATTCTAGTGGTAATACATTCAGTATTGTCTGTTGTGCTCCAAGCTTCTTCTTCATCCTTGTGCTGTTTGCATGCTTCCACAAATGTCTAATTCCAACAATATTCTAGGTGTTAAAGATAAAAAGTAGAAAAGATATGTCATCTTAAAACACTAAAGTACTTCATATGAATAGAGGTAATTTATGCACACAATGGCATCTTCTTTATTCAAAGAAAATACCTATTAGATGTGTTATAGAGCTATCAAATCAATCATTCTAAGCCAGTTTCTTAGAACATGCAACCTAGTACAAAGTTTCGTGTAGGTGAAGGAGAGATTAGAGAAGATATTATACTACATAAAAGCATAATTGGATTACTAATGTGTGCTAAAATAATCAGAACTAATCTTGCATGCCTAGTAAGAGCATTCTATCAAATCTTGCATGCATCAACTCATAGTCATCTTATGAAAATATGCAAAGTGCTTAAATACACTAATAAAGACATTAAACAAGGTTTATTTACTATTTTCATGATAAGGATATATTGTCAAATGATATCATGATGTTGATTCAAAAAGCGATAATGATGATCAAAAAAGTACAACATGATGTGTTTTCATGCTAGGTACAAAACTCATCTCAGGCAACTCAAAGTAATAACCTTCCGCCACTCTTTTGTTCAGAGAGGTTGAGCGCCTATGTCTACAATAAACCACATGTTAAATTATGTGTCTTATAAAGCTTTGTTAGGATTCTAAAGTGGAAGTGGAGGAGTTTCTTGTTTCTGTGGATAACATTTGAAACATCTACCTCACTAAGAATCCAATTTTTTTTGCAAGAAGCAAGCACATAGTGTTGAGAGTTCCATGCTCCAATATTTTTTTCACGTTTAGAAGCATGTTTAGAAGCATTATCATGTTAACATATATATCCAAAATGCAAGGAGATTCACCTCACTCCTAAATGCGTATTCACTCTAGCATGTTACCAAAAGTGTGCATCTTCTCCTCATGAAGTCCTCATGCTTATAGAGCACTCTTTCTACGTTCTTTTCTATTTACTTATTTCATCATGTTTCAATAGCTATTGTTTCTTCCACCTTAGCTTGGTAGGATGTTTTTTGATAGTAGAGTTGGATTTAGTCTCTTTCATTTTGACATAGTATGACAACATATGTAGCCTTTTGATAGTAGTACTTTTTGGGGTTGCTTTCATTATCTTTTCCATTAGGATGCATTTCTCTCTTAATTCTTAACTCCCTCCCTTATCACATCGTTAATATAAAATTCATTATGAACACTATTTCCATTACCATTTTAGATAGATTTATTTGTCATTATTCTCCCTCCCTCTCCCTTCCATCCTTTTTATGTGTACAACAAAAGTGCTCCTAAGCACTAAACCAACATGGTTGTTACCATCATTACCTTGCTTGCTCTTAAATAATGAATTTTCTTTGAAGTGCTTCTAAGCACTTCACATTGTGTTAAAAGTGCTGATTAGTAGTTACAAACAACCAAGAATCCTTCACTTTGTGCCACCAATGGATCGACGATTATGTGCTCCTTTCATTATTCTTTGTGCATTAGTACAAAGTGAGAGGAAAATGTGATGGTTCATTGCAATAGGATCATATTGAAGAAAGTAAGGGAATGAACTAGAGGATACCATGCTCATATGCAACACATCAATTCTGGGAAGGATTCTTTTTTGCAAATACACAACACCATTGTACCAATTTATACCTCATCCTACAATGCATGAAGTAGAATAAAGTGTCTAGCATGAAAGATGGGGAGCATTTCCAGATTAAGTGTGAGAGGGTGTATAGTTTTGACCTTGCACCACCCTTATGTTTGTAGAGGTGAAAACTTACTAGACTAATATCTTGATACTTGAGTTAGACGTGTTATGATTATTGCATCCAAGGATCATGCAAAAGAAGCCTCGATTATGATCATAAAGAGGATCTTTGAATCGATACAGAGGAAGAGATCAAATGAAGGGGAACTTCTTTTGCAAGTGAAGAGGACTACATCAAAAAAAAATGTGCAAGGCAATGATGCACAACTACATATGGTGTTCTTCAAATAGTTTTTAGTTATGGATTATTGAGAATACGCATTGGACATCATCGTATGAAGGCTACCTGAATGCTTTCACCAAGAAAAACAATACAACATGCACATATATAGCTCTAGGAAAATAGATATGTGTGCATGGATATTTGCAACAAATGTACCTTGAATAGCATACCATGATGTAGTAAACTTGTGCTACTATGAAAATAACGGTGTTTCTCTAGAGTGACCTGCATGACTTCCATAATTTCATACTCAACAAAAATTTCACATAGAGAAAGAGTTCCAACAACAGAAACTATGTAAGAGGACATAAAAAAAGAAAGAGAGATTTTGAGGAAGAAGTTAGAAAATACTTGACATAGAGAGAGAGAGAGGTAAGTGTAGGATGTGCCTCAAATCAACCATCATGCATGCTTCTAGTTTGAAGGCTTCTATTAGAGACAACACCAAGCAGATCGGCTACTTACTACCCAAACGATTTTGTTTGCTAAATATCATTCATCCCTCTACCATTGAAGAACAATGCCAAACTTGGTATGCAAAAGGAGTTCACATAAGCAATGCTATCATTGGAGACTCAAGAATGATTATATTTGACCACATATCTAGAAGTGTAGACTGCAAGCCATATAGTATCAACCATTGTTGCGGAATTGAAAGCATAATAAAAATTGTAAATACTTTTAGTCTATGATTCTAAGTGTGTGGGAGAGATAGAGAGTAGTAAAAACATATAATGAACCAAATAGTAGCATAATTCATATATGGTTTTTTTCTCATAGCTCATAAAAGAGATTCATCAAAGCTTTGGTGATTTCATCATGAAGCTTAAGTATGGTTTTATAAGTGTTTTATTTAGTAACTTCTATTAAGTGTCATGATGTAGATTTCAAGCTCCATGTAAAGGGACTAAACATTTCCATTTATCTATGATGGTAAGGCCTTACTTATAGTTTTTATATAGTCTCTCTCACATCATACATCTCTCAAAGTGCATCTCATAAATCATAGAGTTTCACATGTACTCTTACAAAAATATGACACGCAAAGGCCACTACAAGGCCAAGATCAAGTGAAAGAGATGCCACTAAATTTATGAAGGACTAAAGCTCTACACATACAAAGCATTAGTCAATGCATGCTCATAAGATGAAGACAAATACCAAACCAACAACACAAGAACAAAGAGAAGGCTCCATGAAATTAACATCAAAGGAAGAAAATGGATCCAAAGGTACCACCTTCCCCATGATGTTAACCCTTAAATATTTCTAGGGATCCCATATGTTCGTGGATCCTAGAGATGTCATGTGTCCCAACACCATGGATCCCATATGTCCATGGAACTACAACTAAGGGATGCAATATTTACTATGTTTGGATGCCAAATGTCCAAGCTATGTCTAAGGATCCCATATGTTCTTAGATCTAGAAACCCAATGGACTAAGTGATGTACTATGTCACTAGTTCCTGATATTTCAAACAAAAGGGTAATCACATGTAAGAGGGTGTTGAGAGTTCCATACTCCACCCTTTTATCCAAGCTTGAATTTATTCACAGTCTAGCACATATATCCCATATGCAAAGAGATTTCCCCTCTAATTCATATGATGAGTGCCTCACATCATTCCCAAATTCTCATTCAATCTAGCCCATTGACAAGTGTGTGCATCCTCTCCTCATGGAGTCCTCATGCTCATAGAGCATTCATTGTAAATTCTTTTCTATTTATTTGTTCTATCATTTTTTCATATTTATTGTTCATTTCTCCTTAGCTTGGTAGGATGGTCTTTAATAGTAGAGTAGGAATAGTCTCTTTCATTTCAATACATAGAATCTCATTTCCACTTAATTTGAGAATACCCGAAATAAGTTAGGTATAACATATATGAATATAGAATTGTAGTTTGTGGATAGTATCATACAACTTACTAAATTTATAGATGTTGAAGGATTCAAGGAATAAACCAAATAACGGATATATAAAGAAAAGAGGAAGAAAATGATTTGATCTTGAGGGGGAGTGTGGGAAGACTAAAGGAAATTTCAAATTTAAGGTTGTGGGGAAACCTCAAATCTCAATTTCACATCCAAGAATTTAAAATAGGGGTTATGTTCATGAGCTGAAAGCATCAATGCATCGATTAAATGGAAAGAAATCAGTTCTAGAAAAAAAGGTCATATTTTGATGAGATTGGACCACACCTTTATAGAAGTACATTATTATCAATGATTAATGGGGTTATTGCATGAACATCAAGGCCTTTAACGAGTATGAATTGTGGAAGATAGTTTCTAAGATGCTGCAATGCCTAGCCACATCTCATTCTACACGTTCTTTGCATTTTTTCAAAGATTTCATTCTTAGCTTCTCTATGTATAGATGATCTTGGAAGAAAACCTCTCATTGTAGTTGTTGTTTCTTCTTAATTATTAACATCTTTGTGGTGATTATTATCGTTCAAAAGCTTAAATTGTCAACTTGAGAAGGTAAGTCTTGGGTTCAATTCCTACACAAGACTTATCAACCAGAACACTATTTGTTCATTGAATCAATCACATGATGTTTATCCTATAAATCATACATAGAAACATCAATCACATGATGTATTATGTTGGTACACCAATTTACACCACCTGTTAGTGACAACTCATAAGAAAACGGTACAACACTTAGATGACAAAGGATAAAAGTAGTAGAATAAGATATATTTGTTGATTATTTTAGTTATGTTTACAAAGTAATTTTGGGAACATTCGAGAATGCTAGAATGATCGGTCTAGAAGCCATGGAGTGTCGCAGATGGTGCTCAAGAAAGTTCATATAGTTATGGAATAACACAAGGTGTGGATCTAGCTGCTCTCAATCGTCTCTTCTCCTCTTTTCCTAAAAGTGATTCTTTCCTTTCTTCTACTTTGCTTTGAATGTCTGTTTCTTCCTTTGGTGAATTACTCTCTCTTTCTCTTTACAATTCTTTTCCGCTTGTTAGAGTTCTTGCTTTACCACCAACTTGAATCTTCCACATTTGCTATTTGATACTCCTTCCTTGTCCGATCCTTCCTCAAACACAATCTTCATGTTTATATGCGTGCATGTTAAGTTGTAGTTGATCCTCAACGAGCCCCCTAGTTCTTCAGCGTAGAAATGTTGTATATCTATAATTATATTTACAAATCTCAGTCACATTAAATTAGAACCAAAACTTAAGGCTTAAAACCTTATTAAAAAGGAAAAACAAGGTCTATGTAAATAAGCCCCAATATGTGAAATAGATAATTCTTGAGAGACATGGGTAGAGAAAGATAGTGTATGGCCAATTGTTTGTATGTATGAAGTAGAAAGAACACTTGTCCCTTGGATTCCTTGAATTCCAATAGTAACACTTTCTATAACTTATCACCTATATTTCATCAATGAAATTTAATAAATGGAAATATGTGATTGATATCCTACGAATATAATCCTGCTACTCAATGAAAAGAAAGTTTCTCACAAATTTAAAAAAATCCAAAGAAATCAATAAAATTCAAAAGCCAGATATTGAACAAGGATGCAGATGCTACGTGGAGCATGAAAAACTAAGAAAAGAACAGTGATGGAAGCCAAAACTCAAATGCAATACCACGTGCACATCTGTAGCTCCACGGCAAGAGAGAAGCGTGCATGGAAATCTTCAACAAGTGTAGAGCGTATAACATATAATGATGGAGTAAACTTTTGTTGCTATCAAATTAATGGTGTTTCTCTGGAGTCAGTAGCAGGGCTACCATGAGTTAATACTTGGGAGAAATTGCACATAGAGAAAGAGGTGCAACCATAGAAATTGTCTAAGAAGGCATAAACAACTACATAAAGAAATATTTACAAGAAGAAACTAGAAAATACTTGGCATAGGCAGGCATGCTTCTAGTTTGAATGCTACCACCTCAATGTTGAAGACAATGCCAAGCAGATGGGCTTCCAGCTACCCAATCGATATTATTGTCTGCCAAAAATCATTCATCCCCCTGTCATTGAAGAACAACACCAAACTCTGTATGCAAAAGGAGTTGACATAAGCAATGATGACATTGGAGAATCAATGCTGATTATATGGGACCACTTATTTGCCACTAGTAGAGTAGAAAACATATGGCATCAACTATTTGTGCGGAATTAGAAGGATGTGATTCTAAGTGAGTTAGAGAGAGAGAGCAATAGAAATGGATAATGAAACAAATAGAAGCATCATTTACATATGATTCAAGTAGCTCATAAACGAGATTCATCAAAGCTATAGGGATTTGAACATAAAGCTTAAGTATGGTTTTGTAAGTGTTTTATGTCATAGATTCTCTTAAATATCATGACACACATTTGAAGACTGTTGGGAATGATGATTGAATGCACTCAAGAAATGAGTTGATGCTGCAAAACCTGCTTCACACCTGCCCTCCTTTGACTCCAGATATGTTTAGTATACTTGCTTAGCTTCCAAATGACACCAAAATATACTATATGTACTTTGGAAATGAGTTGAGTAATGATTTGATCAAGACAGACTACTTGTGACCATAAGATTCAAGAAAACTTGCTATTTCTGTAGTTACACCTGCTCAGTCTTCCACTCAGTATGACCAGCACACTTAAAATTGATCTAATTGCTTTTGGACATAATCAATTAGCTTAACAAGCTTTCATTTGCAAGTGGAATGAGAGGAAATGACAAACTACACTCTAAGAAATCAATTTAGCAAACTTAGGGACATCCTCGACATTTTAGGAACTGTATAGAGAAATACCAGAGATCCCTTCGACCGCAATTTCTCCCAGATGGTTGTCCAATGACCTTCAAATTTTTTAGGCATATAGTATGCTTCAAGCTTGTTCCAATGTGCTTTGAATCATCCAAATTGGTTCAGTAGATCTTGAGATATGCCTCTTGGAAGTTGACAGAGTTGAAGAGTACACTCAGAGAATAACAGAAATGATAAATATGAGTATATGTATTAAATCTATTGATTGTACATTCCCATTGGCATGATATGCACTACCCAATGGTACTCAGAGGTGTAGGCTATAGTGTAGCACTCACACACTCAAATATTGATGCAAGATTGCCTCGGGATCTATGCTAAGTGGACCAGCTTACCCGCGACTTTTCTTCTTCACTTATATATGGTTTTAGTGAGGATTTGAATTTGAACTTTAATTCAAATCTCCTAGAATCTTGTACCTAAAAGTGAATGAGATATTCTCTCAATCATTCACCCACTCAATCAATCAAATTTTCCACGACTTAAACTAGTAGGTGTGATTACATGAGTGGTTAGAGTCATATTGACTTTTACAAGAGATAAAAGGTAATAACCAATAAGCATTGGTTCCTATGATCATTGTTCCATGTAGATATATCCTTCATAGGTTCCAAGCTAAACCTTCAAGGTCCAAGCTTTATGTGAAGTCTTCAAGGTTGATATCCAAGCCAAGTGTTAAGGCTTGAATTACACCAACAGCTCCCCCTCAAGCCAAACACTTTGGCTCAAGTCTTCATCTCTAGTCTTCAATTACTTCCTGCAATCCAATCATGGATTTAAATCTGCATAGCTTGCTTCCATACAGAGCTTTAGTAAGTAAATCTGCACATTGCATATTAGTAGACACATATGACAATTGAATATCTTTGCTAAGTAACTTCTCCCTCACATAGTGGTAATGAACCTCTATGTGTTTTGTTCTAGCATGATAAATTGGATTAGCTGCAAGGTGAAGAGAACTTGTGTTATCACCAAAGATGATTGGTGGCCTTGTGTATAGGCCCAATTCTGAATATAAAAGCTTCAACCATATAGCTTCTTGAGTGGCATTTGCTAGCCCTCTATACTCTGCCTCAGTAGATGACAAGGCTACTGTGGGTTGTTTCTTGGATGACCAAGAAATTGGTTTATCACCTGCAAAACATATGTAACCAGATGTGCTTCTCCTGTCATCCTTGCAACCTGCCCAATCTGCATCTGAATATACCTTAATATCAATGTTTGATAAATAGGGAAAGTACAAACCATGATGTTGTGTTCCCTTTAGGTACTTTACTATCTTCTTTGCTGCCTCTAAATGAGGTACTCTTGGTTTATGCATAAATTGGCTAAGTACACTAACACCATATGATATATCAATCCTGGTTAAGGTAGCATAATTAAGACTACCTACCATACTTTGGTAACCTGTAATATCTTGGAGTTCTTCCCCTTCATGAGCACTGAGTTTGTGGTTGACCTCCATAGGAGTGCTTGAGACTTTAGATTCGTGCAAATTAAACTTCTTGACCATGTCCTGAATATACTTCTTCTGAGTAATAAAGATACCTGAATTTGTATAGACCAATTCAAGTCCTAGAAAGTACTTCAATAATCCAAGATCATTAATCTTGAATTCCTTCATCATCTGTCCTTTGATGTGTCTAATTCCCTGAACATCATTTCCTGTAATAATGATGTCATCAACATAGACACACAAGTATATTACCTCTGAATTGTTCCTTTTGATAAACAATGAAGTATCTGCTTTACTCATTATGAATCCTTGGTCTAGGAGGTAGGTTGTCAACCTGTAATTCCATGCTCTAGGTGCCTGCTTCAATCCATACAGAGCCTTCTTCAATTTACAAACATGATTTACCTTCTTGGGATCTTCATAGCCAGGTGGTTGTGACATGTAGACTTCTTCAGATATCCATCCATTCAAGAATGCATTCTTCACATCCAATTGGTACATGTTCCAATTCTTGGATGCAGCTACACTCACCATAACTCTGATAGTTGGCATCTTGGCCACAGGAGAAAATGTCTCCTCATAATCAATGCCTTGGGTTTGTGCAAAACCCTTGGCTACCAACCTAGCTTTATATCTGTTTATTGTACCATCTGAATTCCTTTTGAGTTTGTAGATCCATCTGGATCCTATCACCTTCATAGATTGCTTCTTGGGTACCAATTCCCAAGTGTCACTCTCCTTGAGAGCCTCCATTTCTTCATCCATTGCTTCCTTCCATTCTGGTTTAGTAATTGCTTCTTCAAATGTACCTGGTTCTTCATTCAAGAGATCCTTTGCAAGATATACAGAATGCTTGGTTACAAGGGAAGTATCATACCCATACCTAATAGGCTTCTTACTTTCTCTCTGAGATCTCCTCATAGCTTGAGTTGAGGATTCTGGTATATCCTCTAGCTTCTTCATCTTCATTTTCCCTTTGGATTTCCAAGCCTTGAACTCTTCAATGTTGATGGTGTCTTCATCATCTGAGCTTGTGTCCTCTTTCTGAATTGGTTCTTGCTTGATAAGCTTGGGAAAGTCTTCTTCCATGTCATAAGGTAGACTTACCTTCCTGCATTCATTTTCATACCATGAATCATCGTCATCAAAGATGACATCTCTGCTTACCTTGAAGCCTTTGTTTGAGGGGTTGTAGAATCTGTATCCCTTCTGATTCAGATCATAACCAATGAAGATACATTTTTCAGCTTTAGGGTCTAGCTTTCCCCTTACCTGTGAGGGATATGCACATATGCAACACAACCAAAGATTTTGCAATGATCCAGAGATGGTCTCTTACCATGCCAAGCCTCATAGGGTGTCATTCCATCAAGTGTCTTTGATGGCAACCTGTTAATTAAATATGTGGCAGTAGATACACTCTCTGCCCAAAGATAATTTGGCAATTTCTTTTCATTTAGCATAGACCTAGCTGTCTCTACAATGAGTCTATTCCTCCTTTCAGCTACCCCATTTTGTTCAGGTGAGTACCTTGTAGTAATCTCCCTCTTGATGCCTCTTTCCTGCAAGAAATCTTCAAAGTCATTGGAGAAGTATTCTCCACCACCATCTGACCTTAGCTTCTTCAAATGTCTACCTGTTTGATTTTCAACTAGTGCAAGGTACCTCTTGAAACAATTAAATACTTCATCTTTATGTTTCATGAAATATAAGACAGTCCACCTGCTATAGTCATCAATGAAGGACACATAGTACCTTGATCCAGATATGGATGGCTCCTTGCTAGGTCCCCAAACATCTGTATGCACCAATTCCAGATAATCTTCATGCATAAAACCTTTCTTGGTATAGGGCAACCTGTGTGACTTACCAAATTGACAAGCCCCACACTTGTATATCATGTGTTGCTTGGATACATTAGGTATCCCAAGCACACATTGATCCCTGCTCATTTGTTTTATGGTCCTCTCTCCAATGTGACCTAATCTCTTGTGCCAAATCTCCAATTCTGATAGTGTTTGATCTTTATAGTTGTACAAAGCAATATTCTTAGTGTCTTCAACTTCAAAGGTATACAATCTACCTGATTTTTCTCCCTTGGCTATCCTTCTGAATCCATGTCTTGGATCCTCCACATATGCACCATGTTGAGTGAACCTGACCTGCAATCCTTTCTCCACAATCTGACCTACACTCATTAGGTTCTTGGTGATTGTTGGAACATACAATACTCTGCTCAATAGATTCTGATTACCATCACTAGTTTTGACATTACCTACTTTAACAACTGTTTAGTGTCATCACCTGTCTGTAGTTGGTGCTTGCCTTTGGGTTCTTCCAAATCAGAAAGTAATGCAACATTTCCAGCTACATGATTAGAGCAACCTGAATCAATATAGAATAAGTGATCATCATTGATACCTGACTTAGATGTCATATTCATGATCAATAGGGAGTCATCTTGCTCCTCTGCATAATTGTTGTAGTCTTTCCTATTTCTATATCCACCTTGATAGTTGCCATTGTGATTGTAGTTGTTGTTATAATTATTGTTGTAGCCATGGTAGCCTTGAGATTGGTTGAATCTGCCTCTGCCTTGAGTGTATCCTCCTCTTTGGTGACCTCTTCCTCTTTGGTTCTTGTAGTTTTTGTAGCATTCATCTGTGGTATGGTTAGACAAGCCACAAATATTGCATGGAGATTGGTTGTAGGGTCTCCCCCTACCTGACTTACCTCCTCTGCCTCTACCTCTTGAAGATCTACCTCTCCCTGCATAGTTTGCTTGGGAGGTAGAGCCTTCTTCATCAACCTTTTTGTTTTTACCCTTGTCCTTAGCCTTCTTATCAGTATATAGGGCAGAGGGATTGTTACCTTTTGATTGCTCTCCATTCTTTGTAAGCTTTGCTTCATGTGTGAAGAGTTGTCCAATCAGAGTTGTTAGATCATGTGCTTGGATGTCCATGTATAAATCCATTGCTGTGGTAAAGCTCTCCCACTTGTCATCTGCCTTTAGTCCATTGATCACTTGTCTGACTATTTGCTCTTCCTAAATCTCTTCTCCAACACTTGCAAGTTGGTCTGCAATGTCTTTGACTTTGGTAACAAAATCTGAGACAGATTGCTTTGATTGCTTCCTAAGAGTGGTAAACTCAATGCATAGCTGATTCTTTCTGGCCCTTGTGCTTGATGAAAAATAAGTTGACAAGGTTTCCCAAGTCTCTTGGGAAGTTTTGCAATTCCTTATGTGTGGTAGAAGGAAATCAGAAATAGAGTTTAAAAGATATGACCTTGCTAAAGCATCTTTTGCACACCATTGATTGAGTCTCTCTTGCTCTTCCTTGGTGGGTAGGCCTCTAGCTTTGAATGAGGGCAATTCCTCATCTCCTGATATGAATCCAAACAAGCTCCTTCCTTGTAGATAGGTCTTCATCCTTAGAGACCAAGCTTGGTAGTTGTTCCTGTCTAATTTGTCAATGAAGGAAGGGAAACCATCACCCATGATTACCTTATATGCTCTGATACCACTGTTGGGAATGATGATTGAATGCACTCAAGAAATGAGTTGATGCTACAAAACCTGCTTCACACCTGCCCTCCTTTGACTCCAGATATGCTTAGTATACTTGCTTAGCTTCCAAATGACACCAAAATATACTATATGTACTTTGGAAATGAGTTGAGTAATGATTTGATCAAGACAGACTACTTGTGACCATAAGATTCAAGAAAACTTGCTATTTCTGTAGTTACACCTGCTCAGTCTTCCACTCAGTATGACCAGCACACTTAAAACTGATCTAATTGCTTTTGGACATAATCAATTAGCTTAACAAGCTTTCATTTGCAAGTGGAATGAGAGGAAATGACAAACTACACTCTGAGAAATCAATTTAGCAAACTTAGGGACATCCCCGACATTTTAGGAACTGTACAGAGAAATACCAGAGATCACTTCGACCGCAATTTCTCCCAGATGGTTGATCCAATGACCTTCACATTTTGTAGGCATATAGTATGCTTCAAGCTTGTTCCAATGTGCTTTGAATAATACAATTTGGTTTAGTAGATCTTGAGATATGCCTCTTGGAAGTTGACAGAGTTGAAGAGTACACTCAGAGAATAACAGAAATGATAAATATGAGTATATGTAATAAATCTATTGATTGTACATTCCCATTGGCATGATATGCACTACCCAATGGTACTCAGAGGTGTAGGCTATAGTGTAGCACTCACACACTCAAATATTGATGCAAGATTGCCTCGGGATCTATGCTAAGTGGACCAGCTTACCCGCGACTTTTCTTCTTCACTTATATATGGTTTTAGTGAGGATTTGAATTTGAACTTTAATTCAAATCTCCTAGAATCTTGTACCTAAAAGTGAATGAGATATTCTCTCAATCATTCACCCACTCAATCAATCAAATTTTCCACGACTTAAACTAGTAGGTGTGATTACATGAGTGGTTAGAGTCATATTGACTTTTACAAGAGATAAAAGGTAATAACCAATAAGCATTGGTTCCTATGATCATTGTTCCATGTAGATATATCCTTCATAGGTTCCAAGCTAAACCTTCAAGGTCCAAGCTTTATGTGAAGTCTTCAAGGTTGATATCCAAGCCAAGTCTTAAGGCTTGAATTACACCAACAAAGACCCATGTAAAGGGACTAGACAGTTCCATCTAACTATGATGGGAAGACCTTCCTATGGTTTTTACACACTCTCTCACATCATGTATTTCTAAAATGTGTATCTCATAAATCATAGAGCTGCACATGTACTCTCACAAACATATGAAATACGAAGGCAAGTACAAGGCCAAGTCCAAGTTAAAAAGATGTCATCAAGGTGAAGGACTCAAGCTCTGCATATACAAAGCATTACTAAATGCATGCTCATAAGACAAAGACAAAAACTACACCAACAATAAAAGAATAAAGAGAAGGCTCCATCAAACCAAGATCAAAGAAAACAAACAGATCCAAAGGCACCATGAACCCCATGATGCAAACCCTTTCATATTTCTAGGTATCGCATATGTCCCTAGATCCAAAGGATGCGATATGTCCCAACACCATGGATCCCATATGTCCATGGAACTACAACTAACGGATGCCATATGTCGAAGCTATATCTAAGGATCCCAATATTCAAAATGTCCTTAGATCTAAAATCCCAATGAACTAAGTAATTTCATATGTCAATAGTTCCTCACATTTCAAAAAAAAGGTCATCACATGGATGAGGGTGTTGAGAGTTCCATGCTCCACTCTTTTGTCCAATCTTACATTCGTTCTCATGCTAGCACATATGTCCCACATGCACGCACATTTTCCCCCCACTCGATATAAGGAGGACCTCACATCACTCCCAAATGCTGATTGACTCTAGCCCATTACCAAGAATATGCATCATCTTCTCATTATCGTGTTTCCATATCTATTGTTTCTTCCTCCTTACGTTGGTAGGGTTCTCTTTAATAGTATATTAGGAGAATTCTCTTTCATTTCAATTCATAGAATCTTATTTCCAGAGAATACCTAAAAAAAGCTTGTTATAATGTATGTGAACATTGAATTCTTGTTTGTGTACATTATCATAAAGCTTATTGAATGTACACTTGTTGAAGGATTCAAGGAAGAAACCAAATAATGGATACGTAATGAAAATGCGAAGAGAATGACTTGATCTAGAGGGGACGTGTTGGAAGATGAGAGAACATTTTAAGCTTAAGTGTGTAGGGAAAACCCCAACTTTTCAATTTTCACATCAAGGACACTAAAAAGCGGAATATTTTCTATGAGCTTTGATGAAGTGGAGAGAAATCAGTTGTAGAATAAAAAATAGGTCTGATTTTGATGACATTGGACGTCACTTTTACACAATTACATGATTATCAATGGCTCACAAGGTTATTACATGAACTCCATGGCCTCTAATGAGGTCTTATGTCTAAGAGTTGTGGAAAAAATTTTCTAAGCTCTTGTAATACCTACCCATGTTCTCTGCATATTTTGCAGAGATTTCATTGTTATCTGCCCTCTTCATAGATGATCTTGAAAGAAAACCTCTCATTGTAGTTTATGTCTCTTCTTAATTATTATTATCTTTGTAGTGATTATTGTCGTTGGAAAGCTTACATTGTCAACTTGAGAATGGTCTTGATCTCAATGCCTACACAAGACAAATCAACCAAAACACTATCTATTCATTCAGTCAATGTTCTATCATGCCATAGAATAGTACATATATGTCGTATTAGATGCGCTCAATTAGCTCTTCTCCCTCTTCTCCAAGATGTACTCCTTTCCTTGTCTGCTTTCATTTGCATGTCTATTTCTTCCTTTGGTCAATTACTCCCTTTTTCTTTTCTACTTTTTTTCCCACTTCTTTGCCTTCTTCTTTTCTGGGCGGCATTCTCTATTTGATACTCCTTCCTTGTCTGATCCTTCCTTAAACCTAATTTTCATGTCTCTATTCATGCATGTTGAGTTGTGGTTGTTCCTCACCAAGCCCCTCATTTCTTCCGTATATAAATTTTGTATACCTATAATTATATTTATGAACCTTCGTCACATTGAATTAAAATGAAAATTAAGGGTTGTAGAGACCTTAAGAAAAATCACGATCTATGTAAATAAGCCAAATATTTGAAATAGATAGTTCTAAGGAGAGGCATGGGTCGAGAAATATAGTGTATGGCCAATTCTTTGTATGCATGAAGTAGAAAGAACAGGTGACTCCTTGGATTCCTTGAATTTCGATGATAACATTTTCTATAGCTTGTACCTATATTTCATCGACGAAAGTCAATAAAGAAAAATATGTGATGATATCCTACTTTTATAATGCCACAACTCGATGAAAAGAAAGTTTCACACAAATCAAATAAGTGCAAAGAAATCAATGAAAGTCAAAATTAAAAAATTGATCAAGGATTCAAGTGCTGTGTGGAGGACAAGAAATAAAGAAAGAAAAAGCGACCGAAGCCAGGATTCAAAGTAAAGCGTTTATATGTATAGGTCATTAATCAATATAATTAAGTGGTACTAAAAAGCCCAAATAATTAAATGAGATAGGAAGCCATTGGCTTCTTTATGGCAGCCTTGATATGTATTCAATAAACTAGAGCTTGTTAGTTCTCTTTGCATTGATTTACTTTCCATATGGACCGATATACTCTTGCCTTTATCTTTCGTGGATACAAAGTCATGGACTCTATGATGAACAAACTTTTGTGTACCCTTTCTTCTTCAATTTATGTGTCCCTCTTCTGTGTCGCATACTTCATCTTCTTTCAAGAAATTCAATTCAGCCTTATTTTTCCGTGAAGGCCAGCCACCTTGTCAATGTGCATACAAAGGAAATGTGTATTTATGTGTGTGTCATACCTGTACTGTATTGAATTATGTGTGTGAAGTGTGTTTGTGTAAAATAAGTGTTGATTGTCTGAAAGCGGTGTAACTATGTATGTGTATGTGTCCAACATCATATGTGTGCACAATCATAATTCAAAGTACATCGTGTATATATATATATATATATATATATATATATATATATATATATATATATATATATATATATATATATATATATATATATATATATATATGTATGTGTGTGTGTGTGTGTGTCTGTGTGTACGTATGTCTCTCTATGTTTTAGCAGTACAAGTTTTCAACAAGAAACTTGATCTATAGTGCATCATCTTTCATTGAATAGATCTAGTCATCTTTGGGTGTCTCTACGATCCTTCATGCAGTTTACTCGGCTGCAAAGGAGATATGGCCTTCTAAGGCTGAAGAAGGTCATATCATACACGTGATGATGATCGATATTGAAAGTCTCTTTTGTCTGCGAAATGGCCAAAATTCAACATGAGCTACAAGTTGCAGCCTGAGCTAGAAGATCAGAAACAGAGTGCAAACGCCATCAAAAAGAGTCGTCAGAGCAGGAGAGCGGAACAAAATGGCTATGGTGGACATCTAACGAAGGATGAGCGTTTTAAATACTGGTCGGCAAGTACAATTTGTTGCATTCTCTCTCGATGATTGAAGCTTCAGCGTACTGAAGCCTCATCATAATGAATATAATGCATGTCGTCCTGCTGAACAGAGGGCTTGTGTCTTCAGAAGGTTGATGACAGACCATACAATATACGATATGAGCCATTTCTTGTCGGCAGAATATAAATCCTTGGTTTTCGCTCGAGTAGAGAAGGAGAGGAGAGAGAAGAGAGTTCGGCCACGACAATCTCTATTTGAGGAAAAAGGAAGTGAAAAGTAAAGAGGTCACATCTCATATGTCATCTCTTTGTGTTTTCTACAGGAAGATAGTTACACAATCATACAAAAGAACAACATACGAATCAGAGAGAGAGAGAGAGAGAGAGATCCTGACCATTGTTTGCAGTAATGGTTGTAATTTGGGAATTTCTATATGATTTTGATTTGGCAATTATAAGTAAATGAGAACTTGTTTATGAAGCTTGATTTGACAAATTGCACTAGGAAGATGAACTTTCTTGAATTGTTATCAACATTCACTCTTGATCACCACTTGTCAAATGTACGAATGTGAACTCAAGAGAGTATAACTATTAGACATGAATAAGTGCAGAAAGGTCTGAGCAAAGATGTGAAAATTAAAGAGGAAGTAAACAAAAGCAATAAAAAGACAAGAAGAAAACAGACCCCACAACAACTACCTAGTTACATAGCCTACATAACTTGTAATGGTGGGACTATGAAACGTTCAAGAGCAAGGGAGATAAAAGATTTCCATGATTTAAAAGGGAGTAGGAGGTAAGGCAGGTATATACATATAGGACCCCATATGCGATTCCTCGTTGAAAGGAACTCTATCATTGTGCATTGACAAACCTTCTGTACTACCCATGTATGGGTGGTAGTTCACTATGTGGGTAGTGACAGGCCATCCACAACTGTCCATATCTAAATCAATGCAATGGTTTAGTCATAGACAACATCTACCCTACCGTAGATGCCTAGTTGACCCATCATAACTCTTCCTTGTATTCTTCATCAAGAAACCTCTACATCACATTCTAATCTGTACTTTGCGAGAGCATAAGTGGAAAAACGCATCATTGTTGTACCGGTTGTTAGTCAGAAACCGCTCAGTTTATGCTATATCTGTTAGGCACTCTACTACAATCATCTCTCTTGCAAAACTGCTTTTTGATATATAATAAGTCCTATCACATTGCACCAAGGACAATGATTATAAGCATAATAATATTCGGAAATAAGCATATCCCTCATGTAACCCCTGTTTTCTATCTATCGATTTTCACGCATAGTCCAATATCTACATTTTTAGTACAAACATTAATATCTAAAAAAGTAGTGAAACAAGACAATATGATAGAAAGGGCTCTAGAGTTTGGATTTTTTGGCTTAGGTATTGCAGAGCTGCCGAAGCACCCCACCCCCCAATCTTGATTTTAGAGACAACGTAGGTGCCATGGTAGAATAATGGGAAGAGGCGACATAAAAAGGTCGTTTGATTTTCTTAGAAAAAATGATCACATGGCACTTTTACTTTGAACATCCTCTCAGAATGAAAAAAATTCATGAAGCCTCCCAAAAGATTTTGCAATTCCAAAATATAGAACGCAAATGGAGAAATAGAAGAAGAACCATAACATACATCAACATGCAAGACTATAAGTATCGTTAGAGAAGAGCTATGAGAATTTAGAGGTGAAATAATCTCCCAATTCCTAAGGAACTTTGTTAAGAAATACAAAATCTATGGGCTACAGGAGTAGGAAGATTTTGCACTTCATGGATGCAATTAATCAACCCTTAGATTTACTCCCAACCCTAGGAAACAAATTTTTGAGTTGGGAGGATTTTAAATAAGAATTATCGGATGCATTTTATTCATATGATCCATATGCATCAAATCCACAAATGTTCATAGAATGCTGAAACTTTCAAATAGGAAATTAAGTACCATTAAATTATTGTAAAGAGGTGATGGGATGTTGATAGAGATGAGAGAATGTTGGCTAGAACCTCTGCAACACTAGGCAAGCTAGCTTTTGGGATATTTAGTACACTCCTATAGGCATTAAGAACCATTAACTCCTTTGGAACATCACTCCCAAATATTTGTGACAATAGAGGTAAGTTTTCACAATAGAGGGCTTCAAAAAACTTTCTATTTTGGGATCAAAAGCTCTCACAAAAATGAGTAGAGCTCACAACCTAGTAAAAATCGAATAGAGAGCTTTTGTACACATTCAAGTAGAGTTTCAAGCTAATTAAAGCAAGCTATTTCATGAATTTAGCCTCATTATACGCACAAAAATAAGTTTAAGAATCTTGGGGGGTCTCCTTGACTTTTCAAGAAGAAGGGGATGTGTAGACACAGTCACACTCAAACTGTCATATTTTGAAATCTACACATCCAAATTTGATGAACCTTTATATGTAAGCTCACAGAAGTCCTAGCTAAGTGATCCAATGCATATATTGGATATTGAACATCCACACCTTGAGACATAAACGAGACAATATAACCGTGTAAGTCAAAGTATTGTAGAAGCACAGAGAGAATGAGTAATCAATGTAGATGAATCATAATATGTATTCATATTGCACATATGATACAAATGCATTCTGGAGGAATTCTCTCATTTCATGTAAGTACAATGTACGTTCCTAGTATCTGTGAAAATCTCACAAACAGGCTTACTCATCCTGCATATGAAAATGTAGTCTTTTTATACATGTGTTTGAATTTGAATATTGTTGAGTCATCTAGCTAAAGATGATCTTAAATCTTAGGATGCATTTGAAGTTGAACTGTAGATAAATTCATGGTTTTGGATCCCTTAATTTAGGAGATTAGATTTTACAATTGACTCACATAAGCTCAAGACTTTAAAGTGTGGACCTTACAAACATAAGCTCAAATGAATGATATTTATGCAAGATGAGAATTGAGAGAAATCCAAGAGTATAAGCAAAGCTCTTCAGCTTCCTTCTTGCACCAACAGCAAACCATCAAGCCTAAGAAGCTTTAATCTTCAATTATTGAATATCTCTTGTAATCTAACCATTGATTTGACCTTGTTCAACTTGGCTCCATACGAAGAGAAGTCACGAGCAAAGTCCCAACAAAGTACTTACAAGTCAGGTTTCATGGTAGTACAGATGACATCACAACAGATATGTGGCATCTTATACCTTTGAACACAGATTGGCTCATGAAGAAACAAAGATAATTCACTTGTATACTAAGCTCATAAGGTCATTCACTAATGTCATTTAATTCCTATGAAGCGAGATTATCTTTGTTCTTGCTTTATATCTTGATCTTGTTTGACGCCATCCAATTTAAATATTATTCCAAGTTAAAGAAAACATTCGTGTTATCGGCAGGGTTCTAAGAAAGGAAGGAGGAAAAGATGCACTCTAGCAAGCATTCCTATTCAACTAGACATTTGGATTTAGGAGATCATCAGAATATCGAATCCTCAAACTACAAATTTATGTTTCATATGTTTTTGTGTTAAATATCGAATCTTCAAACTACAAATTTATGCTTCATATGTTTTTGAGTTAACAACAGAAGGGCAGCAGTTCTATTTGTTAACCTCTCTTCATTCAAATCACATAAGTTTTTCTCAATTGAGTGGAAAAGATTCTACTAGTTTTTGTGATCAGGTTTTTTTCTATAGAAAGGAGGTCGCATCAATTCAGTAGATAGTACTGCCATAGCTTTCGTTCGCAGAACATATTACATAAAGGTTATGATTGCAATGTGTATATTCAGCAATTTAACCTGTGCTCCTCAATCCTTTGGCGTTGTTTTCATCGCCTGTACATTAGCGAACCTATAAAAGACCGTGCAATTTTTGAGTAAGACAGACATGCCAGTGCATGATTGCCCTCGAATGTGAGGACATCACCGTGAGATGAACGGCACACTATTTGTAGATAACGCATTTTGCATGCATTAACTTACTGAACACATAGAACATTGATCAAAGCAAAAGAGTCAATAAGTTTTTTCTTCGGTGCATAAAATTCAGTATCCTTTTTCTTACAGATAAACTTAACAGATGACATTTATGACCCTAAAGCATTGCCGGTCACATAGCGGATTATACTGTACATATCGATGAGCTAATAGTCACAATAATTTATTAAAAAGAAAAGTTGTTCTCCTTTGATCCAGACAGATTATGAATTTAAGTCTTCCAGTATCCACACATATTTACATTTCGAATTGTTTACACGTGCAGACAAAGTTGCCTACGTAGAAATTCTGACAGAGAGTATTTTCAAATTGAACCCTTAGAAAATATGTGCACGATCAGGTTGCAACATTTGCCTAAAGAAGGAAAGTGTTTACATACAATTTCTCTCAACAAATCGAATTCGCACAGGTTGAGATGTTTTCGTCTTAATTAAGATTGAGATGTAGATGACAGAGGAGCAAGCTGCAGATTCAACTCCTTACTCCACGTTGTGTTGCAGGCCTTGCTTCCTATCCCAAAGAAAGAGAGAGCACCGTTCTTCAGCCATGGGACTTCCTTGAATCTCTAGTCTCTGTGTTTCCTTCCTTCTTTCTTCTCACAAACATACATGCTCACAAGGATACCAATGCACACTCACTTGCATGGATCATGCACATAGACATGCATACACACATTTCACGCATATATGATCAGCCATATTGCCAACATAAATATAAAGAAACACATACACAACTGAATTCTCATCCTCGCCAACATCTTATGCGGAAAATTATATACAAGAGATACGAGGAAACATCATATGTTTTACCATCGGTCACATGCAAGCCCAAGCAAACCACACAAGTGATTAATACACAATCCACGAGTCAATAAAGGATAGAAATCACCACTCCATGTCCATACTCGATGCATTTTGTCCGAGTTGAATTTTGCTCATCAAACCAACCTACAATATCAATATACGTACCTGTTCTTTAATCGATTTATACTAATATTGATCAAAATTTTAAGTTATTGCTTCCAATCAGTTTGTAGGGTTGATCTTTAGTTCTCGACCACATCCACCCCTCTGAACCTGTGCATCCTCCGAATGTGCCAACCTGCATACATATCAATAAACGCAAGCGAGCATCAAGTAGTCATGGTAGATAAATTCAATCTTAAAGAAATTTTAACTAGATGTATGAAATCTAAAAGTGCATTAAACTTGGCATACATTAAGAGAAGAAGGTAGAAACAAGCATCACATACAACATATCAAGATACAGCAATGCATTCAAACTAGCAATCACATGAGTGAATCGAAAACTTCTTAGCTCTTTTGTTAACTTAACCTGGTTAGATCGAATAGCCCAACCTAAGCATATGCATATACTAGTCCTTACTAATTCGATTTATGAAACTACAATCTGGCTTCCCTATTGATCTCCCAGAGCGAAGACCCCCATCAGACCTTTTCTTATTTTTCATTTACTTTTATATTGATTTTCTTTACTTTAATTCTTCATCCCAACTCAGCCTTTATATTTTTGTTTTTAATTTTATTCATTTATTATTTATTTACACATGTCGGCCTATGTAAAAATTGGGTGCGAATCGTGGACCTGTCCACCGGGCCAAGTTTAGCCCACCCATCTACCAACTCGACAGAGTGCACGATGCATAATGTCAACCTCAAATGAAATCAATGTCAGCTCCTTTCTCTAACCAACCTGGTCATAGTGACTCCGCCCACTTATCGACTCGTATGAGCGCATGAAAACATATAGGGTAGGCCATACGACACAACTAGCATCTGCTCTTGGCCCTGATTGCCCAACCAGGGTAGTTTCATTTGCGTACTAGCTCATCACAGTGCCCAACAACACATACACATACACATAGATAGTTGGCTGGTGTATGAAGTTTTTTCTTGAGACATAATCAGCCTGAAGGTCGGATCAGATGAGAGATCAAAAGCAAGATTTGAAGCGTTTCACTCATCAAGGGTTCATAAACACTAGTATATACTAGCACTCAGTTTAGGTCTTCCCTTCACCTCCCTTGGTCTTGTTCCCAAAAGTTCTAGTCCGCTTTCTAATCCTACTCACATAATCCCGGTCCTTTATGCATCACATGTAATCTCAATAGACGTATGCAATCATTGGTCTACTTAATTTTCTTAATTGCGTATTTCTTTATATATCATATGCCCAAATCATGCACTCTTTTCATATAGACATATATACACATATACATATATATACAAGAGAGAAAGAAAAACTAAAACAATAACATCTCACCAGTATAAAGTCAGAAGTCGCTTGAACTTAATGCCTCCAATAACCTCTCCTTCCTTCATTCTGAGTTGCTATCTTTCATTTATTGATCTGATTTTTGTTTCTTCTGAAAAACTCGATGAAAACCATTAGACACTTTATTCCATTATGTACAACTTACTTTCTTTCCACAATTCTCTTATAGACCTATTTTTTGGAGTTGGATGATGAAACAAAACATGATCATGAAACACACATTTATACACACCTCAGATCACAAGTTTAGAAGACATTATTCACCTTTATTTATGTATAGTAGTAAACTTTGACTCCTAACTCATAATCCTTTGTTCTTATTCAATTTAACTCTTTTGGATGCCTATATATCAAAGCGCTTCTTTGGTCCGATTGGGAAAATAAATACTCACAAATAAATGCATCAATCTCTTCTTCCCTTAATGGATCATCTTCACTTTGTTCTCGAAGCATTTCATGATATATTCTTGGATAAACTCTTTCTTCTTCTTCTCGAATATGTGCAAGCATAGGGAACAGATAGATTGACAAGAATATGTAGTATGTGGATGGATCTAAAGGCACATTCCTGGCTCGAGCCATCTCCCTATTTTTTGCCTGATCTAAGGATCTAGCCCTAGGTCGAGTTGGATGTACATCCGTGGTTTGGTTTGAAGATATTCTAGTTGATGGTACTTCCTCAATCACTGTTCTGTGTGCTAAACGACTTACATGTGCGGGGAGTAACATTAGGGCGAAAAACAATCGAAAAGAGGTTGTTTGCTAATGATAGATTAAGGAAATTGACAAATAGAGTCTTTCCACGTATACAAGAATAGAACGTTGTTGTCTCTTTTAATCGTATGAAGAAATGCTTTTTTTAATACAATATTCTCCAAAAGCGTCGCTAAAATGATGAAGATTCTCGTATTCAGTGTACAATTTTTTGGTTTGATGCAAAGAAGATATTTTTGCACACTACACAAAGCATATTCTCAAATTTCCAAGAAGGAAGTGATTTTTGAAGATATGAAATATTTTTGGGTTCACAAAATTTCATGATCATTGAGCGACAGGATTTACATCAAATCAAAAGTCTCCACATGTACAAAGCCTTTTCCTCTATAAATAGTGCCAAAATTTGTGAACGTCGGTTTCTCACTTTGAACATTCTTCTTCTTCTAAGTTCAAATGGCTTCTTCTTATCGTCGTCCTTCCAATCGTGTAACCTCATGTGAGGTTTACAACATAAGAGAGGATTCTTTGTGGAGACCTCTTTTTGTGAAAGTAAATGAATGGGTAACTATGCTTCCTAGCTACAAAGGTGCCCATAAAGTCAAGTGTGCCAAAAGAGACAACACAAGAGACCAGTGGAAGGGACGTATTATCAGTTTCAAATTGAAGAGATGCGATTGGTTTGCACGAGTACAACATGTGTACACTGCTAAGGATCTTGTTCTAGAAAACCATATGCAATTCCCTTCATACTATAAGTGAAGTTTCACAATGCTCTTCTATCATTCCAGTTGTTTTTGTATAGCAAAACATATGCATTTGTACTGCAGATATCTTTCCTTCCAATATTGTGGAATAGCAACTTGTTCAATGTTTAATAGGAACATTCAAAGTTCTTCATAAGGAATATGCAAAACTCATGTAGGCAGAAAAATCTGTTCAATTTTTCAATGGCATAGAGTTATTTGTCCATTATGTAGATTATCAAGTGCCATCAGGGAGGAGTTCTTATGGAAATCTTGTACATGTACCTGCTCCTTTCATCTCTTCATTAGATTGGGATGCTCCTAATCATTCAAGAGTTTCAAGTTTTCTATGCAAAATGAAATTTGACATCCAAAAGGCAATGTCAACAGGCGGAATTTTGAGAAGGATAAAGATTGAATGGTTTTTGCCTATTCATGTCTTTGTAGCATGGCTTAAAAACAAGTTATTACAGAAAACAAAAACAATGTGGTTGAATAGGAGAGTCTCAATTTCAGAGATTGATGATGTTTCAGGTGGGGAATGGGATAGCAAAGAAGTTCAAAAGCTAGGTGACATTATTTTATGTAAAGTTAGTCCAAATTCTCTTTCAATCTCATATCAAATATTTCAACAATCTCTGGTTTTAGGATATGACTATAGACGGTGGAAAAAAAAGCTTAGACTTTGGATAGCCTTGGACTGAGAGGAGAGATGTCCAAAATTTGAGTTAGAAGTATTGATTCAGCCAGATTTTCAATCAAGGAAACTAATTGTCACTGCAAATTGGAATCTTAGAAACGTAAGGGAACTCCTAGAATACCTTGATGAGGTATCATCACACTTTAGATTCTCAATTGATGATGCAATAGTTAACACTAGATCAGAGAAATCATTATCTTGCATAACTTGCCTGCCACCAAGGGTGATTAAGTTCCAACCCTTAAGATTGTAACAAGTTAACCCTTGACATTCTTACATAATGTATCTCCCTCTTATAGAAGCTTCTATTGATACTTCCATTGGTTTTTCTTTGCAAGATGGTGACAAAGAATGTGTGTTAAATTATGTATTTAAAATGTCTATATTCATATTGGCATTTTTTTATTTAATTTCAATATTTTGATGAGGTTCTTATTGTACAATGATAAGAATATAAACCAAGACATTCTTAGATAATTTTTAGGTCCCTTATTTCATACTTCCATTGATTTTTATTTGCAGGAGTGAATTGATGACTTCAACTATTCCCCTTCATCTAAACTCATATTGGCATTTTTTTGTTTAATCTCAACATTCTGATGAGGTTTCAACTAAGAAATAATTATGCAAGAACTTGGATAAGTAAATATCGGGAATTCAATATCTAGTTTCAATTCAATTATTTGAGTCTATCCAAGGTGCACATTAGTTTCAATAAAATTATTTGATTCTATCCATCTTTTCTGTCCTCAAGGTATGCAAGAGAAAGTATCATCGTGCACATAACAAGTTATATTAAAGAGGGTGGAGAACCTGGTGCAAATTCCAATCCAAGGTATGATATTTCAAAATATGTAGAGCATGACGTAAGTCATAGAACAAAGGAGACGAGATTAGAGAAGACGATCGATTCAAGCTAGTACCACAATCTCCACTTGTCGGATCGCCCTTATCGCTTGGATTAGTCGTGTTAGCAAACTACCGGAAGAGACTTCAAAACGTGACCTTTGCGTAAAGGTTTGACTCATGACTATAAAAACAACTTGCAACTCAGCTCATCTCATGCAAGGTTGCTTAAAGGGGATGCTATGTTTAAATTGATAATACGATTGATGCAAGCGATAGAGGCAATCCAAAATTCTCCGATTCCCTGTATCGCTTGTATCGATCGTGTCCTCTTTCTTCTTTACGTTCTTCTCTATCTTCTCCAATTTTAACTTTCCAAAAAGAATGAAGTAAGAAACCCACAATGCAGTCATATTTGTGACACGACCAAATTTTGTTGGACCATGCAATGAGCTTTTGTTTAACTCTGAAGAGGTTCAATACAACTGTATATTACTCAAGGCATATAAGTATGGTTAACGCAAATAAATATGGTTACAATGACCATCTTCAAGATGAAGATTGGCATAAGTACATACAATTTGTACCTAAATAAATCTTCCAACCTATGTTGGTTTTACAATAGATTTCAATCTTAGAGTAAAAAATGATCCATCCCTTTGTATCCTTTTTGGAGCCCTCTTTTCTCTGATGCTTGTGGCCCTTTTTGGAGCTTTCACCTTGACTCATTTTCTTGGTCCCATGCTTCAATGGTGAGTGAAGAGGAGGCCCTTTCTTTTTTTTTCTTCAGACTTCTTTTTATCTGGTGGAGGGGGTGAAGGTGAGTCTAGATCATTTGGGCAGATTGCATGTTTCATAATGCCATTTATTGCTCTCCCTCTGATCAAGATGATCCATGCATCTAGATAGTCTAATAAATTCAATTCAGGACTCTAAAACCTTCTTTCCAAGAATCGTATAGCGTTTGCAATCACTCTCCAGCTACATGACGTTGCGTCTTTCTGCAATGGCACATGAATTCGTATGTATCCAAATTTCTTTTGTTCATTCAATTTAGCAATTCCAGGAAAATTCTGATCAATATGCATCTTGAGAAGCTTTGCAGCACTGCATTGTAAAGTGAAAATCAGAATGGATGGCATGGCTCTTAAATAGAGAACAACAAAAATGTATAGCAACTTACACTTTGCAATTCCCATGTTGTGATTTAAGAGAATTGAGGAAAAGAGCTTGATATGCATTGAAGTCAACAATAATAAGGCTCTAGTGGCCCCTGTCAATGAGTTGCATGTAAATATACTTTCTTTAATGAAAAAAATGTACTTCTCAAAATGAAGATGAATACTTACTTTTCAATATATGGGTAGATAACAACGTCTACCTCTTTTGTAAAATTCTCTAGAAAGGATTTGGCATCTCCATGTTTATGCAAAAAACACTGTGTCACAAGAGGATCTATGATAAATACTTTTCTTTGAACTCTTTCCTCACATTGTTGAAGAAGAACCCTACAAATCACTAAATAAAAATTCAGTTAAGGAACTAGAAAATTAAGCAATACAAGAGAACTTTATGGCTTGTAGATAATACCTGAGTCAAATGGTGACTACACTATCTGATATTTCAACATGAAACTCCCTCAACATTTTATTGTCTTCTTGTCTTATGTCAAGGAACCATTTACCCTTCCATGCCATTGCATCATTAACTATTATTTTCCCATCTCCTTTCTCAAGGAGCTCTTTATTTGCCTTCTGTAACTTCGGAATCTGGTTTAAGATGACACTTTCCTCTATAAATAATCCCTGCTTTTTCCTCTCCTCCTCACTATTTGCTGCATTTCTAGTTTCATGATCATGAGTCACCTAAGGGTTGACCTCTTCAATGAAAACTGTTGTTTTGGGTGCTCGGGCTGGAGGTATATTTGGAATATTGAAGAATTTCTGATCATGGTGATCAATAGGAACAAGAGATTTGTCAAATTTATGTCTTATTCTAGATAGAATAACATAATCCTTCGCCATTAGTGTTAGGCTATGAGAATGAGCAGCACATAAATAGGCATCATTCATAAAGTCAATAGCAAAGTCCTGTGCAGCTTCTTGCAGGCATAGTAGTGCTTGAGTTTTCCACCTCACATTGATAAAGGATGAGGTCTTCATCAAAGAACAGAGATCGGCTGTGATCTGCTTGACAACTCTCATAAATGGAAGTCTAGGGATCAGTAGTCCCATAGGCTTTTGAGCTCTTCTTATTTCGCTCAAGAACTTTACATGATACTTGACCCTTTTTTTGAAGGCTTCTCTGATGCATTGCCTTGAATCTATTGGGGATTTTGCTCCTGGGCATTTTGGTCTTGATACTCAAGGTACAAATTCCTTGCTCTCTTTTTGGTCCTAGCCATTACATGCACAAAGTGAGAGTCTTAAGGCATGGAAATGGAAAGGCAAGGCAACTTACTCTCAAAAACTTTGATCAAGGACTCTTTGCAGTGTCACAACCGATCCAAGCGATAAGAGTCATTAGGAAATGCCCGGATGTCCCAAATCGCTTGCATCGGTTGTGCTTCTTTTCATCATGAAATAATAGTGAATTCCATTTTTCTTGGAATGCATTATAGCTAATTCTTAACCAAATAAAACGTTACTTCAAAGCTATGATTAAGGATGCCATTTTAGAGGCACGACCGATCCAAGCGATAAGGGTCAGCCGAAAATCCCCCGATGTCCCTAATACCTTGCATCAGTCGTCCTTGTAATCATCATGAAATATCAATCAATACTATTTTGAATATAGCTTACAATGCATAATAGCTCAAACTTCACTATGCAAATCATAATTTGCAAGCTATAATCAAGGACTCGATGCCATTTAAGAAACATGACCAATCCAAGCAATAAGGGTTATCCAAAAATCCCATATGTACCCTATCGCTTGGTTCAGTCGTCCTTTTAATCATCATGAAATATCAATCAATTCTATTTCCACTATAGCAAACAATCAAAGGAAACATTATTTTAAAGCCATGATACGGTTTTACAATCACGACCCTCCCAAGCGATAAGAGTCATCGAAAAACATCCGGATGTCCCTTATCGCTTGGATCGGTCATGCCCATATTGCATAACATAGAGAGTGTTCTCTATAGAAATTCTTAAGAAGCAGCTAAAAAACTTGGTGGCTATGGGAACTGGATGCGTGGAAAGTGTTGAGAAAAAAAATGAGATAAAGTGAAAAGGGAAGCTTAAATAGGTCTCAAAATTGAGTTGATCGTTGGTGCCACATGGCATGCCGTGATTGGTCCAATCATCTAGCCATTGTGAATTTCAACATTCTTTTCCACGTGGCATGATTTGAGTGGGCCACATCATCTATCCATTGGGATTCCCAACATACCCTTTGCCACATGGCACTCACTGATTGGTCCATGTCATTTGATCATTACTCCCTCCCTCGTCGCTTATAACAAGAAACTTCCTTCACCAATTCAAATTTTCAACCTTCATAGAATTTGTCTCATTACCATGCATATTTTTCTTTCATCTCAGACACGACCGATACAAGCGATTATTCCCATTTGACCCACGTTGGCTAGCTTGAGTCGCTTGCATGGGTCGTGTTCTCCTCTAGGGCATACAAGAGGATCTGTAGCTTAGATGGAGGGAATGAATGAGATCCTTAGTGTCTCTCCATCAGAGAAACTACTTGATTTCATGGTTCAAGAGGGTGTAACTGTAGATTGCTTTCCTGATGCAATGACGATATTCAACCCCAAGATTGATTTTGAAAAACTCCTAGAGAAATCAAAACGTTTTCTTAGGGATGAGTAGGAGAACTTCTTGGGTTTGATCAATGGAAAGGAGCTTTCTTTATCTCTGAAAACCAATGTCCATCCTCACATCTTTGGGAAGAATCCAATAGATAGGGCAAAAATCACAAGAAAAATGCAAAAGGATGTCCCCTTTGCCAGGGAAGCTAGATTTATGCGTAGAGCATGAAAAGGACTACTGCTTGCTCCCTTTAAACATTGCTTTCTTGATATGGCTTAATCACATCTCAATTGAAAACGAGGAAAATGTTCATGTTGAAGACGAGCCTTTGTTAGAGCTGACACTTGAGGGGAGCTCAAAAAGTATGAAAGGTGTCATGGAGATTGTTGAGGAGATCACTCTCCAAGCAGAAGAAGAGCAGGTCAAAGGTTTTTATGTGGCTACTTTTAAAGTAGAGACTGCAATAAGGAAGCCAACTGAAGAAGTTCAAGTGTCTGAGGAGTCCCTACATCTCCCAAATCTACCATTTTTACATTATCTCTGAAAAGGAGTTTATCCCTCTATTTTACATTCAAGAACTTTTCAACCTTAGGGAGGACTACTGCCTTGTAGCAATAGCTAAGTCAGAAGAAGTTGCAAGGAGATTCATTAATGAGAAAGGAGAAAGAAAAGAAGAATTTTTGCGTCTTGATTTGGATTTTTCAAATGAAGAATTCAAAGATTCATCACAAGCTCCTTCAAAATGCTTTGAGAAAGCTATCTCAGAGAAGCCAACACTTGCTGATGAAGAGTTTGATGAATCAAAAGCAACTAGGAATATACTCATTTGGGTGTAGCTATTCATTCTTGGATGTTGCTGAGGACAAAGGAACAATATGTATTGACTCAAAAGAGCTCATTGAGGAGCAAGATGAGGTCAAGGTATGTAGTTTCATATATTCTCATGAATTTCAGGGTGAGGAAATGAGATGCGATCGATGCAACATCTTTAGCTTGTATCGGTTTTGTCCAAGATCTCCATTTATAGAAGGAGAAATCGATCACAATCAATCCAAGCGATAAGGCCCATCGGGTATTTTCCGTTGGTCCTTATCGCTTGCATTGGTCGTGTCTTGGACTTGCATGGTGCAATGATAGGTTACATTTTATCATGTGAAAAACACCATTTTTTGTGTATAGTTTATGTTTTGACCAATGCAAGCGATTAGGCCCATCAGATATGTCCCTATGGGCCTTATCACTTGTATCGGTCGTGTCTAGGTGTTGCATGCAACATTGATAATAGACATCAGGCTATGTAAGAATTCACCTTCTTCAGCAAAAATTACATGTTTGTAGGCAATTTACAAAGAGATATTGATAACGACCAATGCAAGCGATTAGGACCATCCAAATTCTCTGAAGACCGTAATCGCTTGCATCAGTCAGGTCTCTTCTTTTTTTTTGTTTGTTTCAAGTTAATTATCATGACTCCTCAAGTGCACTTACGCTTTATCTGACCTTGTTTATCTAATCTTGTTTTTCTATTTTTACCATAGTTAACTATATTGGATGAAGACAACTGCCTTGACAGGGGGAAGGGAACAAGAAAAACCATAGAAGAGAAAGGAAAAACAAAGGTGGATATTCATTCCATTATCCACTATCTTCCAAAATTGAACCCAGAATCTTTTTGTGTTATTCACAAGCACTATAGTGAGGAGCTAGACTTTGCATTGTTCTCCTTGAGGAATCTTTCAAAATACATGGGTTTTACTCCAATACCCTTTAATGCTTTCAGAGTTTTGCTTCTTGAAAGAGCAGGTGCATTCAGAATTTTTGGATATGCCCAAGGACTCAATGCTTCAAGGTCAGGGTACTTTCTTTGTTATTCAAGCTATGGAATGGCTATAGGGGTGTCAGATGTAAAAAGCATTGCTCGATACAAGAGAAAAGAGTTCCTCACATATAGAGGTGATTTGCTAGAGCCAAGCTCATTAAAGAGACTCAAGGAATGACTTCATTTTTTCAAACTCTATTACTCATCAAATGTACATATACAGAAATTGCCCAATGGGATATAAGACATTGCAATTTTTTTTGGTGTAACTGATCCATGTCCTAATATTAATTGTTATTGATCCATGATCTGTTCTCTAGTCAAAGACATCATGAAATGTTCATACATGACATCTTTATTTCTCAAAGAAATAAAAGACATTGCAAATATGAAAGCTCTGTTTGAAATGTAGTCTTTTTCATTTTGTGATATTGATACATGATGATTTTGTCTCGTGATAGTCATATTCTTCTGATTATATTTGGCATGAGGTCCTTTGTAATTGTCTTCTAAAGAACCAATCAAAAAGCTCTCTGAAGGCATTGCTCTTTGTAACTCCTCCTCCTTTCCTTGTGCACCTAAAGAAGCTTTTCCTTGCTTGATAATGAGATTTTTCCATGCCTTGGGTGTTCCATATGGCAAGTGGTTCTTTTTCTGCAAAGAATGCACCATGCACAAGAAGAATATGCTAGAAGAGCAGAAGAGTTTCATGAGATCTTTATTTCAATTAAAAAAAATAAATTGAATAAATTATTTTTGGAACTCACCAAGTAGTATGTTATGTCATTGGCACTCCATGCCTGTATGATGGTTTCTATAAGCTCTCTCGTCGCCTTTTTGAAATCTATCACATAACTATTTGATGTTACCTGCTTCCTCATGTTCTTAAAAAAATTATCTAATTTGACCCACACCTCCATTCTCTTTTTTGCTATTTCTGGTTTGCTTTTTACATTAGTCGTGATCTCACAAAATTTTTTCCAACAATTCCACATGGCATTTAGTTTCTTGTCATCATGGTTGCTTAAGAATATCCTTGCTTTTGAACCTCCCATTGAGATATACTATAGTACGTCACCTGTATTTTGTGAAAGCTTTGGATCTTTTCTTAGATGAACATCACCACCATGAAATCCCATTTCTGAAAGTAAACATTCACATTTTCCTATGCACTCATTTGCAAGAGTTGTAGGCTTGATAGAATATGCATAATCCAAGTGAAGACGAACCAACTTGTCAATGATCCTTAACTCTGCATGTAGTGTACATATGTGTATATTTGTCAATGCTATTGGAAGTATGGGATCCCAAATCATGGCAGAAGATGAGTAGTTATGAAGAATAACATTTTGTCTCAAAGGAGCCTCCTCCTCATCAGCTCTAGCAATCCATGCTCATGTTTGGACTTTGCATGCAGTACAAGCAAGGGTACTTATAATTTGCCCCTCCACTTATACCAAACATGCATTTGAGCGCCTTTAGGTCTCCGCTCAAATGCCACTCAACTTTAAAGTTCCCATAGTCCTTGACATTCAAGAATTCTCTTGCATGATGCCTTTGGATAACATTTGGAATGTTTGTCTATGAGAATAACCATTTAGGTGTTTTATGGCTCTCAGATGGAACTTGAGCATAGCCAACCCACCATAACTCCATTTCTGATTGTACTTTGGGAGATGGAGTATCCACTTTCCCAAGGCTATAGTCCAAAGCTTTCTTCATGAGTGCAATACTTATTCTCTCCATCTTTTGATGTGTTTTAAGCTCAGCTTCATCAAGTTTGATTACAAATTTCAACAGACAAGAACATTCATGTTCTTTTATATTATAGAACTGAACCATGTATGTTTGAAGCTTTATAATATCTATCCATACGTTGTTCAATGCATTGTAAGTGAAATGTAACTTTTCTTTTCCTACTTCGTAACGCATGTTACCGTGAATATGTTTATATTCACCAAATACAGATGTGATCTTTTTATTCAAGTAGAGCCGAAACTTTCCTACATGATGGGGTCTAGGTCATCCAAAACTTTTAACTTTGTTAAATTCTAAAAATTCACACCAAACTTTTGAAATTGCTCTATAACCTTTCCTACTCACTTTGAACATATTACAAATATTCTGAATTTGAGATAGTTCTAGTAACATATTCATTTCTATCATGAGTTTTTTGAAAACAAAGAGTTTCAAGCATGTATTTTCATTTAGTTTCAATACTCTTAAAACATCATTTTGACTCATAGTTCCATTACAGAAATGTACGCGCTCAAAACTACTCAACACATTGAAACCTAGCACATTTGTCACATGATCTCTTACAATTTTCATTCTTTTCTTTTTCTGTCCAGATTTTTCACTCAAATCTAAAAAAGGTGTTACTTCTTTTGAATGCATTCTCAAACCTATTGGAGTTTCTTTCATTTAAAAAAAAAAGTCAAACTGAGAAGATAACGTGGATAATTTGCTTTCTAGCTCCCTCATATGTAAATCCTTCTGATGTAGTGTGTTTTTTTTAATATAAAGGAAGTTCGGCAATAGCCTACTCTCCCGGACTTGAATTAAATTAAGAAACAAGGGTACAAAAGAAGGGGACTAGTGCCCACGGGACCCCCCAAATCCCACAAAGCAGGGGAGGCTTGGTTGATTCCTAGGTAGCATTACAAAGAAGGTTGATCACCCTCTCGTCGCCCTCGTGCGGGACCCACTTGGGTTTGAGCTTGTTGTTGATCAAAAGGAGGACTTGGTGGTGCCTGAAGGGGGGGGATTTCTTACTGTTGACAATTCTCTTGCCAAGGAGGAACAGAGATTTCTCAATCGTCCACTCCTTGGGAGGGTCGCCGAAGTTGAGAGCACACCGCTCCCGCCAAATTTTCCACAGGACTTCCCCTCTGATTGCGTTCCAGAGAGCCGCAGAGCATCCAATCGCTTCGCCCAAAAGGACTTGTTTCCAGCTGAGCTGTTTCTGAACTCTGATTTTCAGTCCAACCGTCTGCCAAATTCTGTAGGAGTTGGGGCAAGTAAGGAAGATGTGTGGGATATCTTCGATTGCACGGTGGCAGCGTTTGCACCACGGAGGGGTCCCACAAATTTTGCTAGCCTTTTGGTTAGTCCAAATTCCTCGATGAAGAATTTGCCATAAGAGGACAGACTTCTTAATCTCTATAAGTGGGTGCCAGATACCCATGAATTTCATGTCCCACCGAAGCCGCGTCCAAGACAGGCACCACTTCTTGTTGAGGCTGATCTGGAGGTCAGTCGTTTCTTTGATGTTCGGGATTTTGAGTAGGCTATTTCCATTGTGCCATTTGAGACCACTCGCGTTCGGAGCATCATGTCCCATGAGAAGGCGAGTTTTGTGGCGCTCCCAAGCGAGGCATCTGCTTTGCAAGGTGTTCCATTCTTCGTAGGAGATGTTTATGCGAGGGTCGATATCCTCGAAGTTGATCCAGCTGTTGGTGTCATGTTTCCAGAGGTGTTTCCATTTTTTGAATCCTTTATTCCATAACTTCTTGGCATTTTGAATGTTCCACGACTCCACACTCCGGATGCCATGTATCGGAAACCAGATAGAGTCGTTTTGTCTGATTCCGGCCGCCCACTTCCAGTCTTCACTGATTCTTGTGAAGCTTTTGACTTTATTCCAGCCCCTCCAGAGAGAGCATACGAGACTGGAGCCTTTCGGGAAGACAGGAATCGGGGAGAATAGCAGGGTCATGATGTCAAGGTTCTTCCAGTTCGGGGACCCCGTGAGGGCCAACTCATTTTTGTTTCTGAAGATCAGCTTGGCCCATGAGGCCTCCCTATTGCACCAAGCCTTAATCATCCATTTGGCCGCTAGTTTGTTAGCCATACACCCAATGTCCAGGATGCCAAGCCCCCCGCTATCTCTAGGGCTGGTGCAGATGGCCCATTTGATTTTAGGCACCCCCCTTCTGTTATGATCACCCGTCCAAAGAAAGTTTCTGCAGATGCTATTCAGTTTGGACAGGCCTTGTTCATTCGGTCTCCAGCAGGAAAGGAAATAGATGGTAGACGAGAGGAGGAACGTGTTGATAACCATCGCCCGTCCAGCGAGATTGATTTGCATGCCTCTCCAGTAGTTGAGCTTGTTTTCAAGTTTGGCCAGCACCCAGTTCCATCGCTGCTCCATAGAGACGCCAAATCCCAAGGGGATTCCAAGAAGCCGAAAGATTTGGCCCTGCGGAATGATTTGACAGCCATGAACAATGAGAAGGCCAGGTTGGTGTCCCACGATGGCCCTAAAGGCGGTCTTATTGTGGTTGATCTTGGATCCAGAGGCCTCACAAAAGGTATCAAGGCACCTCCAGAAAGTCTCCAGGCTGGTATTATCGTTGTGAACGAACGCATTCATGTCGTCGGCAAACAGTCTCATGATGATTTGATTGTGGTCGTGAGGTAGTTGGAGGCCTTTGATATTGCCAGCCTCAACATGATGAGCCACAAGTCTGCTCAGCCCCTCAGTGGCGATGGCAAAGAGAAGGGGGGCAAGAGGGCATCCTTGTCTAATAGATCTTTTAAGATGGATCGCCTTCGACAGTTTGCCGTTAACGTTGATTTGGGTCGTTGCGTTGCCGAGAAGGGTTGCGATCATCTTGGTGAATTTCTGACTACATCCGAGGTCTTGGAGCGACTGCAGAATATAGTCCCATTCTAGTCTATCGTAGGCTTTGTCAAAGTCGATCTTGAGGAAGACCACATCTTGATTAGACTCATTTGCAAATTGAATACCTTCCCAAATATCCATAATGGTTTCCAGGATGGACCTGCCTTTGATGAAACCTTTTTGGTCCTCGCTAAGCCAGGATCTCAGGTGGCACGCAAGTCTGTTGGCAATGACTTTGGCGACAATCTTGTACCCTGTTTGGAGCATCGTAATTGGCCGCCAGTTCTCGATTCTGTTTTTTTCCCCCTTCTTGTGAATCAGCTTGATAATTCCATTATTTATACAAGAAGGAAGAGCACCAAATTTTAGCGCTTCTTGCCAAACCATCCGAAGAGGGGTGGCGACCACCAGCTTGAAGGATTTAAAGAACTCGTTAGTGAGTCCGTCGGGTCCCGGGCTTTTGCCGAGAGGGAGTGCATCAATGACCTCAATGATTTCTGATTCAGAGATCGGGGCATGGAGCAGGGAGTGGAGGTTGGGTGGAATCCTCCGGGGGGAAACCCTAGAGATGGCAGCCATGCAATCCCTTCTATGGTGGGAGAGGGGGTTCGAGGTTCCCAGGAGGCTCGTGAAGTGCCCTTCGATGATGCCAAAATTATCTTCTTCCGAGTTGCATACATTGCCATGTGGGTCTAGCAGTAGGGGGATCGTTTCTCTGTTGTGTTTCCTTTTAAGGATACTGCACATCTCTTTGGTGGGTTTGTCTGCTTTTCCAGCCCACCACTCCTTGAAGAATATTTGCAAGTTTTTCCTTTGTATTTCTTCCTCGTATCTCAGCGCTGCTCTGATTCTTCGGAGACCTTTCTGGGCTTGGTGTTTTCCTTTGTTCACTTCCTCCTCGAGTCGCCAGAGTCTGTGGTAAAGTGCTTCCCTACGAGCCCGCCGCACTGTCTCGAGCATCTTCTTAGTTCTGATCATGATCTTGCGAGACTTGTCGACCGCACTTCTCCAGCACTTGGCTGGGGCCAAGCCAGAGGCGAACGCCACCTTCCACACATCGGCAATCTCCTGATGGACTGAGGGGAGAGAGAAGGTGGAAGCGTTGGCGTGGAACCACGGAGCCTTGTGGGTCCTGTTGGAGGGTTGAAGGGTGATAACGATCGGGTAGTGGTCGGAGATGGTGAGGTCAGTACGTTGCGTGATTGAAGGGTGGCCCCACTGATGCGTAAGGCTCTGAGAGATGTAGCATCTATCAAGTCTAGCTTTCCTCAGATCCTCGCCCGCTTGGAGATTCGACCAGGAAAAGCCATTCGAGTCTTTGAATTCGACCAGATCTAGGTGGAGTTTGGTCATGTCCCACGTTTCTTTCTCCCGACTGTCAATGACCCTGCCCTTGCCCATCCATCTGTCCATAGGGTCCTCCACCATGTTGAAGTCTCCACAAATAATCACGTTATGAGGAAGCGAGTCAAGAGAAGTCCAAGTGTTCAGCCTCTCCAAATCCCCGTTAGGGGCGTATAGAGAGACCAAAGTAACACAGAGGGGAGCACCAAAAGAGACCGCAATCCAGCGGTGATTTAGATCTTCAATGGAGTTTTCGAGTTTTTCAAGCCAGGGTTGTTTAACACCGATGGCCGTTCCACCGGACCCCCGCTGGTGCTTTGTTGGGATCCAAACATGGGCCGAGGAAACCTGTCTGAGCCGTTTCAGAAGGTCTTCTCCGTCAATTTTAATCTCTTGAATGCATATAATGTCTGGTTTTAAGCTGGTGTCACGGAGCCATTGACCAATGATGGCCGCTCTTGAGGGGTCGGTTAGCCCCCTAGCATTAAGCGACATGACAATCATTTTTGTATTGATCCCTCTTTGCGGGAGGGAGCCTTGTCCTTTCTTCTCTTGGCTTCATCTTTCTTTTTCGCTGGAATCTGTTCCCGACGATGTAGTGTGTTTTGTAGATAGTTTATGTATTGTACATAATTCCTTGAAATCTCCCAAAGCCTTGAACAATAGCCTCGTAAACCATCCTTACCATTTCCTACAAATCTAATCAGATCATGAAGATTATGAAAAGGGTGCTACCTTCCAGTTTGTGGATCAATTGGATAAACAGATCCATCTGTCCATATATCGATATGTTTCTTGCCTTCCTTTTGCAATCCATCCACTTGAGGAGGATGAAGAGCTCTTCAGAATACTTTTCTTTCCGTTGCATACTCATGACTAAATGCAATGTTGATATGGAACTTATCACAATGATTTTGATTGTTTGAAAGCTCAGTGAGAGTATTTGGGTTAATGTTCTCCATGGTCTGCTATGAAACGTGACCGGCAAATGTCTAAAATGACGTGAAAGAGAGAAACATGCCTGCTATGAAAAGTAGAGTAAAAAAGCGCAAAACTTCACCGGCACACATTATATAGGTCTGTGAACAAGAGGAAAATTTGAATTTTGATCAGCACCCGATGAGCACACACTTCGAGGCATAAGATATCACACATACTTTTCATGATTATCACACGACTTCAAAATTTGCATAAGATACGTTCTAAATGAACTTACATGGAATTTCTTAAAGGATTTGACAAATTTAATCCAGATTAAGAACAACTTATTGAAATCCTTACACCGCCCTTTTTGGGCCATTTTTTACCCTAATGAGTACTCAAAAATAGAGGCATCGTTCAGAGATTGTACTAAGTATGTATTTGTAATTTGAGTTGAGGCTCTATTTCTAGCTAAATTTAAATTTGCATTCCTATCTTGAAGTGAATTTATCCAAGATGATGTCTCCACCTCATCAGAAAAATTCCTCTCCATTATTGAATCACAATTCTTTATATGTTTCTACAACTGCACCTGCAAGGAAAGACACATTAGAAATCATCATGCATGTGATCTTTATTTATGTACACTAACATGCATTCATGTTTAGAAACCTTAATTATTCAATATACAATCATGCCTTTGGACGTACACATTATTTCATATTTATTTATTCTTCTTATTTATTTACACTTTTAATATTTACATACGCATATATTTATATTCTTTGGTTTCCATTTTCATTCATCCCTCTTCTGCATCTTGAATCTCTTCAACAAGCTCATCATTTTCTTCGTCTTTGTCTTCCTCTTCGTGTATCACAGTTTCATAATCCTCATTCCCTCTCCTTTTAAAGAGCTTGACTCTCTTCCCAGCAATCAATTCCTTTAACTTGGTTCCATCCAGTTCCCTGAGCGAGTATGTACCATTGTTGAACACTTTACATATCACATAGGGACCAAACCATCTCTTCACCAATTTCCTTTGGGCTTCCTATTGCCTATCTAGTGAGCTATCATAGACAAGTACCCAAGCTCCTTCATTCAACGTTTTGGGTCTTAACCTATGGGACTTGTCAAATGCAATCTTATTTCTTTCTCTAGATGCTTTCTCCAATTGAAGAATCCCCACGGCTAGAAGATCTTCTCTCGACATCTCATCCTCCTAAGGCAAAGAAGTCCATGCTAAAGCATGTGACTCCATCAGTAATATAGGTTTCTGACAATACATTAGTTTTCTTGGCATGTATCGAGTAGTCCTAGTGCATGTCATCCTATCTGCCCATAGGGCAAAGGGAAGGTATTTTGGCCAGTTCTTTATCTTTCCCTCACAACCCTTAGCCAAAGCTTTAATAATCGAAGGATGTCCTCGCTCAGTTTTCCTGTTGGCTTCAGGATTGTAAGTAGTGGTGAGTGATAATCGAATACCATATTTTTCAAAAAAGTCTTTGGCTTCCTGAGCATCAAGCTCCCCTCTGTGAGTGACTATTTTCTCAACATAGCCAAATCTACTAAGCACCTCTTCTTGTAGAAACCTACGTACACTACTCGTAGTTTTCATCCTCAGAGCTCTTCCTTCAACATAATTTGTGAGGTCCTCTCTTGCTAGCACAATATATCTCATATGTTGCACCCCTAATGGCATTGTAACCAGATCGACAACCCTTTTATAGTGGATATTAAGAGGATATGTCAAATGCAACTTATCTCTCTGTTTAACATTCGAGAACATCTGGCACGTTTTACAAGTGACCACATATTTTTGGACATCTACATCCATCCCGGGCCACCAATATCTTTCATTTCTCTTTTCATAAGTCCCTTGAAAGCCTTTATGCCCAGCCCATAGTGAGCTATGCATTTCACACATAATCTTGTCTCTCGCTTCATTGTGAACCACAACCACTGAGGTATCTTACTTGCTCCAATCCTTTGTTTCCAAAGTAATACATCTTTTAGAAACTAATTGTTTCACTTTCTTTGAATGATGTGGAACTTTTCTTTGCTCTTACTAGGTTCAGTAGAATTTATGCTTAAGTATCTTCCAATTTCCTTCCACTCATTTTCATATTCATCTTCATTGAATCTTTCTATTATCCCTATTTGAGCTTCATAAATTTTCTCTTCTTTTCTACAATCTCCTTTCCCACTTCCTAAGCTCTTTCAAGTTCCTCCTCTTGAAGACTTAACACTAACCTTAGGCTTTTCAATTCAATGAGTAGGGTCTTTCCTATTCAGTCCTATAGATTCTTCATCTCAGCTTGAAGTATGTACATGCGAAGCATAAAAATCCAAACATATCTCTTCATTATTAGAAATCATGGAGTCTTCATTTTCATATATAGCTTGTAATAGCATATCGGCTACCACATTATTCCTCCTAGCTATATGAACAAAATCGGGGTCTCGTGACTTGATGTACACTATCCATCTTAACATGGCGATATCTACAGTGGAGGAGTTCATGATCATTCCCAATAATGGTAAGCAATTTGTTTCCACCACTACATTCACCCTGATCAATTTTTCTTTATCTTTCTTTAATGTGGTCACTGTTCCCCAAAGCTCTCGCTTAATCTGAGGATAGCCTCTCTGATGAACATTTAGTACTTTAGCTTGGAATCAAATCGCATACCTTTTTCCCTCATCATCATCTTGGCGGAGCGCCCAACCTATACCCATCGGACTCGTATCTATTGTAATGTAGATTTGCTTATTCTCACTATAATCACCTTTCCTAAGCAACGATGCTTCTACAAGTGCCTTCTTTAATTTCCTCATAGTTTGAGGATGGATATCCTTCCATTGAACTCTTTGCCCTTTTTGAAGCAATTGATAGAGTGGGTCCGCAACATGGGTGAAATGAGCAATCCATGCAACGTAGAGAACACATGCCCTGAGAAATCTGCTCACCCTAATGATTGAGGAGCAAATCTCTTTCATGTGTTGAATGGCATCTACTTTCTTTGGGCATGGCTTCCTTCCTTTAGGACCACACAAGCTCCCTACAATCAGAACCTCTTGCACGCCAAAGACTGATTTCTCTGCAAACAATGTCAAATGAACCTCTTCTGGCGGACTAAGAATGGATTCAAAGTCATTTATGTGATTTTTAACAAATTTATGACATCCATCCTCATCAAGAGTATCACCTTTATCTTTTTCCTCAGATCCTTTAATAGGGACATCATCAATGAATGTCATAGTAAGATGTAGAATAAAAGCACCTTATGCAAACAATTCATCTTATATGACATCGAGTTCGTGGTGCCTTGTGGAAAAGTACACATGCACACAAGCCCAAGTGGTGTCCTCATAGTCGTCAAGTCATGACTCTCGAGGGCTAGTTGGAATTGATCATACCCAGAGCACATGTCCCCCATCGAATAAATAGACCTTCCTGCGAAGGATTCTACGTACTCATCTACAATAGGCGTAGTTCCCATATTTTTTATTGTCACCTTGTTTACCAGTTGTAGGTCCTGAATAAATCTCAATGACACGTTTTTCTTTGGTAGTGTGAACCAATGGTTAGAATAGGGAGCACTTGATGTCTCTAGAATCCCCATTCTAATCTTTTCATTCAATAGGTCAATCAACTTTTAAATGTGAGACTTTGACACTAGAATCGGTCAAAGATTCCAAGATACATGTGGCATCGTAAAAATTATCATTAGCGGCACCACAAATGAATCTGCACATCCAATTTCCTGGACATTGAACAAAAAAGCCTTTCCATGTCTGAATATGATCTAGGAGAACACATTCCTCTCTTTCCCACCGAGGAAACCATCTTTTCCTAACTGGATTTGCTCAAGTGTTTCTTTGGTAAATTCGTGGCCTATTTTCCTTCTATCTCTGAGAGGTGGCTAGATTTTTGCACCATCCCTAAGTTCATTGCTATTCTCAAGAACCGGATCTGCAACAGGTTTAATCTTTTTATCGACTATTTTGTATTTTGTTTCAATGAAAGCTTCTTTTTCTTTTTTATGTTGCTCAAACTTTTCTATTTCCTTGTACATGGAAATAGAGTGTGTTTGAATCACATAGTCACTCCTTCTTCCTTCAATCAACTCTTGCAGATCAAATAATGTGTCTGCAAAAGATATCTCATAAAAAACTTTGGAGATTTCCTCGTCGAAGTCAACCACTCTAGATCCGTAAATGTTTCTCTGAAGATCTGCTATGTATTGTTTTTTGCACTTTTTCACGTATTGATAAAATGAACGTATTGATGAAAGTGCTATGAAACTTGATATGAACATATTTACATTTGGGAACTTTTCATTATTCAAGCTTTCATAGTCCCGGATTATGAAAGCTTCTTTTAAAAACTTCAATCTTCAAGTTCTTCTGGAATAGGTCTTGTTCAAAGAGAATTCATGACCTTGACATGGTCCACACAAACTGTGATAAACTGGACCGCTTTCTTTCCATCCTTGCTTTGGATTCGCACATAGGCCGATCCATCCTCCAAGACTCTTGTCTCCATCCTCAAGGTAGCAATGTATGGCTGCCCAAAAATCAACAAGTAGCTGGAATGATCTTGGACGAAGAAGATGATAATCACTAACATCCCCAATTTTGACTAGTACTTGTGGGCATGCACGGAATATTTCTCGTGGCATCATATTAACAGCCTTGATTCTCTAGCCTGGTTGCATATCTATTGACCATTTCCCTTTTATGTAGAGATCTTTAGACATTAAGTTGATTTCAGACCCGTAATCGATAAGGACGACAATTAGTGTACTTATTTTATCTAATCATACTAATGTCTCAGTCATGGCTCAAGCCCAATGATGCCAAGTATAATGAATTCAACCAGTTATATCTGGAGAATTCCACTCCAAGAACATTTCCCCATGTGCGCATGGTTGCATGCTAGTTTCAGTTTTCTCAAATGTACTTTTCAATTCTTGTACTTCCGTTTGTACAGCTTCAACAAGTGTCTCTTCATCCATCTTGTCAGCTTCTTGCATATCAGCAATTGGCTATCGTTTTCTCCTTAAGAGGTCAATAATTACTTCTAGAAATTCCCGTTTAGCTATTCCCAGCAACTCACCTAGTGTGAATTTGATTACACTATCAAGCACTCTTTTCTCAAGTAGTTGTTATAAATTTGTGGTTTCTTCAATGTGTGACTTTAGCATATACGATGGGTTTTTTCACTCTCCCTTGACCTCTTCTTGTGGGTTTCATCTCTTGATCCTCAGAAGGATTATTAACTTGAGTAGGAGTTGGCATCTCAACAGAAGTAGGGTTTTGAACTTGAGTCCGGATTTGATTTGGTTGGATTATTGTTGATTGTAATGGTGGAGTTACTTGAATGGGTTGGTTTGTTTATATTGGTTGATTTCGATTTGGTGTTTGAGATTGTTCTTGTGAAGCTTCTACTTAATGCATGGTTCTCCTTTTCTCTTCTTCACCCTCATTGGTTCTCCTCCATTTCTCTTCCACTACTTCATGCTCCACTAAAGAGCATAAATAATTAACAATCGAGAGAGTATCTATAGGATTGTCCCATCCGATTACATCTCGGATCTCATTGCTTGCTGACTTTAAGATTACATGAGGCATCTTTTACCGATCTAGGGACTTTATCACTTTATACAATGATTTTGTGTCACTATTTTCATCAAATACTTGACATGCGTATGTAGATGTATGAGATGTTGAAGAAACATTACCAAAAGTGCCAAGGAAGAAAAATCCCATGCCTTCCCGACCAAAGTTAATATTAACTTTTTCTCCACATTTCCAGTCATAAATCATCTTCTTTTTTATGAAAACTAGGTTCTTAGCCAATGCTTCTTTAAGTTCTCACACGAATATCTGTTGTGCTCCAAGGAGTCACACCAAATGCATCTTTTAATTTTAGGAGCTTTTGGATCTTTATTGTTAGTTGCTTGTGGAGATTGCGACTCCATCATCTCCTTAAGACTCTCGATCGTGAGATCACTAAACCTTTTAAAATTTTTTTCCATGGTGTTGGGAGGTACAATATCTATCCTAATCGGTGGATTAACTTGAGCATTTGGGGCAGGCTGATGTGGTGCCTACATCTGCTCTTCTTGTAAGTCCTCTTGCCAATCTTGCATGAACTTTCCCATAACTCTTTTCTTTTCTACCTACAGGTGAAAGCATGTTAATGTTTACAAAAGTGATGTCTGGGACATAGTTAATTAGCTGGAAAAACCTGATCCTTCTTAGTTGAACATCGTGCAATAGTTATTGAAAGAGAAGTAAAAGCGAGATGGTGGGGCAAAAGTAGGCCGTAGTATGCATGCTGGAGCGTGGAACATTCATGACGTGGGTTTTTCTGCTTACTGCATGTTGGAGAGTCCGCTGCACTACCTCATCTTTCTTCGGAGTTTTTCTGCATAGATGATTGTTCTCTTTGGCAGCCATACATTCGTTATGGAGCGTGCAAGTTAGAAGTTTTCTTGGCTGCTATTTTGTTGATCCTATGCTATTGTAATGAGTCACGATTGAATCTTTTAGTGATTGTCTTGATGGGCAATGGAAGACTTACGTGCATTAGTAATAGCTAATAAGTAACAAGCTAATTAGTAATAGCTAATTACAAACATGTAACCAAGAACAAGCTACTTAGTAATAGCTAATTACTAACAAGATAATTAGTAATAGCTAATTAGTAACAAGCTAATGAGTAACAAGCTGATTAATAACAAGCTAATTAATAACAAGCTGATTAGTAACAAGCTAATCAGTAATAGCTAATTACGAACAGCTAACCAAGAAGAAGCAACTTAGTAATAGCTAATTACTAACACGCTAATTAGTAATAGCTAATTAGTAACAAGCTAATGAGTAACTAGCTAGTTAGTAACAAGCTAATTAGTAACAAGCTAATTAGTACCAAGCTAATTAGTAATAGCTAATTACAAACAACTAACCAAGAACAAGCTACTTAGTCATAGCTAATTACTAACAAGCTAATTAGTAATAGCTAATTAGTAACAAGCCAATGAGTAGCAAGCTAAGTAATAAGAAGCTTATTAACAACAAGGTAATTAGTAATAGCTAATTAGTAACAAGCTAATTAGTAGTAGCTAATTACAAATACCTAACAGAGAACGAGCTACTTAGTAATAGCTAATTACTAACAAGCTAATTAGTAATAGATAATTAGTAACAATCTAATTAGTAACAAGCTAATTAGTAACAAGCTAATTAGTAACAAGCTAATTAGTACTAGCTAATTACAACCAAGTAACCAAGAACTAGCCACTTAGTAATATCTGATTAGTAACAAGCTAATTAGTAATAGCTAATTACAAACAGCTAACCAAGAACCAGCTACTTAGTAATAGCTAATTGCTAACAAGCTAATTGTTCTCAATAATAGCTAATTACTAAGAACTAACTAAGAACCAGCTAATTAGTTATAGCTAATTACAAATAGCTAACCAATAACCTACTACTTAATAATAACTAATTAATAATAAGCTAATTAGTAATAGATAATTACTGAGAGCTAACTAGTAACAATCTAACACCTTGTAAAACTAACCACCAACTACTTAGTAATAGAAAAATGATAACTAGCTAATTAAGGACTACTAATAACCACTTGTTTGTGTCATGTAGATGGAGCTATTTATATGCTTCAAACAATTGCATCCAATGATAAATATCCAGCTTCGAAAGTTCGAATCATTGAAGCCATATTTTGTTAAGAGATTGAAACACAAATTCACATGTTGCTGCATTTATCACATTCATTGGCGGTCTGTAGAGGTAACTATTTTTGTGCATATCACATATTTTTGTTTGGAGGTTATTTTTAAAAAGGTAATCCACTTCATCATATCCAATGACAAGAAGCATGACACCCTTTTTGTGCAACATTGTTTCCAATTACATTGACAATGGTTGAGAGAGATAAACCTTGATTTAAGCCAACATTGGATATGGTTAGATGGTGCAGCTTCTAAATTTAAAGCTAAACATCCATTTTACTTCGTAGGAAGATATCCACGGCTAATAGGCATGACTATGATATGGAACTTGTTTGAATCAAGGCACGGGCAGGGAGAAAGTGATGGTGCAGGTGCAGTTGTCAAAAGGGCACCAACCCATGAACAACTTAAACCTGAAGATGCAATGCTGAAGTGTGCTGCAGATGTTGTGAAATTTCTCAAGGGACATTTGTCAGAGTCAAAAGGGAGAGATGTCACATGGGTCTTCTAGGAAGTGAAGATTGATGAAGTAAATAGGGAGAAAGCTTGGGATTATAAGGGGATATCTCAAGTTCGATCCTTGCATTCGATTTGTGGCTATTCACGGTAAGGTGGAGATTGCATTGGTGTCAAAGAACTAACATGTTATTGCTTTCATTGTATCCATGGTCAGTGGAAAAGATGCATCAACAAATGCCACGTTAAAAATTGGGTGTACCATACTTTGACTCCTATCAGTGAGTCCGATGAAGCAGAAGAATCATCCTTTTCCAATTTTACATTTGAAGGTGATGGCAACTACCTATTAGATGCATTGGTAGTGGATGACAACTTTGCAGTCAATGTAGAAGACGACAATGATGAAGATGCAGATTTCTATTTATTAAAGTGCACAAAAGGAAAATAGTTCAATCCAAAGAATGTAATGGATGCATGCAACAATTGATAGCTTCACGAACATATTATGTGGTGGGTTTATTTTATGAGAGACTAGAAGAGAATGTCTACAGGTTGTTAGAAGCAAGACATCAGCTTATATGTATTCCCATCTTGTAAGATGCATTAGAATACCCATGTCACCATTCCACGATTGTACATCCATGTTTACCATAAATGGTGATGTGTATGAGGCCGTTTATAATAGTATGCCCTATGCCCTCGAATTTGTAATACTCATGTGATGTTTGACAAGTTTTTTGTCTAACACTATGTAGTACACGATTTGACTAGATAATTATAAACTAGTTTCTTTAGTAACCATTTATGTGTATGAGGCCGTTTATAATAGTATGCCCTATGCCCTCGAATTTGTAATACTCATGTGATGTTTGACAACTTTTTTGTCTGACACTATGTAGTACACGATTTGACTAGATAATTATAAACTAGTTTCAATCAAGTGGAACATCTGTTGCCTCCCTAATAAAGCTGCTAAATGGATAGCTAGATCCTTGGATTCTTCTGATATATGGGCTAACCTCATAGAAAGAAACAATAAACATTTTTATATAGAAAACTATAAATCCTAGTAAGATCATTTTTTATGGGATATTATTGTGTCTCCTCACTCTTTTGTTGCTATAGGAAGTTCCCTTTGTTGTAGATTATGGAAGGCTTGGATGGAGCTTAAAAAGGCATGTTCCCCTAACGAGAAGTACTTTACTCATTCTAATTTCTTTCTTCAAGAAAGCATCAAGATTGGATGGTTATCTCTATGGAACAATTGCAAAATGGGAATCAAAGAGCGCAAGTGTTGCAACAAGGGATACTCTAGCTAGAATGACCTCACTGTCAATGGTGGGGTCATTCAGGACTCTACTATAATGGATATCACTAACTTATCTCCTGCTTGTCTTCAAGTATTGTTGCTACACAAAAAGGTGTTGCAGGAGAGGCTTCTTCAATGCACTTCCCACAGGCATGTTCACCTTGCTGATGTTGCCAGATACATGTTGTAGAAGCTTAAGAGTTGTAGAGGGTTCAAAGACATTGCAGTGATGTGTCTTCTTGCTATCCAGACAACCCCTCTTGAGGATTTTCAACTATCTAAACATCTGTATAACACCTCCCCCAACCAGTGGAGAGATTCATTAGTTAAGTTGTACTCTAGTTCCAGTTTTGACATGAGTTTCTCATGTACATGAGCTTGTGTATTAGGAACATTTGTATCTCTCTAGCTTGTATCCTGCCCAGATGTATGTCCAGTTGCTCTAGTAGTACTTGTTGAGTATTTATTGTAATCTGGGACCCTTGTGTAGGATCCTCCTCTCTATACACTTACACATACGATCATTAATCTAATCTTCTTGTTGTCTCAAAAAAAAGGTGGAGTGCTCATCTATATTTGGTGAGGATTTTCCCCTAGCATAGTTTGTAACTCTTCTATATTAATATTCAATTTTTTTCAAAATTAAAGTCCAAGGGAGTAGGCTTCGGCTGAACCTCCTTTTCAAAAGAAAAAAAAAGTGTGGCAGCTTACCTCCCTCAGAACAAAACTTGCACTCCTGAAATAGATGAATTGATGTGAGGGTGGAAGCATGATTTTTGAATCCACCCATAGACTTAAAAGTTATTTTTTTAATGGAAAAGAGAGATTAAATTAAATTTAGGAAATATTGTATAGTTGTGTAGGGGGTGAGCCTTCTTAGGACACTACATCTTAGAGAGAGTGACTCTCCATTGTTGGTATCTAACATTACATATGATTTTTGAATACATGGCTTGATGCTTAGGAGCATCAGAGATACTAGAAAGGTAGGCATGTCCAACAAACTTCATTTCTTTTCAAACAATTGTAAATTTGATTCCTACTACCATCTCCAAAGCATCTTTTATTTCTTCCAACCCATATGTTCCATAATATTTGTGCTCTCCATGTGTTCCAAAGCAAGGGATACAACCCATTATTGGTCTGCCAAGGGTGACCTAGAGGTTATTAAGAGGGGACGAGAATTTCTAAGTATGAAAGCATTCCATGAACAGTTGAGAAAGATCCTCCAACCTGCCATAGCTGTTATAATTGCCATTCCCCAAATTTGATTTACGAGCTCTACCAGCTAGATTAGTGTTCCACTAGAGGGTTTAAGAGTAAGAAAGAGATATTTGATGGATGACTTATTGCAAACAACTAACAAAAAACTAGATCCTTAGTAATCGCCAATTAGTAACAAGCTAATTAGTAATAGCTTACTGCTAACAACTATCGAACAATCTGATACTTCGTAATAGCTAATTCGTAATAGCTAATCAGCAATAGATAATCAATAATAGCTAATCAGTAATAGCTAGTCAATAATAGCTAATTAGTAACAAGCTCATTAGTAATAGCTAATCAATAACAACTAACTAGTAATAGGTAATTCATAATAGCTAATTGGTAATACCTGATTCGTAATAGCTAATTCATAATAGCTAATCGGTAATAGCTAATGAGTAATAGCTAATCAGTAATAGCTAATCAATAATAGCTAATTAGTAACAAGCTAGTTTGTAATAGCTAATCAATAATAGCTAATTAGTAGCTAATTCATCGTAGCTAATTCGTAATAGCTAATTCGTCATAGTTGATTAGTAATAGCTAATTCATAATAGCTAATTCCCCATAACTAATAGCTAATTCGTAGTAGCTAATTTATAATAGCTAATCAATAATAGCTAATTAGTAATAGATACTTATTAATAGCTAGTCAATAAAAGCTAATCAATAGTAGCTAATTAATAATAGCTACTTATTAATACCTAATTTATAATAGCTAATTCAGAATAGCTAAGTCGTAATAGCTAATTCATTAATCAATAATAGCTAACAATAATAGCTAATTGGAAACAAGCTAATTAGTAATAACTAATTAGTAATAGCTAATTAGTAATAGCTAATTCATAATAGCTAATTCATAATAGCTTATTTGTAATAGCTAATTCGTAAAACCTAATTCGTAATAGCTAATTAGTAAAAGCTAATTAGTACTAGCTAATCAATAATAGCTGATCAATACTATCTAATTAATAATCATGAATTAGTAACAAGCTAATAAGTAATAACTTACTACTAACAACTATCAAACAATCAACTACTTAGTAATAGCTAATTTGTAACAAGCTAATTAGTAATAGTTGATTACGAACAACTAAACAAGAACTAGTTACTTTGTAGTAGCTACTTAGTAACAAGCTAATTAGTTAAAGCTAATTCATAATAGTGAATTAATAATACCTAATTAGTAATAGCTAATTAGTAATAGCTAATTAGTAATAGCTAATTCATAATAGCTAATTCATAATAGCTAATTCCTAATAGTTAATTCGTAATAGCTAATCAATAATAGCTAATCAATAATAGCTAATCAATAATAGGTAATCAATAATAGCTAATTAGTAATAAGCTAATTAGTAGTAGCTAGTCAATAATAGCTAATTCATAATTGCTATATAATGATATCTAATTCATAATAGCTAATTAGTAGTAGCTACTTAGTAATAGCTACTTAGTAATAGCTGATTACTAACAAACTAAATATTAATTCCTAATAGCTAATTCGTAATAGCTAATTAGTAATAAGTGATTAGTAACAAGTTAACTAATAATAACTTACTAATAAGCTAACTAAGAACCAACTACTTAGTAATAGCTACTTAGTAATAGCTAATTAGTAATAGCTATGAAGAAATAGCTACTTAGTAATAGCTACTTAGTAATAGCTACTTAGTAATAGATACTTAGTAATAGTTACTTAGTAATAGCTACTTAGTAATAGCTAATTATTAATAGCTTATTGGTAACAAACTAATATATTAATAACTAATTTCTAATAGCCAACTAACAACCAGCTACTTAGTAATAGCTAATTGGTATCAATTTAATTATTAATAGCTAATTACTAACAAGTAAACCCAAAGTTAGCAACTTTGTAATAGCTAACTAGTAACAGGCTAATTAGTTACAAACAACTAACCATAACCATATACTTAGTAATAGCTAATTAGTAACTAGCTTATTAGTAATAGCTAATTAGTAAGTAGCTTAGTAGAATAGCTTATTACTAACAACTAACTAAGAACCAGCTACTTTGTAATAGCTAACTGGTAACAAGCTAATTAGTAACCGCTAATTACAAACAACTAACCAAGGAATAGCTACTTAGTAATAACTAACTGGTAACAAGCTAAATAGTAATAGCTAATTACTAATGGCTAACTAGGAACCAGCTACTTAGTAATAGCTAATTGTTAACAAGATAACTAGTAATAACTTAGTAACCTAGTAATAGCTAACTAGTAACAACCTAATTAGTAATAGATACTAACAAGTTACTGAGAATCAGTAACTCAGTATCTAATAATAATCTAATTAGTAATAGATACTTAGTAACAAGTAACTAAGAACTAGCTACTTAGTAATAGGTAACAAGTAGCAACCTAATTGATAATATCTAGTTACAAAAAACTAACCAAGAAGCCACAACAGTGGATAAAAAGTAATATTATTAATATTAATCAACAGGACAAGCTTACCTCTGTGAAAGTTAAATCCACATCAAAGAATCCAGAGATTGTTTGCCGCACATGTTGTGGTATTTCAACACCACATTTAGGTCCTAAACAGTTGACTGACACATGAAAATGTGCTGCAAAACAAATATAGTGATATGCATGGTTGCATGGCATAAGGTGCACTATAAAACTCACCCTCTCCTCAATATTCAAACCACATGCTATGCACATGGATGAAACATTGAGTAAGAGGGCTGATGGTAACTCTCGCGGAGGTAATGGCATTAATGGTGATAACTCATTTGAATCCATCATACTTAACATGTGCTTTACAAAGGATAGATGTCAATTTGCACTCTTGAGCCGATTCTCATGCAACTTATATTCAACATGTGTATGTAACAATCCAATTGATCAGTATTGAACCTTAGAAAAATTTTCCAACCAATAAAGCTAAATATTACCTCTAGTTCACGCACCTTGTCATTCTCATCTGCCTCAATCCCTAACAGCTCTAGATTAACTGTATATATCTGAATTTGCATCTCCAAATGAATCCTCCTCTCAGGAGACATTCCCACATCACATTTCAATTCATCTATGGATACCTCTAACATTTTTCTCACCTCAATGACTGTTGTATTCACTTTAGACGTGGTGGCACCAAAGATTAAGTGTAGAGTCCCTATATCTTTGTGGTTCATGGATGTAAAAAAGAAGGGTCCTACATAGGCCTACAGATAATGCAGAGATACATGCAACAACTTCTATATGTATTAATGATTCAATGATGCAATTACATACATGCAAATCCTTACATCATGCAATACATGAGTGAGTCACGATTGTTAAGCCATTATTTTCGGGATATGGTATTTGGACACATGGTTCATACATGCCACATCCACATAATTGTAGTTAAGCCACTTCAACACTCCCCTATAACTAGACTACTGGAATGTGACACAGATGTTACTTGATTTCAATGATTCCAAGATGTTTCTTATAGAGGATGAACATATCTGCTTCCATAGGCTTCCTAAGCATACTAAGCCACATTAGATGAGTTGATACGTATGCGAGATGAAGTTTTTTTGCTCTACAAGATCACGTATTAAATGAAACTTTAAATCAACATGGTTTCTTTTCTCTAAGTGTTTGGGGTTGCTAGCCCACACATAATCTACAAGGGAATTGATGCCTTCGATAAGAGTTCTTGCATGACCATTTGGATCCAGAGGCATTCTTTTACCATCAGAGCTAAGGCCACAAATTCAGCTTTTGTTGATGACAATGCAACTCCTGTCTGCTTGTTGGAGAACCAAGTGCTACTTTCCATTTAACTGGCTGTAAAACTAGCCTATTAAATTACATAGCATTAGACACACCGATTGATATCAGATTTGGAAATAACTCTATAAAGTCTGCACTAGATATGGGAACAACCCCCATCAAACTTTCTGATGGTCAGAGGGCTCTCCGCATTCATTCGGTAGGGTGGAATGAGTATGCGGGCTTACTAATGAGCTAAATAAATGGAATCAAAGAGGAGCTTACCTGGTTGATTGCTTTCACTTCAATGATGGACTCTTAATGGACGATGCCTCTCCTCTGTTGAAAACAATGGCTCTTATATTAGAGCCATAGAAATTACTCCTAGCCATGTGAGCACCTAAATGCTGCATGCATGGATGCTAGATCCCATATCTGCTCATACTCGTTCCCAGAGATTGTGTTTCTCCTTCCTCGTTTGATGGAACGATAGTAGCTTTCTCTCATGTTTGACGAAGTCACGCAAAACTTCTGTGCTCCACTCACGTAAACTCCATAGACTCGCCACCATGTTCTGTCAGGTCATGATACTGATGATCAAATTCACTTTTTATATCTTGAATGGTTTTGTCTTTTGCTTTGTTAATCCACTTTAAGAATGTTGCTCGAGTTACTTTATCAATATCCTCCATAGCAAACATTTTTATTAGAGCCAATTTGTATTGTGGCCACCTCATTTGGGTCTCCATTGTTAACCGATCACGTAAGTGCAGCTCTGATACATATATGAAGTTTTCAATAAGTTCTATATCATTTAGGGGAGTAAGCCCGATTCCAAGGTATCGAGTTTTCAACTCGTATTCCTTACAAAATTGCGTGATATTTCTATTATCGAAGTAACCACTCTTGTTAATATCTCCTTCATGGAATGCTTGAATGGTACTTCATATTTTTTTCGTCCCCCTCGAAGGGCAAGAGCTGAGTTATAACGTTGATCTGGGAAATTACAGTGTCGCCCATAAACAATCAAACGGGAGGAGCTTTTCAAAACCGCACTGCTTGCTGAACTTTCACTCCTTAGTTCGAAGTCTCTACTCTCACCTTCTTTCACGTCGGGTTCACCAAGTATGTGGTAGGATTTTATGAAAGGATGGTCAATCCAAATGAGGGTTGGTTTGAATGTGTATGGGCACTTCCTAAATCCCAAAAAGCAAAATAATTTGAACTAATAAACAAAGTGCAATTGTTTCTACCTTGCAAGTGTTGTGGAGGTCTTAAGGCCAACATAGAATTTCATGTTAGTATTTACGAAGAGAAATCACGAGAAAAGTCCCAACAAAGTACTTACAAGTGAGGTTTCATGGTAGTATAGATGACATCACAACACATATGTGGTTTCTTATACCTTTGAACATAGATTGACTCATGAAGAAACAAAGATAATTCACTTGTATACTAAGCTCATAAGGTCATTCACTTATTCATTTGATTCCTATGAAGCGAGAATATCTTTGTTCTTGCTTTATATCTTGATCTTGCTTCACGCCATCCAATTTAAATATTATTCCAAGTTGAAGAAAACATTTGTGCTATCGGCAGGGTTCTAAGAAAGGAAGGACGAAAAGATGCACTCTAGCAAGCATTCCTATTCAACTAGACATTTAGATTTAGGAGATCATCAGAATATCGAGTCCTCAAACTATAAATTTATGCTTCATATGTTTTTGAGTTAACAACACAAGGGCATTAGTTCTATGTGTTAGCCTCTCTTCTTTCAGATCGCGTAAGTTTTTCTTAATTGAGTGGAAAAAATTCTATCAGTTTCTGTGTCTAGTTGTTTTTTTTTTTTTTTTTTTTTTTTTTTTTTTTTTTTTTTTTTAGATAGAAAGGAGGTCACATGAATTCAGTAGATAGTACCGCATCCTATAAGTAGTCTGCTCTGCCATAGCTTTCGTTTGCAGAACATATTACATAAAGGTTATGATTGCAATGTGTGTGTTCAGCAATTAAACCTGTGCTCCTCAATCCTTTGGCGTTGTTTCATCGCCTGTACATTAGCGAACCTATAAAAGATCGTTCAATTTCTGATTGCACTCGACTTCATCAGCAAACAAATGTGAGGACGTCGCCATCAGATGAGCACCACGCTATTTGTAGATAACACAATTTGAGCAACAAAAGGGATCGCATGCATGCATTAACTTACTGAACACGTAGAACATTGATCAAAGCAAAAGAGTCAGTAAGTTTCTTCTTCGGTGCATAAAATTCAGTATCCTTTTTCTTATAGATAAACTTAACAGATGACATGTATGACCCTGAAGCATTCCCAGTCACATAGCTGATTATACTCTACATATTGATGAGCTAACAGTCACAATAATTTATTAAAAAGCAAAGATGTTTTCCTTTGATCGAGACAGATTATGAACTCAAGTCTTCCAGTATGCACACATATTTACATTTCAAATTATTTACATGTGCAGACGAAGTTGCCGACGTACAAATTCTCACAGAGAGTATTTTCAAAGTGAACCCTTAGAAAATGTATGCACAATCATGCTGCAACATTTGCATAAAGAAGGAAAGCATTTACATACAATTTCTCTCAGCAAACCGAATTCGTGCAAGTTGAGATGTTTTCCTCTTAATTAAGATTTGTATGCAAATGAGAGAGGAGCAAGCTGCAGATTCAACTCCTTACTCCACGTTGTTCTTCAGCGCCCATGGGACTTCCTTGAATCTCCAGTCTCTGTGTTTCCTTCTTTCGAAATCATGCAGGGCTCGGTTTCTCCAACGGCCGATGATGCTCCTCCATCAAGCGATCTCGCATGCGTCAAATAGCAAAGACTTTAAGATGACAAATAATTTCTCAGATTCTACTTCTGCATCTACTCCATCTCCATTCAACCACTTCAAGGAGTGTTGGCCACCTGGGCGTACTTCAAAACTCTTCCTCTTGTCCGTAGCCGCGTAGCCTAGTGGGCTGACGCCTTGAAGCTTGAGGAAGATGTCCTGAGTTCAAGTCCTGGCTGGACATGCCCATGAGTCTTTCATGAAGGGGTGCCTCTACCTTAAGAGGTTGTATTTCCAATTCATTGTTCTCTCAAAAAAAAAAAAAAAAACTCTTCCTCTTCCCATCCTCCGAGATTCTCTTGTCCGCACAGAGGAAAATTCGCTCCTCTATTTTTTGCTATCCGCTACAGTACTGCCTTCTCCACACAAAAAAACCCTGATTTTTTTCGGAGAAAACAGAGCATTCCTTGCCTTCTAAATACCCTCCTCTCACTCTGCCAGGCCTCGACACTGCAAAACTTTCTCTTCTCTCCTAAATATGCATGTAGGCATCTTACCATATACGAAAATATCCGCGTGCATTGTTTCCATATATAGTATATATAATATTTAATATGTAATATCCATATTCCAATATGCACAAACAACTACGTATACATGTATGCATTCTTCTAGGTATGAATACACTTTGATCGGTACATTGATAGTTATTCACACGTACAGGAATATAACACATATATGTGTATAAACACATTGAATCAACTATTCATATCCAAATCAAGAGAGGTCGACCATACATGCATTCAAGTTTAACTACACAAGTATACACGTTACTTATGCCAAGACATATTCCCGCACATACGTGCACACATTAAAATGCATTAATCATATACATCCCATAAGTCACACATGTAATCAAATGTAAATATGTACGAACATGCACATAAGGAGGTACATACACAACTACAACACAATTAAATGTACACTTGTATATCCACCACCGGAACATATAAGGCACATAGAGACACTCACACTCTCACAAACATACATGCTCAGATGGATACCAATGCACACTCACTTGCATGGATCATGCACATAGACATGCATACACACATTTCATGCACATGTGATCAACCATATGCCAACATATGTATAAAGAAACATGTACACAATTGAATCCTCATCCTCCCCAACATCTTATGCTGAAAATATATACAAGAGATACGAGGAAACATCATATGTTTTACCATCGATCACGCACAAGCCCAAGCAAATCGTGCAAATGATTAATACACAATCAACGAGTCAATAAAGGATAGAAATCATCATTCCATGTTCATACTAGACGCATTTTATCCTTTTACTTTCGCTCATCAAACCAACCTGTGATATCAATATATGTACATGTTCTTTAATTCTTTTATAATCATAATGATGACAATTTTAAGTTATTGCTTCCAATCAATTTGTAGGGTTGATTTTCAATTCTCGACCACACCGGCCTCTCTCTTCTTTGCCTCTTTAGTAGCCAGCTTTGGAGAGCTCTTAATGACATGAACATTTGCTTTACACTATTTGCAAAACAATTTCTACTTTTTTGATTGATTTCTTCTCATCTTTGTCTTCGTTCTTCAAATGTGCAGCATTTGCAGATTTCTGCTTACTAGTACAAGAGCTCCATTTCCCTTTGCTCTTCTGACTAGCAAGAAAAGCTTGATCTGCAACATGCATAATGGACCTGTTCTATCTAAATTGATCTTTCTACAGGAGAATAGAAACTAACTCCTCAAATTTTAAGGCGTTTGGATTGCCATTCATCATCAAACAAAGAGTAGAAGCAAAACTCTAATATGATTCAAGAAGACCATTCAAAACAGTTTGCACAAGTGAAGTGTTAGGTAGGACTTTATCAACAAAAACCAATTGTTCCTTCAAATCCTTGATCTTTGCCAGAAAACTGTCCATAGAATTACCTTCATTCATGTGCTCACTCTCCAAGTGTTTTCGAAGGTAAGCAACACGAGCCTCATTCCTAGCGTGGTACAATTTGGTAAGTGTATCTGAAGCATCCTTAGCTTTTTTGCAAGAGCAAATGTGAGGAATAATGGCACATTTGATAGAAAAATCTATCAATATATGTGCCTAAGCATCTCTCACATCCCAACAAATTTGCTCTATAGTAGGTGCAACAAAAACAGTAGCACGAATAGGAATCTGCAGAATATCACCATCGTCGACACCATCCTCATGAGCTTCTGTACCTATATTTGTAGTACCTGTATTTGTCGTGTTTGTGCAAGAAAATCATCAATTGGTGATTAGGACAAAGGATTGAAGTCAAAGAATAAAGCGAAGATCGAATTCAGAATCATGAAGACTAGTAGATGAACACTTGTATATACATGTACACTAAACTTCTAATTAGCTCACTTATATCTTTGTTATGGTTAGGATTTTGTACATATATGCCTATATATACAAGTAGAAAGTCGGGGAATGTGAGAGAGATGATGAATGATACATTTTAGAAGTCATTAGACACTTTAGAAAAGATGAGAATATGACTTATCAATTAGATGTAATGTTTTCTAGAATAGAAGAAAAAGTTGCACCCCGATGTTTTGCTCAGTGCTCCTTTTTTGTTTATCCTTTTGTGAAATACTTTTGTACAAGTCTAAGCCTATAGTTGATTGACCTCTGTACAAATTTTCAGATCCTAATTGTGATGAGGCTTAGAGAATTTAAGTAGGAATATTTACATGTGTAAATGTGAAGAAGAGAAGACTACAACAGGTGCAAATGCGATGCTAATGTTTTGGTCAAATCTCCTTCCACAGTGTAAAGTTTTGAGCAAGTAAGCACTCATTCTTTAAGTTGGAAGGTAAGCTACCTATGGCTAAAAGCATTTTAATAATCGAGTTCTAATTTAAGAGAACTATGCATGAGAAGTTGAAGATGTCAAAGTCGACTGTAAAGATGTATAGTTTTAGACATAGGTGAATTGTTCGAAGTAAATATCAAGATATACTAAACTCTTTGAGAAAATTTAACTTGGATAAGGTGCGTAAGCACTAGGCAACACGTTGTACAAATATTAGAAAATTTACACATTTGATCAGTATATGAGTGGACTAAGTGAAGAACACGTTGAGTTTGTTCACAGTTAGTTCAAAATTTTGGTAGTTTGATATTGGTCTTTCGAAATTGGATCAGTTTATATGTTGTTCTTGATATAGAGGTGCTCCAAATTCAAGACTAACTTATTCTTTTGGAGATTAACACTCTCCATCAATGGTATCAGAGCATGAGACATCAGAATAGAAGAAAGGAGGGCCCCGACTATTGCAGTTATACAGAAATCCACTTTGAAGATTCAAAAGGTCAAAGTTTGAATTGAAATCTAGAGAAGGAAGCTTGAAGCTATCAAGAAGATCAAAAGGAACTACATTTGAAGTAAAGGTATATCTATTATTCAGAAAGCTTGAAGAATTTATTATAGAAGGTAAAGAAAGGATGGGAGATTCTCTTCAGATAGAGAAATTGGAGGATGGAGAAATTTATTATAGAAGGTAAAGAAAGGATGGGAGATTCTCTTCAGATAGAGAAACTATCTTGCTTGGTCTATGAGGATGGAAGCTCATCTCATGAGCAAAGACCTGATAGGATATATCACATGTGAAGAAGAAAAACTAGAATTCAGAGATCCTAGTGTTCCAACTAGGGATGAGCTCTCAGATTTGAAGACATGGATGAAGAAGGATGCTCAAGCTAGGAGCATTATCTACATGGGAGTCAACGATTACTTGCTAACTCACATTAGAGGAATTGAAAGTGCAAGTGACATATGGAATGCTTTGGAGGAGCATTTTCAAAACACTACAAAGTCAAGGAAGGTATCTTTATGGGTAGACTTTACCACGTTCAAGAAGAAGGCTTCGCAATCCATTTTTGATTATGTAGCAAGGATGGACATTGCAGATTCAGTACGTGCAGTTGATGAAGATATTGAAGAAGATAAATTGGTAAGGCAAATTCTCATAGGTTTGAGAGGAGATGACAAATGGAAGCCATTCATTTTATCTAATGAATTGTCACTAGATCATTTCACTCCTGATTTGAATCAATTGCTAGGACATTTTCTAACCTTTGATGAGGATGTCAAAGGTGATGTTGATAAAAGTAGAGGTCAAGCAATGTATTCAAAGGACAAGAAGAAGATTAACAAAGGCAAGCAACAATTGAATGAAGATGAAGGCAATACTAACCAAGCTAACTTCCTAAGAGGAAGAGGAGGTAGCAAAGGTATAGGAAGAGGTAGAAGCAATAAAGATGATGTCAAAGCTTGCTGGATTTGTGCTAAGACTAATCATTTAGCTCATGAATGTTGGCATAATAATAAAAATGGTGGAGGATATAATCAGAACTTTAATTCAAGAGGAAGAGAAATCAGAGAGGTAATTTTAGAGGTAGAGGTAGTAGAGGTTTCTTTGGAAGAAATGCAAGTAGAGGCTTTCAAAGTCAATCCTACAATAATACCTACTACAACTATGCTTCAGATCAGAAGGAGGATTCAACCTTAATTATGAATACAACTTGTGAAAGATAAAGTGAAGATCAAAGAGTCTTCTACATTGACTCAAGGTGTAGCAATCACCTGAGTGGAAACATAGCCTTGATGCCTGATTTGGAGAATAAAGTAAGTAATCATGTGGTTCAAACAGGTGATGACACAAAGCATAATGTGAATTCCATTGGATCACTAAAGGAAAAGGATGGAAGCACTCTTCTGATTAAGGTTTTTTATGTTCCTACAATCCCAAAGAATCTGATAAGTGTAGGGAAAATTGTAGAGAATGGTTATAAAGTAAGGTTCACTAATGATGGAGTTTTTGTGGAAGACCTTAGCAATGGGCAATAAACAAATTGTTCAAGGAAACAAAGAAGGAAGGCTATTCACATTGAAAATTCAAGGCAATATTGGTCATGCCTTGCTCACTTATGGAGGACATAAGATCTCTTAGTTAGATCTTTGGCATAAAAGGCTTGGACATTTTATTGAAAGACTTATTAAGGATATGATTAACAATGGTTCAGTGCTTGCATTACCTAATGTTGCAGGTCAACACATGACATACAGATGTGAGTCATGTCATTTAGGTAAGGCTCATAAGCAATCATATAATAAGCATGGTTTCACGTATTTAGAGAAGCTTGAACTAGTACATATAGATGTGTGGGGACCACCAAAGGACTTTAGTATTAATGGTCCAAGATATTATGTGATTTATGTTGATGATGCTACCAAGTGGATCATTATATATGTGATCAAATATAAATCAGAGGTGTTCAATACATTTTCACATTATCATGTGTATGCAAAGAGAATCAGAGGTCAAAAATTGAAGAGATTAAGGTCAAATGGAGGGGGAGAGTATTTCTCTAATGAGTTGAGTCAATACTTGTGGAATGTAGGTATAAAAAGGGAAGTTACTTGCAGGTACTCTCCTCAACAAAATGGTGTAGCCAAAAGGAGAAATAGAACTCTTGTTGAGTTTGCAAGGTCAATGATGAAGGAGAAAAACTATCCGAATTTTTTGTAGGCTGAGGCTGTAAATACAGCCACATACTTGGTTAATAGGTTACCATGTAAAGCTTTGTAGGGTATGACTCCATATGAAGCTTGGTGGGGTAAAAGACCTACCTTAGATCATTGCAAAGTATTTGGATATTTGGCTTATGCATATGTGCCATCTTAGTTGAGGCATAAATTGGAACCTAAAGGTGAAAAGTATGTGTTCATTGGCTATGATGATAAGCACATGGGTTATAGGTTGTGTAGTCCATCCACAAAGGAATTCCTTGTGTCAAAAGATGTTACATTTGATGAGCAAGGTACTTGGTATGCAGGTACAATTAATATTCATGCAAGTGATGAAGAAACTTTGAATCAGAAGAAAGGAAAATCAAAGGTTCAAATATTTGATAAAGAAGATAACAATGAAGCACAAGTTGAAGTTGAAGAAATGCCAAGGTTTGATCCAGAATGTGATGAACCAGAAACTTCAAGAACTGGAGAACTCAGAAGGTCATCAAGGCATAAATGGCAACCTACAAGGTATAGCTATGATACTTCTTTTTTTTTACTACTAAAGATTATGCTTACATGGTGAAAGCAGAGGAAGACCCTTCTACATATGAAGATGCAAAAGGTAAGGAAAATTAGGAGAAAGCTATGCATGAAGAGTATGATACATTAATGGAGAATGAGACATGGGATTTGATTCCCAAACCAAATAGTCAAAAGATCATTGGATGCATATGGGCCTACAAGACAAAGAGGTATGCAGATGGAAGTGTGTCTAGATATAACGCTAGACTTGTTGTGAAAGGGTATATTCAGACATATGGCATACATTATGTTTGAGACTTATAATCATGTGGCAAAGATGAAAACCATAAGGACTCTCATAGCTATTGTCGTATGTAAACGTTGGAAGATATGTCAATTAGATGTGAAGAATGCTTTTCTAAATGGTTACATTTCAGATGATGTTTTCATGGAGCAATCAGAAGGTTTCAAGGATAAAACGTATCCAGAGTATGTATGTAAGCTCAAGAGATCTTTGTATGGTTTGACGCAGGCCCCAAGGGCATGGAATTATAGACTTGTGAAGTTCTTCAAGGAACTTGATTTCCAAGTGTCTAAGGCAGATAGTAGCTTGCTTGTTAAAGCAAGTGATGATGGGTTCATTTACATGTGCATATATGTTGATGACATAATTCTTACAGGCACAGATGAGAAGGGCATACAAGGTCTTAAGAAGCAAATGAAGAAAGAATTCAAGATGAGTGACTTGGGAGATTTGTCATATTTTTTGGGCATGGAGATTTCATATACTCAACATGGAGTATATGTAACTCAAGAAAGGTATTTGAAGAACTTGCTAATCGAATTTAAAATGGAAGACTGTAGGGTAGAACCTACTCCAATGGAGGTGAATCAAAAATTGAGCAAATATGGAGGGGAAGAATTCAAGGACTTGAAGCTATATCAAAGTCTAGTTGGTAGTTTAATCTATGCTACATTAACTAGGCCTGATTTGTCATATGCACTTGGAGTGTTGTCTCAATTCATGCATTTTCCTAGGAGAGAACATTGGGTTGCAGGACAAAGGGTGTTAAAATACATTAAGGGTACACTCAAAGAAGGTTTGTATTATGGTTTCACATCAGATACAAACATCAAGATATATAGTGATACAGATTGGGCACGTAATCTTGATAATAGGAGATCAACCTATGGGTATCTATGTTATGTGGGAGATAAGCTAATCTCTTGGTGTTCTAAGAAGCAACATAGAGTTTCTTTGTCATCCATAGAAGTAGAGTTTAAAGGAATGGTTGAAGTTGCGAAGGAGGTCACATGGTTGAAGACTCTCATGAAGATTTTTGACATTATTCAGAGTACACCCACTATTCATGGAGATAATATGAGTTCATTGTATCTAGCTGCTAACCCTATTTTTCATGCTAGGACTAAACATATTGAGATTCAATATCACTTTCTAAGAGAGAAGGTGATTGATAATGAGATTGAAGTCATACATACTTCAACAAAATATCAGATTGTAGACATAACCAAAATCTTGGATGGACCAAAGCTACAGAGATTCAGAGACATGGCAGGTATTAAGAAGATGGAGAAAGTTACAATTGATGATCGAGGGGGAGCTATTGGTGCAGGACAATCATCAATTGGTTATTAGGACAAAGGATTGAAGTCAAATAATAAAGCAAAGATCAAATTCAGAAGCATGAAGACTAGTAAATGAAGACTTGTATATACATGTATACTAAGATTGTAATTATCTCACTTATACCTTTATTATGGTTAGAGATTTGCACATATATGCCTATATATACAAGTAGAAAGTTGGGGCATGTGAGAGAGATGATGAATGATGAGTTTTAGAAGTCGTTAGACACTTTAGAGGTGATGAGAATATGACTTATCAATTAGATGTAATTTTTTCTAGAATAGAAGAAAAAGTTGTTCCCTGATTTTGTGCTCAATGCTCCTTCTGTGTTTGTGAAATGTTTTTGTACAAGTCTAAGTCTATAGCTGAGTGACCTCTGTACAAATTTCAAGATCTTAATTGTGATCACGCTGAGAGAATTTTAAGTGGGAACATTTACATGTGTAAATGTGAAGAAGAGAAGACTACAACAGGTGCAAATTCGATGATAGTGTTTTGGTCAGTTCTCCTTCCACAGTGTAAATTTTTGAGCAAGTAAGCACTCATTCTTTAAGATTGAAGGTAACCTACCTATGGCTCAAATCATTTGAATAAAACGGGTTGTATTTTAAGAGAACTATGCATTAGAAGTTGCAGATGTCAAAGTCAACTTTAAAGAAGTAAAGTTTTAGGCATATGTGAATTGTTTGGAGTAAATATCAAGATTTACAAAACCTTTTCAAAAAATTTAACTTGGAGAAGGTGCGCAAGCACTAGGAGACATGGCTTACAAAGTTTCATTAGAAAATTTAGACATTTGATCAGTCTATGATTGGATTAAGTGAAGGAGACTTTCTATATGTTGAGTTAATGTATCAGAAAACGTTGACTAGAATTACCCAAACATGTGCTGCTAGACCTATAGTAGACTTTGAGACGCTTATTCTGGTGAACCAAAACTAATATATATCTTTGGAACAAAAAGAAAAAATAGCCTGCAAAAGCACTACGATAGTGCATTTGAAGGCCAAAACGAACTCATATTGAAATTTTGGCACCACAAAGCGAAGCATTTTTTATCTCCTAATCACCCTGAGTATACGTACCAAATTTCACAGGACTCTGAGATTGTGACGGGAGGAGTGTCGATGATGCCCTAGATGAAGTGGCAACCTGCTCTGATACCAATTGTTGGAGTTAGACGTTCGCAAAAGCACGCGAATAGCACAAGGAAGAAGAAGAAGCTTGGAGCACAACACACAATACTGAATGTATTACCACTAGAATGTACAAAGATAAGTAGCTTGTTAGGGCAATAGGCATATATACAAGCTGGGGGAAAAAACCTCCTAAAGAGGGAAAAAAGTGCCCCGACAGTCCTAGAGTGTTCACACACATCACTACCTAAATATATCAACATGATAAGTCTTCAAAATAAAGAGGTTTAGCCATGTATACCTCTTCAGATATCCATCCATTTACAAATGCATTTTTGACATCCATTTGGTAATTCTCATAAGCACTCTAATAGTTGGCATTATTGTTGTAGGTGAGAAGGTCTCTTCATCATCCATCCCTTGTGTTTCTACATAACTTTGCTAACAGTTCTTGATTTGTACATGTTAATAGTCCCATCAAAGTTTTTCTTTACTTTGTATATCCACCTTTAACCTATCATCTTCATAGAAGGATTCCAAGTTGTGTCATCTTCCATTCCATGCTTCATACGGAGTCTTTCCATCCAAAGATTTGAAGGAATTCTATTTATGAGATCAGTAGTTGTTGATATTGCCTCTGCCTACAAGTAGTTAGGGACTTTCTTCTCATCGAGCATGGTCCTTACAACCTTCAAATTTTTGTATTTCCTCTTTGTACCACTCCCTTTGGCTTAGGAGTGTATCTAGTTGTAATTTTCCTCTAAATTCCTTTGTGTTGAAGATAAATGTCATGGACACAAAGGAAACCATCCTAAACCTTGCATTCTATGAAAATTCATATACCTCACAATTGGTTCAAAATTGTAGAAAAAATCCCACCATTGCATCTGAAATGTTCTAAAAGCCTAAGATTGACTATCTATTTGCTTAAGATTGACTATCATATATTCTGAGTCTTCCCAATGCTAATCTTGTAAGCTCAAGGAGTCCCAATCTTCAAGTAATTCCTCTCCAAGTTGCATATTGAGTTCTAGTATTTTCCTTTGCTCTAGTCTTGTCTAGTGTTATGTCTTCGACATCATCTCTTGTCCTATTGTAATCTCATGGTATGAGATCAGAACCACACTTGAAAACCTATATAAAGAGAGCTTGGGCACATATATTCTCATCTTGACCATGCTAGCCATGAGAGCTCACAGATTTGTGATCTCCAAGTAATTCCTCTCCAAGTTCTAGATCGAGTCCTTGTCTTTTCCTTTCTCTTAGTCTTGTCTAGTCTTATATCTTGGACATCCTATCTTTTCCTATTGTAATCACATAGTACGATATCCTTTCCAGTACTTCCTTGTATGTTGCCCATCTAATTGAAGCTTCTTATAATCTAGATAAGTTGCTTCATACCTACAATCCTAGGTTGTGGGATCTTCTGTATCATCTCTAGGCAAGTTATCGGTACATATCAATCTTGGGTTATGGCACTTCTTGTATGAATTATATATTCTTGTACTATTTCCCTACATGGGTGATCTTGTAATCATAATTATTATTCTAAAATCTTGTTTCGTCTAGTTAGAGGGTACAATCTAGTGCTCCCCTAGATATACTACAAGCCCTCTCTAGTTTCATCATGGATATCCATCATCATTCTGTATCAAGAACTCTACAAAGACAAATAGGTATGAAAATTTAAGTTCTAGAAGATCTCATAGTCACATAACCACTCCTCGTGGAACTCATGGCTTGAGGAGGAGATGATGTCACAAACACAAAAGAGACCATCCTAAACCTTAGATTCTATGCAAATTTATCTATCTCATGATTGGTTGAGAATTTGGAGAAAGAAATCTGACCATCACATTCAAAATATGCGAAAACCCTAAGATCAATTATCTATTTGCATGAATGATGCCTAGAGGTCTTGTTTTGAGTTGATGATATCATCCATAACATCATCAATTCATAATCACCCTAGAACAACCCTTGAAAACCTATACAAGGAAGAATTGGACACATATATTCCCAATCTTGCCAATGCACGTTTTGAGAGATCAAGGAGTTAGGATCTCCAAGTAAGACCCCTCCATATTCCATATCACTCTCTACTCTTTTCTAGTCTTATGTCTTGGACATCTTTCTTGTCCTATTGGAATCTCATTGTACAAGATCCTTTACATTACTTCTTTGTATCTAGTCCATCTCCTTGAATGGATTTCTTGTAATCTAGATATCTTGCCTCACACCCAAGGTCCCAAGTTGTGGGATCTCCTATATCATCTCTATTGGTGCAAATGTTCAAGCCTGCACATTTGGCTTAGCATGGAACACATTGTGTGGAACTAGCACTTGATGATTCATGTGAGCTATAGCTTGTAACTACTTGATCATTTAACATTGTAAACCTCCAAGAATCTTGTAAAAGTGTATAACTTGTGGAGTTAGGAAGATTATTAGCTAAGACTTCAAGTGAGCGAATATCTCCTAAATCCGTGGAATCATCTTTTGATTGGAGCCAAAGTTTGAATGTTAAAACTCAAACTTAGAAGAAACACATATATAGAGACTTTGCAAAATCTCACGGTGTGTGTGCCTCATTTTGAGACCTCACTCCTTGATCACTTGTAGAACTTGAGTAGCTCACATTATAGCTCACTCAATTCATGAGTTTTGAGCATCATTACAATGCCAATAACTCTCTACAATTATGCTCTATAATACAAATAGCTCATTGATCATCTCTGTGTACTTCTCTGCTATGACTACTTAGAACAATAAACTTCTTCTGATCATATCTCCATGACTACTCAACCATTTTACATAACTATTGGCTTGTTAGAACCATCTTGAGGTCTATTTGGTGCTCTAGAAATTTCACCTTATTTTGTTCAGGCATCACGGAGAAATCTCCTTCGAAGTGATCAATCGTCATCTACTAGTTGCTCCCCAAAATATTAGGGGTAAGATCTGATTTGCTAAAGTTATTTCTCAGAGCATAGTTGATCATTTTGAATGATTCCACTTGCAATCATTAGCTATGTAAGCTGATTGAATTCCCCCTAAAGGAATTTTTCCAATTATTCCTGTATTGTGAGCTCTCAGTAAAAAAACCCATCAGGTGTATGGACTAAAATAGCAAGTTTTTCAACACTAGTTATTCTTGAACTAGTCTGTTTTGGATTAATTGTTTCAAGCATCAATTCCAAAGTACATACGTACTTTCTTGGTGTCATTTGCAAGCTATTTATAACTCTGAAGTGCATCAGGGCTGGTACAAAGTAAGTTCTAGTAGTACCACCTCATTTCCTTGAGGTATCCATTCATCTCTTCCAAGAGTGGTATCAGAGCAAGTTGAGGTAAAATGGGAGATGGTTTCTGTTCTTTCATTGACATAATGGACAGGAATAATTATCTTGCATGGTCCTTGAGGATGAAGACCTATCTACAAGGTAGAAGTCTCTATGGATACATATCATGAGATGAGGAGATGCCCACATTTAGAAGCAAAGATCAACCTACAAGAGAGGAGCAAGAAGGACTCAATTCGAGGTGTCCCAAAGATGCTTTAGCCAGGTCCTATCTACTTAACTCTATCTTTGACTTCCTTCTTCCTTATATTAGGAATTGCAAAACCTCCCAAGAGACTTGGGATACTCTATCTTCATACTTCTCTTCCAATACAAGAGGTAGGAAAAATCAATTGTGGATGGAGTCTACTACTCAAAAGAAGCAACCTAAACATAATGTTTTAGAGTATGTGAACAAGGTGAAGGATGTAGCTGATCAGTTGGCAAGCATAGGAGAAGAGATTGAAGAGGAGAAAATAGTGAGACAGATAATCTATGGCGTCAAGGTAGATGATAAGTGGGAATCCTTCACAACTGCAATGGACCTTTATATGGATATGCAAATCCCTTATCTAACCACTCTCATGGGCAACTCTTCACCCATGAGGCCAAGCTCAACAAAAATGGTGAACCATCAAGTGGTAACAATTCTTCTGCCCTCTATACAGATAAAGGAAAGTCTAAGGATAAAGGAAAAAGCAAAAAATTTGAAGATGAAGGTGCTACTTCTCAAGCTAACTATGCAAGGAGAGATAGGAACTCAAGAGGAAGGGGCAGAGGAGGTAAGCAAGGTAGGGAGAGACCTTCAACTCTTCCCGTGTAATATATGTGGACTATCTAATCACACAACTAATGAGTGCTATAGGAACTTCAAGAACTAGAGAGGAAGAGGATTCCAAAGAGGTGGCTACTCACAATCAAGAGGAAGATTCAATCACAATCAAGGTTACAAACATGGCTACAACAACAATTATCAAGGAGGATACAAATCAAGAAAAGACTTCAATAACTATACAGAGGATCAAGAGGACTCTCTTCTCATTATGAACATGACCTCAAAACAAGGTATGAATGATGAGAACCTCTTC
>CM035409.1:60668001-60730501 GCA_020310875.1 Ceratopteris richardii
TATAAACAGGAGTTGCTGGTATGGTAAGTTTTTGATTGAGCTCTCAAAGATTAGAGTTCTTTCTTGTCAACCCCATGTGTAGATGACAGATAATGTCTATCGATGGGTGGTGTTTTGTAACTTCCCCCTAGGGAGATGACTAAGACTACAGTGTTGGTGCAACACAATCAACAATTGATGATTTGGAAAAAGGATTGAATTCACAGAATAAAGCAAAGTTCAATATATGAGGCTTAAGGATGAGTACATGATCAGAAGATGAAGACTTGTATATATATGTACATTGAACTTGTAATTAGTTTACTTATACCTTATAATGGTTATGAGTTTGTACATCTATGCCTATATATACAAGTAGAAAGTTGGGACACATAATGAGGAATGATGAGTGATAAGTTTAGAAGTCATTAGGGACTTGAAAAAGTGAGAAGAACTTGATGTATCATTAAGATGAAAGATTTTTCTCAATAGAAAAAGATTGCACCTCGATCTTTTGCACAGTGCTCCTTCTCTGTTTATCTTCTTGATGGCTTTTGTACAAGTATAATTCTATAGTTGAGTGACTCTCTACAAGTTTTGAGAGTCTATTTGTAATCAGGTTGAGAAAAACTTAAGTAGGAACATAACAGGTGCAATGCCAGTGGTCAATGTTTTGATCGGACCTTGCTCTATAGTGTAACGCTTTGAGCAAGTAAGCACTCATTATTTAAGTTGAGCTAAGTTACTTGTGGCTAAAAGCATTTGAACAAACTGGATCTAGTTTTTGAGAATCATGCATTAGAAGTTGCAAGTGTCAAAGTCAACTACAGAGAAGAGCACTTTCAGACATACGTAATTGTTTGGAGCAAACCTCAAGATGTACTGAATCCTTTGAGAAGTTTTAACTTGCAGAAGGTGTAGAAGCATTAGTCAGCATATTGTAAAATGTTTCATTGGAAACTTTACTCATTTGATCATTCAATGAGTCAGTTAAGTGCAATAGACTTTTCTGAGTAATCAATTTCTTCATAGTTAGTTCAAGGTTTGATAATTATTCATTGGTATTCCAAAATTGGTTGAATTTTTGAGTTGTTCTTGATATAGAGTTGCTCTAATGTCAAGGATAACTTGTTCTTTTGGAGATTAACACTCTCCATTAGTGGTATCAGAGTAGGAGTTATCAAAACTGAAGAAAGCAGGACCCCGACACTTGTAGTTATATAGAAATCAACTTTTGAGGATTCAAAATGTGAAAGTTTGAAGTGAAAGCTAGAGAAGGAGGCCTGAAGATATCAAGAGGATCAAACGGAAGTAAATTCAAAGTAAAGGTACATTCAATATTCACAAAGCTTGAAGAATTTGTTGCACAGGCAAAGAAAGGATTGGAGATTCTCTTCAGATAGAGAAATTGGATAGAGAAAACTATCCTGCTTGGTCTATGAGGATGGAATCTCATCTTATGAGCAAAGATTTGATAGGATACATCAGAGCAGAAGAAGAAAAATCAGAATTTAGAGATCCTAGTGTTCCAACTAGGGAAGAGCTCTTTGATTTGAAGACATGGATGAAGAAGGATGCTCAAGCAAGGAGCATTATCTATATGGGAGTCAATGATTACTTGCTACCTCACATTAGAGGACTTGAAAGTGCAAGTGACATATGGAATGCTTTGGAGGAGCATTTCCAAAACACTACAATGTCAAGGAAGGCATCTTTATGGGCAGAGTTCCCCACATTCAAGAAAATGGCTTCTCAATCTATTTCTGATTATGTAGCAAGGATGAGGGACATTGCAGATGCATTAGGAGTAGTTGATGAAGATATTGAAGAGGATAAATTGGTAAGAAAAATTCTTACACGTTTGAGAGGAGATGAGAAGTGGAAGCCTTTCATTCTATTTATTGAACTATCACTAGATCACTTCACTCTTGATTTGAATCAATTGCTAGGACATATGCTAACCTTTGAGCAGCATGTCAAAGGTGATGTTGATAAGAGTACAGGTCAAGGAATGTAATCAAAGGACAAGAAGAAGAATAACAAAGGCAAGCAACAATTGAATGAAGATGAAAGCACTACTAGCCAAGCTAACTTCCTAAGAGGAAGAGGTGGTGGCAAAGGAAGAGGTAGAAGCAATAAAGAGGGTGTTAAAGCTTGATGTATTTGTGGTAAGCCTAATCATTTAGCTCATGAATGTTGGCATAATAATCAGAATGGTGGAGGATATAATCAGAAATTTAATTCAAGAGGAAGAGGTAATAGAAATTAGAGAGGTAATTTCAAAAGGAGAGGTAGTAGAGGTTACTTTAGAAGAAATACAGGTAGAGGCTTTCAAAGTCAATCCTACAACAATACCTACTACAATTATGCTTGAGATCAGAAGGAGGATTCAACCTTAATTATGAGTCCAACTTGTGAAAGACAAAGTGAAGATCAAAGAGTCTTGTACATAGACTTAGGGTGTAGCAATCACTTGAGTGGCAACATAGCTTTGATGACTGATTTGGAGAATAAGGTGAGTAATCATGTAGTTCAAACAGGTGATAACATAAAGCATAATATGAAGTTTATTGGATCAGTAAAGGCCAAGGATGGAAGCACTCTTCTGAGTAAGGTTTTGTATGTTCCTACAATCCCAAAGAATTTGATAATTGTAGGGCAAATTGTAGAGAAAGGTTATGAAGTAAGGTTCACTAATGATGGAGTTTTTGTGGAAGACCCTAGCAATGGTTATAAACAAATTATTTGAGGGAAGAAAGAAGGAAGGCTATTCACATTGAAGATTCAAGGCAATGTTGATCATGCCTTGTTCACTTAGGAAGGACACGAGATCTCTGAGTTAGATCTTTGGCATAAAAGGCTTGGACATTTCAATGAAAGAGGTATTAAGGATATGATCAATAATGGGTCAGTGCTTGGATTACCTAATGTTCTAGTTCAACACATGACATACAGATGTGAAGCATGTCAATTAGGTAAGGCTCATAAGCAATCATATAATAAACATGGTTTCATATATTCAGAGAAGCTTGAGTTGGTACATACAGATATGTAGGGACCATCAAAGGACTTTATAATTAATGGTTCAAGATATTATCTGATTTATGTTGATGATGCTACCAGGTGGATCACCATATATGTGATCAAAGATAAATGAGAGGTGTTCAATACATTTAAACATTACCATGTGTATGCAGAAAGAGTTTCAGGACAAAAATTGAAGAGACTAAGGTTAGATGGAGGGGAAGAGTATTTTCTAATGAGTTTAGTGATTACTTATGGAATGCAGATATAAAAAGAGAAGTTACTTGTGGATACTCTCCTCAACAAAATGGTGTAGCAGAAAGGAGGAATAGAACTCTTGTTGCGTTTTTCAAGGTCAGTGATGAAGGAGAAAAATTACCCTAATTATTTGTGGGCTAAGGCTGTAAATATAGCCACATACTTGGTTAATAGGCTACCATATAAAGCTTTGCAGGGTATGACACCATGCAAGAGAATGACTATAACAACCACGACATGCTAGAGAGATGACTCTCCTCCCAACCAAATGCCTCTATATATAGCTCTCTCTAGGGGAGTGCCTTCTTGTACAGGTAAATACTAGCCAACCATGTGTCGCCCATGTAAGTGAATGTGCGCCAAGTGTCCAGTTAACTCGAGTTAACTCAAGTGGATGCTTCTAGAAGGCTCTAGATCTCTTTGGGCAAAATACTCTCCCCATGTCCCCCATGCGGATTGAACCCAAGACCTTTTCCTTCACATCCTTGAGACTTAACCACTAAGCTAAGTGGATTACTTGTTCACAAGAGCACAAGAACTCCTAGTAAGTCTAAATTAGAGATCTTTGGTCATACACACGGATGACCAAACAGTGTCGGATTTTAGATCTGTATGAACCAGCCAGACCCTTGGATCATAGACTTACTTTATTACATTCTTTCCCCCTTGGAAAATATTTTCTTCCTTGAAAATAGAGCTATATACATACTATAGGCAACCCCCGAGCCTCATGTTCTAAAACTGGAAGAACATGGTCATGTTCTAAAACTGGAAGAACATGTCTCATCTCTATGGTGGCATCCTTGCCCAAATGATTCAAAACACTATCTCATTTTGCACTTTGATGAACTGGACAAAGTACAAACTAGTGAAAGAATAATAAGGGTGGATCTAAACACATCCCTGGCCAATTCACAATTTTTGGATGTGTGATCTAGGCACAAACATGTGAACTAGGTGGATTCAAATTACTAGTCCATTTCTAGGCATAACTGGTTCATGGACTTAGCAATAAAGGTGGGATTCTTATCCCTTGCAAGACTTTGAGAACTCTTGATTCACTTGAATTTATTCTGGAGAACTTGAAGTTTGGTTGTCTCAAACATCTAACTTAGATGTTTGTACAATGGTTTACTTTGATCCAACAGTTACTTGATTTTTTAACCCAACTAGAGGACTACTTTGTCCTAATGAGTTTTAAAAATCCTATGTAAATGGTAAGAGAAAGTTACCATTTTCTTTGAGTCAACCATACTATAACTTGCCCAATACAAATTCGCAATGAAATTTGTCCAACTTAGGACAGTTTTCTCAAAGACTAGTTTTTAGCTAAAAGTTCTAGGGAATTGTCAATCTATTGAGCAATTCCTAATTTCTCTATTCTAGAGTATACTAGACTCTAGGAAATCATTTATGCTATAACTTGAAGCAAACTTAAATAAATAAGTCCACTTAGAATTATTATCTTTTGAAGATTGAAAAGGTTCATGTATATAACATCTATGTAGGATGTTTTAATTTAGTTATCTAGTTCTAGCCAGCTAACCCTGATCTTTTGCAAAAGGAAATAGATGTACAACCAATTCAAACTTTGAAGATACGTAAGGTCGCTATGAGTCAAAATCTAGATGACTCAAGACTTTAATTTTCCCAAAGATCTATTTCAACAAGATATTGAAGCATTTATCTATCTTTAAGATAAGCAAACTGAATTCTCAAAAAGATTCAAAGCAAACCGAAAACATCATCCAACCACAAGATACTAGTGTGGTAACCAACATGAGTGTGTCAACCCAGTGAGGTTCTGTTGATGAGTTTTGTATTCAAGTAATGCACTTGAGACTAAGTTCAGGTCATATTCAATCTTTTTGACTCCTTACTGGGAATGCAATTCTTGTGCATTTCTTTGAGTCAAAAGAGTGAATTTACCAAGTTACACTAGGAACTTGATGTTTGACTTAGTCAATCAAATCCTTAGTCGAAAAGATCAACTCAAAATCAAAGTCCAACTTCTTTCAAAAATTATAAAATATTTCTAATTTAGCAACACTTTAGCTTGAAGTACTTCAAGAAGAACTTGGAAGTTCTTTACTTCATATCTTCTATTTCCTTCACCTTGAAGCTATCTTGAAGTATCTTGGGATACTACTTTCATACTTTTGGAATTAAGCTCCTTCTTTGAAGTCTTAATTCCCTTGAGGATCGAACCTAACTTCAAGATCCAATTTAGAACTAAAAGATAATTATCATCCACGGTCCGATGTCCCATACCATCTTTCCTACATCAATCTGAGTATAAAATCTGGTGTCCCATACCACCCTATTTTATATTCACATTAATGTGTGGGTGATACTTATCCTAAAGTCTAAACATCTCTTGATAGAGTACCTTCTTACGTCAATTCTTTCTGAGAGATTTGAAGTTTTAAGTATTACCTCTAACTAGATTTTCTAGGTTTTTTATCCCTTGACATGATCATTTCATGGTCTAGTGCTTTCCTTGAGGAACTTGAAAACCTTTTGATGGAATATCCATCCTTGTTTGATAGGGTTTTCAAATAAAAACCAATCAAAATTCCAAGTACTTGAATTTTCATAGATTCAAGTTCAATTGGTTTATCCTTGACCAATTTGTAGTGACAAGAGCTCTTGACTTCTTGTCTTTATATTCCTTTCTTACTGAAGCTTTAGGTACCTACCCCGGCCGGGACTTTTACAGGAATCTCTCTACTGCCTAAGTCTAAGCATCCACTCATGCTCTCTGGATTCATACCAAAATCCCTTTAAGGATAGACAAACAATTATGTTTTACCTTCCACAGACTTAATTACCATCTTCACGGTTGCAGACTACGTTCTGGGAATTGCTTCACGCTCTTCAAGCTTGGAACAGCTTACTCTATTCACTTTTTTCCATTGAATAAATGGAACTTGAATGAATAAATCCTAAAAGGAATTTTATTGCCAATACTTGGGCAATCTATAAAGTAGTTCTAATCGCATGTTCTTGAATCATGGACAATCTTGATGATGTTTAGTTGAACTTGCGACTAAAATAAAGACTTAATCTTTATTTTTAAGATCTTCGGAACTATCAAAAAGCTTCTTTGCTTACCCAAGGGATTTTTAGAGATCTTTCCCTCAATCTTAAGTCCAGGAAAATACTAATACCTTTGAGATTCCAAAGCTAAAAATCTTTGATATACCTGTAGGTTATATCACTATTTGGACTTAAGTACCAAGACTAGTGGTTTGGAAGTTACTGGGAACTACTTGCTATTAGACTTTTCTTGAAAGATTCTAGTCTCACATCTAGGAAAATTTTTCTTTTAAGAACTTTAGATTCCTGTCAAGGAATCAGTAACACTAAGCCAATGATTCATCTTGGAATCTTTAGTTTTACTGAAATCTTCTTTCTAAAATAAATATTGACTATTGAACAAGAACAAGACTTAAGGCTTTATTGCTTTTCCAAAAGATATTCCTTTTTAACTAAGGAAATAGTTAACTAGGCTATTTCCTTTTTGAACTTTTAGGAAGTAGCTTAATTCCTAAAGATTACTTTGACATATCTTTTAGAAAATATCTTAATTCCCAAAAAAAAACTGATTTGACTTGGGTTTCTTCTTTAAGCTGGAATTAGCTTAAACAAAACCAAGCATACTTTATATCTTGGCAAAAAACCTATATCTTAAAGAAGTTTTGCCTTCTTCATCTTTCGGCAAAACATCCATAACCTGTAGATGTTTTGATTTTATTTCTTAATACACCTTTTATCATTCCTTGGTCCTATCGTATATTATGAATTTATGTGTATTTTGGGAAGAGTTCATGAATCAACTAAGATCCTCTACTTGGAACGTCTACTTTCCCAAAAATAAATTCATCTTGAACATGGTAGGAGAATGATCTCACGTGTGGAATAGAAGACTCGAATATTTCATTTTAGTGTTTCTCTTTTAAGAAATATCTCAATTCCTAAAAGTCACTTACTGAGTTTCATCGTGAGATAGGAATCTTGAAGCCACAAAGAAAACTTCTTAGAACTTTTGCAATCTCCTAAATAGAAGAGCGCTTCTAAAGTTTCCATGTTTTCATGGCCCTATGCATCATTACTAGAGATGCAAAACATGAACGAAACACAAATCTATTGAACTTCAAAGTTCAATTTGTATTTGATTCCATGGAACTTGGAAGCATAGTTGAAGTTATCATCCAATCTTGGGATGCTTGAGAAGTTACATAAATTACATAACTAATCAAATAAAGCTTATCCACATGAATTTCTAATTATCACCTATACTTAAAGTAATCATTATAAGCTTATCTTCATGACTCCCTAAGTACTTCCGGGACTTAGAGTCATCATACATCGCAAAAGCTTTGCAAGTAATTAAGTTTTCTTGGTCATCAATAATACTTAACTTTCTCCTAGTGCCTACTTATAGCTAGCAAGAAATCAAACATACTTAATTGTCATTAAGTATTTATTTATGATAATGGAGTATAAACTTGGGAAGGAATCGACTAATTACTTGAGCTGCAAACTAGAATTAGTATATCTTTGCAACTTAACTAGTCTTCTATCTTCCCGAATGTCAAACTATGAGCTTTATAAAGTAAGCTAAATACTAAGAGAGTACATCATCATATCTACTTGCAAACAACATCCCGTTCTATCATGCAAATGCATATGCCTACATGCAAATCCATATGCTCACATGCGTATGCATGCATGTTCTTTGCATGCCTAATAAAATAATGCAACAATCATGCATGAGCTTGATGCATGACTTTTCCTTGTACTTAAGAATGTATCTACCAAAATACATTCTTTGATGCACAAGGATCTGTTTTCTTTTTTTAAATCAAGTCTTTCCTTAATGCAAACTAATGCTTGGAATGAGAAGTGGATTTTTTCATTATTCTAATCTAGACTTAATTGATTGAAATCTTGGCTATTTCAATGTGCATCTAGAATTAAATGTAGAATAATGAAAACAAGATAAATCAAGCATTAAGGTCAAGCAGAAACTGAAAAATACTTAGCTCTGATCATAGCTTCATCCATCCTCTGATCCTTGGGAAGAGCCGTTCTCAATCCTTTGGTCCATGAGCAAAAATTACATATTCCTCCTTGAAGAACATGGCTTCATTTGAACTAGGGTTGAAATGAAGCAAAGTGCTTTGAATATGGCAACTCTGAGAATGATTCGTGTCCTTCTCTTTTATTGATCTTCTCAATTTGGAACTGAGGCCACGACATGTTAGTCGCCTTCCAAATGTATTCATCCGGGTTCGATTCCTCTGTTATGCATGCTATGATCCATGGATACTTTTTGAAACCCCTTCGAGAGGCAAAAAGCTACCCACAGAATGGTAACCAGTACGTGAGATCCCGGGCTTAAACAACGAAAAAAAATTCTTTTGGCTTGCGATCTGTAATTGCAAGTTTGGACATCGCGGAATCAAATGTTGACTACCACTGGCTCAATCTAGCAAACCCTGTTGTTATTAATGACGAACCACTTGAATTATGCCGACTGTTTTGTGGATAAGAGGACGTCGACCAGGCACGGAGGTTACAGGTTCAACCCCAGCGTGCTGTGCTTGGACATCTTTTTGGCTAAGGCTCTGGACAAACATAATTGTTTAAAAGGAATCTATTCAGCGCACAACCAAGCGGCTATGGTGGCGTGGCCATCGTATCCGATTATTTAGGTGAGGTAAAGGTATCGAAACCTGTCAACTTCAACTCTGAAAAATCTGAGTCACGCGAATCAAAATTCTTTTTTTCTTCTCTATGAACACATGAAGAGCGCCCGAAGCAAATGCTTCTCAAAAGTCTGAGTACTGATTTACAGACTTGGTTTGCTCTAAATGAATAGAGCAAAATCCTCTATAGCAAAAATTACGGGTTCGTGCCTCAGAGCTAACGCTTTTGATTCGATCTGCGACATCCGTTTTCTGCAACGGAACAATACGGATTCAAGCAAAGATATGTCCATCCGGCGCGCCTTGATATGGTTGAAGAAGCCCTTCCCCGTACAGCCGTCTGTGAAAAACATACTTTTTAAAGTCAATTCCAGCAGCTTTGGGCGGTGTTCTTCGAGTAGACATTATCGTAATCATAATAATTCTCTGTAGTCAAATTGGGTTGCTCTCATGGATTATGAGATTGCGAAACAACTCTCCTATGCAGAGGCTGCGGGTTTGAATCCCAGCAGATCTGCCCCTAGCAATTGGTTCATGATCGCCTAATGAGGAGACTGATCACTTTTTGTATTAGGTCTTCAAGCTGCGGGTTTGAATCCCAGCAGATCTGCCCCTAGCAATTGGCTATTGATCGCCTAATGAGGAGACTGATCACTTTTTGTATTAGGTCTTCAAGCCTCGACAGAGATGCACAAAGACAACTCCCTCCGCCTTCTCTACCTCTAGGATGTTGTATGCATGGCGGAAATCTCCAAAAGAGAGGAGGAAATAAAACGAGAAGGAAGATAGCTATTTTGAAAGAGTGGAAACAAAAACCAAGATGAGGCTCTGATACCAATGCAAGAGAATGACTATAACGACCACCACATGCTAGAGAGATGACTCTCCTCCCAACCAAATGCCTCTATATATAGCTCTCTCCAGGGGACTACCTTCTTGGGCAGGTGAATACTAGCCAACCATGTGTTGGCCATGTAACTGCATGTGCACCAGGTGTCCCAGTTAACTCGAGTTAACTCAAGTGGATGCTTCTAGAAGGCCCTAGATCTCTTTGGGCGAAATACTCTCCCTATGTCCCCCATGGGGATTGAACCCAAGACCTCCTCCTTCACATCCTTGAGACTTAACCACTAAGCTAAGTGGATTACTTGTTCACAAGAGCACAAGACCTCTTAGTAAGTCTAAACTCGAGATCTTTGGTCCTACACATGGATGACCAAACGGTGTCCAATTTTAGATCTGTCTGAATCGGCCAGATGCTTGGATTATAGAATTACTTTATTACACACCATATGAAGCATGGTGGGGTAAGAGACCTACCTTAGATCATTGCAAATTGTTTGGGTGTTTGGCTTATGCATATGTGCCATCTCAATTGAGGCATAAATTGGAACCTAAAGCTCGAAAGTATGTGTTCATTGGTTATGATGATAAGCAGATGGGTTATAGGTTGTGGCATCCATGAACAAAGCAATTCCTTGTGTCAATGGATGTTACATTTGATGAGCAAGGTACTTGGTATGGAGGTACAATTAACATTAATGCAAATGATGAAGAAAGATTGAACCAGAAGAAAGGTAAATCAAAGGTTCAAATATTTGATGAAGAAGAGAACAATGAAGCGATAGTTGAAGTTGAAGAAATGCCAAGGTTTGATCCAGAATGTGATGAACTAGAAACTTCAAGAAGTCGAGAACTCAGAAGATCATCAAGGCACAAATGGCAACCTACAAGGTATAGCTATGATACTTCATATTTGATCACTAAAGATTATGCTTATATGGTGAAAAGAGAGGAAGGCCCTTCTACATATGAAGAGGCAAAAGGTAAGGAATATTGGGAGAAAGCTATGCAGGAGGAGTATGATGCATTGATGTAAAATCAGACGTGGGATTTGCTTCCTAAACCAAATAGTCAGAAGATCATTGGATGCAAATGGGTCTACGAGACGAAGAGGTATGCAGATGGAAGTGTGTCTAGATATAAAGCTAGACTTGTTGTGAAAGGGTATGCTCAGACTTATGGTATAGATTATGATGAAACGTATAGTCGTGTGGCAAAGATGACAACTATAAGGACTCTCATAGCTATTGTTGCATGTAAAGGTTGAAAGATATGTCAATTAGATGTGAAGAATGCTTTTCTAAATGGTTATATTTCAGATGATGTTTTCATGGAGCAACTAGAAGGTTTCAAATATAAAAGGTATCTAGAGTATGAATGTAAGATCAAGAGAGCTTTGTATGGTTTGAAGTAGGCCCCAAGGGCATGGAATTATAGATTTGTGAAGTTCTTGAAGGAGCTTAATTTTCAAGTGTCTAAGGCAGATAGTAGCTTGCTTGTTAAAGCAACTGATGATGGGTTCATCTACATATGCATATATGTTGATGACATAATTCTTACAGGTATAGCTGAGAAGGGCATGCAAAGTCTTAAGAAGCAAATGAAGAAAGAGTTCAAGATTAGTGATTTGGGAGACTTGTCATATTTCTTGGGCATGGAGATTTAATATACCCAACATGGAGTATATGTGAGTCAAGAAAGGTACTTCACGAACTTGCTAATCAAGTTTAAAATGGAAGATTGCAAGGTAGCACCTACTCCAATGGAGGTGAGTCACAAATTGAGCAGATATGGAGGAGATGAATTCAAGGATATGAAGCTATATCAAAGTTTGGTTGGTAGTTTAATATATACTACATTGACTAGGCCTCATGTGTCATATGTCATATGCAGTTGGATTATTGTCTCAATTCATGCATTGTCCCAAGAAAGAACATTGGATTGCAGGACAAAGGGTGCTAAGATACATTAAGGATACACTCAAAGAAGTTTTGTATTGTGGAATCACATCAGATACAAACATCAAGATATATAGTGATACAGATTGGGCAGGTAATCTTGATGATATGAGATCAACATATGGATATGTATGTTATGTGGGAGATAAATTAATCTCTTGGCATCTAAGAAGCAACATACAATTGCTTTGTCATCCACAAAAGCAGAGTATAAAGGTATGGTTGAAGCTGCAAAAGAGGTTATATGGTTGAAGACTCTCATGAAGAGTTTTGACATCATTCAAAGTACACCCACTATTCATGGAGATAATATGACTTCATTGTATCTAGTTGCTAACCTTGTGTTTCATGCCAAAAGTAAACATATTGAAATCCAGTATAACTTCTTAAGAGAGAAGGTGATTGATAAAGAAATTGAATTCATACATACTTCAACAAAAGATTAGATTCTAGACATGCTTGGATGGACCTAAGTTATAAAGGTTCAAAGACATGGCAGGTATAAAGAAGATGGAGAAAATCACAATTGATGATTGAGGGGGATCTGTTGGTGCAGGATAATCAACAATTGATGATTTGGACAAAGTATTGAAGTCAAACAATAAAGCAAAGTTCAATATATGAGGCTTAAGGATAAGTACTTGTAATTAGAGTACTTATACCTTGTAATGGTTACGAGTTTGTACATATATGCCTATATATACAACTAGAAAGTCGGGACACATAATGAGGAATGATGAATGATAAGTTTAGAAGTCATTAGAGACTTGAAAAAGTGAGAAGAACTTGATGTATCATTAAGATGAAAGATTTTTTTGAATAGAAAAAAATTGCACCTCGATCTTTTGCACAGTGCTCCTTTTGTGTTTATCTTCTTGATGAATGCTTTTGTACAAGTATAATTCTGTAGTTGATTGATCTCTGTGCAAGGTTTGAGAGTCTAATTGTAATGAGGCTAAGAGAACTTTAAGTAGGAACGTTTACATGTGTAAATGTGAAGAAGTGAAGATAGAACAGGTGCAATCTCGGTGGTCAATGTTTTGATCAGATCTCCCTCTACAATGTAAAGTTTTGAGCAAGTAAGCACTCATTCTTTAGTGAAAGGTAAGCTACTTGTGGCTAAAAGCATTTGAATAAAGGGGATCTAGTTTGGGAGAACCATGCATTAGAAGTTGCAAGTGTCAAAGTTGACTACACAGAAGAGTAGTTTCAAACATAAGTACATTGTTTGGAGCAAATTTCAAGATCTACTGAATTTTTTGAGACGTTTTAACTTGAAGAAGGTGCACATGATTTAGGAAACAATTTTGTACAAAGGTTCAATGGACACTTTTTTCATTTTGTGAGTCAATGAGTGAATTAAGTGCAACAGACTTTTGTGAGTAATCAATTTCTCCACAGTTAGCTCAAAGTTTGATAATTAGTCATTGGTATTCCAAAATTGGTTGAGGTTTTGAGTTGTTCTTTATATAGAGGTGCTCTTACATCAAGGATAACGCGTTCTTTTAGAGATTAACACTCTCCATCATACAGACATGCAAAAGTTCATCAATGCTCATATAACTATGTGTGTGACTTGGGTACAATAGGTTGCAGATACGAATGACGAGAAAATTATGATGATGAAGGAATGGCCAAGTTTATAAAATGACTTAGTATGATTTGATGAGTAGGATCCCCTATTTTGTTTCTATCATGATCTCTGCTGACCCAATGGCCCCTATTTTTTTTCCATAATCACATGCATGCTACAGTCGGCAAATCTACTCCACTTATTTGTGCTCTTGGGTCACTTCATGATCCCATTCCATAACTTTTTTTTCTCACGACCATTAAGAATATTCAAAGGGCTTATAAGAACCACATCCTTGTTGGCTGGGGATTATTTCCTCCCAACCCTCCTTTGGAGGACATCTCCATCTCCAATTAGAAATCATCCCTACTTGTGTCTATTGAAATCCTGGTGATGCATGATTGTTATAGTGTCCTTTTGATTGAATACTTAATAGGAAGAAACTCTATGGAACTACTAATGATTACCAATGGCGTTTTTTAATCTAATTCTTCCCCTATACAAGAAAGTCTCACAAATTCTTGGAAATATGGAGTTGACGTTGTATAAGGTTATCTAAGTACCCAACCTGAGGATTGAATCCATTTTTCCTACACTTAGAGCTTTTGTGATTGACCTTGGCAATATATGAGTCAAAAACTTAGTTTGTTCCTAGATATCTGTTGTTCGATAGTTGAGCTCCTAGGAATAGGGTATATTATTGCTATATTGCAAGATGAATTACTAATATGGATGATGCAGGATCGAAGCTAAAGACATACACCCACATTAACTGAGCTTCGGAGTGTTGAAAAACTTTGGCGGGTTCTAAATTGTTTTCTCAAGGGACCATTGAAAGATAAAGTAGATTTGCATGTTCATATGCCTGATAAACAAAGATTGGCGATGGCCTATTTATATTCACTTGCAGATTTGAACTTTATCTGAAGCAGGGCACTTGATTCATGCCAGGGCTGCTCTTTTGGAAATGAAGGAGATGAGGGGATGTAATACACTAACACTTGTTCTGTGTTTCTATGATTACCATATGGAGATGGTATCTACAGCTCCAAAGGAGCTCTATTTTTTGATAAATGTCTGTATTTCATGAACGCCTACATGATAAATGTTCTGTTTTCACTTCTAAACAGTCATGTTGTTTGGGTAGTTCATCTTTGTAGATTATAGTGTGTTGATTCACTTGCTTGCTCATATCATTCTACAGCTTAGTTGGAGACTTGTAGACTTGAAGATTTCCAGACTTGAAGACTCCAACTTGGAACGATTCAGCTCTGTATGTTCTTCTCTAGCTTTGTCAAGGGCGACAAAGTCTAGGGGGAGAAGAGTGTTGGGTTGTAGGGTATGCACACATCTTCAATTGTGCATGGAAACACTCCCTAGATCATGAGAATAACCTTCTTTTGTTTATACTTAGAGTGTCACATGTGACACTCTCTTAAAGCACTTTTTAATATTTCCCTATGCCATAGTGTAGGAGACTCATAAATATTTCACCTTTTTGGCACATCTAGGAGTTCCCCATGTAAAAATCGCACGCATGTATTTTCTTGGGATTTGTTGGTTACACAAGAGATCTTGGAATCTCCTAAGAGCTATGTTAGTTAGTGATATTCCCTTTTTGACTTTTCAAAAGGAGCACATGGGGAAATGTGCTTAGCCTATATATAAAGGCTCATTTTTGTAAGGAGGGGAGCTTTTGGTTTGACATGCTCTCATGTAATATCTCTTATGAATGGACGGATACTTTCATTTACTCCAAGAGTATTTACAATCTTGTATTGTGTCTTTGTGAGTGTGTGAGAGTGAGGTGTGTGTGTGCCTATGCATGTCTCTCCTTTTTGTGAGTAGTTGCATTCCTTGTATTTTGCACATGGATTAGGATCCTTGACTCCCTTCTCTCCATGTTTTCAAGCATGTGGCATAGCAACGGGCTGATTTCCAATGGCTTGAACATGTTGGAGGTAGGGTTACATGAGAGGAGAGTCAATCTTGAGTCTTCATTCTTGCTTCCATGCAAGGTGGTGAGGGTCTTGGGACTACTACAACTTCAACAATTCTCCACACTCCTACATCTTTGGTTTGCCTCTTGACTTCCATAGTCTTTAATCCTTTTCCCTTTCATCCTCTTGCTTCATAATTGATGAGATTCAGAATCAAGATCATATGATAGAGTTACCTTTTGTTTGTCTTCATCATACCAAGACCTGTGTTCTTCAAACACAACATCTCTACTTGTAGTGAATTTCTTGGTTGAAGGATTATAGAACCTATAACCCATGAGTCATACCCAATAAACACTACCTTTGTTGCCCTTTCATCTAGCTTACCTCTTATTTGTGATGGTACATGAACATAAGCTAAACAACCAAACACCTTGCAATGTCCCAGACTAGGTTTTCTTCCATGCCATGTTTCATAAGGAGTCATACCTTGAAGTGATTTGGTTGGTAGTCCATTGACAAGGTACACAACAGTTAAAATAGCCTCTCCCCATAGATAATGTGGCAACCTATTCTCTTCAATCATTGTTCTCGCTAATCCAACCAATGTATTGTTTCTCCTCTTTGCAATTCCATTCAATTGATGAGAGTACCTGGCAGTCACTTCCCTTTTGATACCTTTATCCTGCAAGAACTCATCAAACTTTTTGTAGAAGTATTCTCCACCTCCGCCAGATCCAAGCTTCTTGATGATGTGCCTGTATGATTCTCCACATGTGCTAGATACCTTGTGAAGCAATAAAACACTTCATTCTTACTCTTGATAAAGTATAGAATAGTCCATCTACTATGGTCATCAATAAATGAGACATAATACCTTGATCCTGCCAATGAAGGTTCTTGACTTGTTCCCCATACATCTGTATGTACTAAGTCCAATAAGTTGTTGTGGATGTAGCCTTTATAATTGAATGGTTATCTTTCCCTACATATATCCTTCAAGGTTCTTTCATTGACATGAGCAAGTCTCGTATGGCACACTTCAAGCTCACTTAGGGTTTGAGACCCAAAAGTGAATAGAGCTATGTTCCTAGTTTCTCCTACTTCAAAAGTAAAGAGCCTACCATGCTTCTCACCTCTGGCTATCTTCTTGACGCCTTGATGTGGATCTCCATAAAAGCTCCATGTTGGGTGAACCTAACTTGCAAGCCTTTTTCAACTATTTGGCCTATACTTATTAGGTTTTTAGTGATAGTGTGTACATAGAGAACCTACTTAGAATGTTTTTCTTGCCATTGGAAGCTTTGAAATTACGAATCTTCTCCAGATTGTGCTTTCTATCATCCTCTATTTGAATTTCATGTCTATTCTTTGGATTTTCCAAGTCAGATAGAAGAGCAATGTTGCCTGCAACATGATTTGAACATCGGGAAACTATGTAGAACAAGTTATCATCTTCTTTACCTTCTTTGTGGCTTAGATTCATAAGAAGCAATGAGTCTTCATGTGCTTGATGTTCAAAATAATTGTTGTAGTCCCTTCTATTATGGCCTCTATTTTTATTGTTGAAGTTGTGTCCACCTCTACATCTATTGCTGCCATATCCACCTATTCCACTTCCTTTCCGGGTTAGAAAAACTCTAAATCACTCGCCTTACACTAATTTAAATCACCTACACTTTAAGCCACACCTAGTATGCTTGAAAAATCTTTTCAACAAGCTATAGAACACCTGAAATGGATCTGTTTAGGTCAGTCAACAACTCTGTACAAAATAGAATATGCACATATATAGGATATGACCAAAAATAGGGTTATAGAAATACACTATTTTTGTGTAGATAAAATTGATTTAAAGAAGGCCTCTTAGGCTACATAAGAAACGCATATAAGCTACAGGCTGCAACTTAAATATCTTGAATTGGATATGTATTCAAAATGTTATAGTTGTTATAAGCAAACTATGTCTATACCTACAAGAGACTAGAGCCGATGTGGATTGAGTGCTCCTCCTTCATCCTCCTCTGTTCATGTAACCTCCTCCTATACATTTTTCCTAGCTTGGATTGCTGTGTTTCAGCTCCTTGATATGTGGATGACTCTATCCTTGAGCCTCCTTATATGTCTCCTAGTCTTCAATGACCTACAAGACTTCCATACATTTGATGACTCTTATAACTTTTGGATGCCTCTCTTGACTTTTCCACCAGTTAGGACTACCTTGCTTGACCTTGCCTAACCTTGAGATTACCCTAAGTGATTTGAGTCATGAACTTTTTCCACATTAAGGTATTTTGACCCCGTTATCCACCTGAAGCTTGCATAGTTCACATTTTCAACACTTTCCAAAAATGGGGATTGGACTTCATTGGAGCCATCACCCCACTCGTTCTCCTCACCAATAATTGCTACATTCTCACCTATATGGATTATTTCACTCGCGGATTGAATCTTGGGCTCTTATATCATCCCTTGCTTTAGTGGTTGCAAGATGTTTGAATTGTGATGTTTTCCCATGATTGGGTCTCCTTTGGAGAATGTTTTGATCACGAAAGGCACTTTGATAATGATATCATTCAAGCTCTTAATCAATCATTTCATATAACACATAAATTAAGTACACCGTACTATCCTCATGCAAACGGATTGGCCGAGAGTACCAATAAAACAATGTTGGACATACTAAAGAAATTAATTGCAGATTGTCTTGAACAATGGGACTAGGTATTCCTTGCGGTTTTATGAGCTTATCGGACTACCTGTAAAGTTTCTATGGGTTGTATCCCTTTTAAACTAGCTTATGGGTTGGAGTTCATTGCCCCTATGGAAATTATCATCCCCATTGTGCATGTATCCCTTGAACACAAGGTTCTTTCGAAAGACTCGCTATATCCCTACCTCGAGGATCTTCTCTCATTAGATGAGAAATGCTTTGAAATTTTCCTCCTAATGCATGAATCACAAATTCGGCAGCTCACACATATGATCGATTTCTCAAAACACCTATTTTTAAAGAAGGATAGTTAGTGATTTTTTATAACTTGAAATTGGATTGAGCTACAAACAATTTTAAAGTTCAATGGTTTGTTCCTTACCAAAATTTGGCTCGACTTAGTACAATAACTTCTTGGTTGAAGATGCTTGTCAGAGAATCAATAAAAATCTAGTCAACAAGTTAAAGGTATGACCTTTTTGGTCCCTTGCCATGTTTCCAAATCATTAATCTATTTCCCATGATTGCATGAATTTGCATGATGGCTATTGTGCCATTCCTCGTATTGTGTCCATCATTTCTGATTGTCATGACCCCTATGCTACCACCCTTGCTTCTTTGTGCTTATATACACCATGCTTGCTTATGTTTCTAATTATTTTTTGCAGTCTCATCTCCATGTTGTGCTCCTACATCCTTATTGCCTGCAGGCACTCTACTCATGGAAGCACTCACCCCCATCTAACCATTATCGGTTGTGTTCTCTAATTAAACCTCATAGTTTTGGACTCTTTGTCATCTTTCTTGTGTTGCACTCCTTTAGTGGGATGTTCTTGTTGCACACCCTCTAGCAAAAAGCATCTCCATCACTATAGAACCTACCTCTATCATTGTGTGCACTATTTCACTGAATTGAACCGAACTACGCACCATGGTTAGTGAGGTGACATAGCACTTTTACCTGCCCACCATTAGTGCTTCCCATGTGGAACCTTTTTCGTGCACTCTTATGGAGCAGCTCTTCTCGTGACATAGTTCCAATGAATACACCATCAGTTGCCACCATGAATCAAAGAGTTCCATCCTCGAGTTATGAATTTGAAGCATCACCCATTATGGCATTTCCAAAAAAATTTATTCACTTATGGTTGCTATCGCCCATCAACCCATCAATCGGGCTATGATTCTTTTTAATTGCATTCACCATGAATGCCAATAAAAAATGGTAAAATAGATGCAACACACAGGTGTTGCCTAGACCTTACCTATATTCTATTGGTCTGCTATCCTTGAAAATTCCTTATCACTATTTGTAGCCCTTTGTTAGAATGTATTGTTTGAAGAGAAAAGGATTTTGTAAAATAGATAATTTTTGTATACACAATTATTAGAATGATGTAAGAATGAGGAAAAGTCTTCCTTAGGATTCATTAGATGCTATGTATTTTTTACAGATTTTTTGGAGCTCTCAATCTTAATTATTTTTAGATTAGAAGATGAAAGGACCTACTTTCAAGTGTGAACATGGACACTTGAAAAGTATATAGGTCAAAATTTTGTATGTAGAAAGGATGCTGATCATTTGTATTTGTTGAATGCGAATTTGAGAGCTCTTATAAGAAAATCTAATTTTCTCTCTTTTTTCTAGTTTTCATGGCTGAATGTGAATGTTCTCCTTATGTTTCTCATGGATTTTTTTGGTGATACCTATGTATTACTGAGTAAATCTTTTGAGGAGAAGAGTCTTCTAGAATATTGAAAGATTATTTGTGGAATATTATTGCTGAATATGAAGAATACCACTTCTATTAGAATCACAATTATCTCATCATGATGATATATGTAATGAAATTTAATTTTGAGTTCATACTTTGAATCTATATGAAAATTAGCATGCTTTAGGCACATGAATCATAAGAAATACTTAATTCTACCTCAAGATATCTCAAACCCTATTTTTCAACTTCTTCTTCAAGAAAATATCAGATAATATGGTCTTTTCTTGCAATTCCTTGGATTCATTGGTTCTAGAAGGGGCTATGGTCTTAGTATACTTCCCAAATTGACATATTAAAGGTGTTGTCTATGCTAATCCTTTATACTATGATGATTGGAGAGGAAAACTCCAAAGAATAACAAACATCTTTTGGTGCCGTTGTCGGGGAAGTAAGCAAAGCTTCCATTGGAGCTTTGGACCTTGCTGGATCTTCCAATACTGATGGTACCAAACAATTTTGTGAAAGATACAATTCTTTTTCTTCCATGTGTGTGTTGAAAAGAAGGTAAATGTGCTTGTCTTTGGGAAAAGATTGCTTCATTTACCTTTAGGAAGGTGAGAGTGCTTATCTTTATACAAATTGATTGCTTCATTTGGTTATTCCAAGTAAATGTGCTTGTCCCTATACAATAAAATAAAAATTTTGATTAATTCTTTGATGTTTGTAGGTACAAAGTGACGAGGCAAAAGGTGATTGGATGCAAAGTGGGAAGAAACACGATTTTTTGAAATATCTCAAAATCATGCTTTTTAGTAGAGAATCGCGATTTTCTAGATTTGGTAACCTATATTCAATTTTACAAATTTGATTGCATACGTATATCAACCAAGGAGTTATAGTGAATTCAAGACGAAAGGTGAGGTTGAATGTGAAAATTTTTGCAAAATTTGGAGTTTATATATAGAATTGTGATTTTTTGTTGAGACAAGAACATAGGCCAAGTGTTAAATTGCTTGGGAAGTAAGATTATAATCATTAAAGTAAGAATTGAGAGAAATTATTTGAAAAATGATGTGAAATGGTTGAATTTGGCACACAATCATGATTTTTTGGAGGCTATAAAAGCAAGTTTTGAGAGCAGAAAACTCATTTGTGAGAGTGAGTGAGAGAGAGAGAGATGTAGAGCTACAAAAATTGCAATTCCTTGCATTCTACAAGCAAATTAGAGAGAAATCATCCATTATCAAGGTAAGAATCATTACAAATTTTTTTGCGAATTGTAAATAAAAGAGAAATTATTAGAACTCTTAAAATCGTGATTTTGTTTAGAATCACGATTTTCAAAAATTTTGATTTTAAATAGGTTTTTTAATAGATTTTAGAAAAAGGTTTTGTTGCATGTCATTTTCTTGATTAGGTGCTTTTGTAGTGATTAAAAAATCAAGAAAAACTCAAATAAAAATTTTTTAAACTTGCACAGAATCACGATTTTATGCATGAAAAAATACGATTTTTTTAAACTTGCACAAAATCGCGATTTTATGCATGAAAAAATACGATTTTCAATAAACACAATTTTCTATGAAAATCGTGTTTTTTCACAATTGTGAGTAATCATGATTGTATTAAAAATTGTGATTTTGATCTATCAAAATTTCATGATTTTGACCTCAAAATCATTAATACTCACAAAATCATGAAAAAACACGATTGTGAACAAAAACATGATTTTTTGTGAGAAAATTGCGATTTTTAGCAGAAAATTATGAAACTCCACAAAATCATGAAAAAACATCATTCTGAGTAAAAAGGAGATTTTGTGCAAAAATCACGATTTTCTGACAAAATCCTAAAATTACTCAAAATCATGAAAAAATGACGATTTTCATAAAAACACGATTTTGAGTTTAGGATTTAATGATTCTAACTCAGAATCACATAATTCCATTAAAAACTTAATTTTTAGTGATAATCGCGATTTCATAATCATAATTTCACAAAATCCTGTTCTATGGAAATTAGAACACGATTGTGTCTCACAATCGTGATTTTTACAGAAAATCAAGATTTTTGAGAAACGTGTTTTTCTCTCTCTGGGAACATGATTTTCATTTATAATTACAAAATGGTGATCTTTTTGTCTACGCAGAAAACATGATTTTGTCCGAAAATCAAGTTTTTCTGATAAAAAATCATGGTTTTTCATAATCGTGTTTTTTGGACAAAAAAAAATACAACTTGGAGTGAGCAAGGTGTAATCAATCAATTTCCTTCCAAAATCTAGAAAAAAATCTTCTACTAAAGACATAAGAAAAAACATCAAAATCATGTTTCTCTTGCAAAAATGCGATTTTTTCCAGAATTGGCCCAAAAACAAAAGGTTTAAGATTTCTTTTGACATTGTGGAACAAAAACTCAATAAAACCATGGTTTAAGGGCATAAAATTTCCAACTCTTCTACTTAAACTTGGTAGGGATACTCAGAGAGTACCCAAAAAGGAAATCGTGATTTTGAGTACAAAACTAAGGGAAAATCAAGGAAATTACAACTAGGACAAACCATAGAAGAGAGGAAGAGATATTTGAGCTAAAAAATAGGAAGAGTTAACTTCTCAAGGTCAAATCCCCAATTCATTGACATAGTAAGGTCTTTCAAACAAACAAATTAGGGCTTCCAAATAACAGAACTAAATAATACTCAGATCTAGAACTACCATTATACATTCCAAAACTCATAGTGAGGCTGAGAAAGAACAATACCAATCTAATCATCAGAAGGAGCTCACAAATCAGTCACCAAGTATGGAAAATTTGAATTTAGAAGAGCAACACATAAACATAGGAGATTATAGGAATATCCTCAAATACATGTACACAAATAGGTTTGGTGCCTATGTGTATCAGGATGGTATGCATAAGAATCTCATTAGATTCAGAAACTTAGAAATTCCTTTGAATTCAATGCCAATAGCACAATTCAGAGATCACAGATATGAGGATAGACGAGGATGTGTTTATGTGTTTACTCATGATCTAGAGAATTCTAATGACCTTGGTCAATGTGCAAACAAAAGACCTTGGGATCAAAGATTTGGGACAATCTGACATACCTAGACCAAGTAGAAATCACACTTCAGTAGAGCCACAAAAAGAAAGGAGATCATATAATTCTCCAAATCTCTTTGAAAGAGAAGGTGAAGACATGCTTGATTTCCATACGAGAAGGAGACCAAATTGGAAGACTCAAGGGAGAATGTTGAGGCCATACCAAGTAGCAAGCTATATGAAGAATCAGTATGAAGGATATTTAGATCCTCATGCACATGGTTTTGAGTCTAGAAAATTAATTAGGGATGAAGAATCGAGGATTCTAAGGTCGAATTTGAAGGACCAACTTTGTCTTCGTTCATACCTTTGAGGAAGGAAATGTATCAAGACATAGAATCCTTGTTAGAAGCCTTCATAGGGGAATTTTCAAAAACTGGGATAAAACATAGTACAACCACTTTGATCCATAGTTTTAAACAACAGAAAGAGGAAAATGCAAGAGAACTTGCAAGGAGATTCAATGGCAAGACAAGTGTCTCTATTCATAGAAGGCATGAGAAGTGCTCAACTTAGAACTCTAGTTTATTATAGAAGGTGTCCTCATTTAGATTCATGTATCAAGGAAGCTATATTCTTGGAAGATAAGAGATGATAGGACCTAATGGCATTCGAATGACCAAGAGCTCATGAAGATAGGATACCACCTACAGAGGAATTAGCCAAAGCTATAGCAAAGGCTCTAAAAGCTACTACTAAGGCAAACCCAGTAAATAGCAAACTAACACCAATAAAGAAATGCTATAAATGTGGGAAAACCCATTTGACACATCAATGCCATTATGAGAGACCTCAACACCTACAAGACAAGAAAACACTGAAATATTGTACCTTGGAAAGGAAATGGACCAACCATACAAGGGAAGAGTGTTTTTACAATAAACAACCTATCACAGAAAAAGACTACTCAAGCCAATACAACCACCAAAGAGAATTAGGGTTTGTGGAACAACCAAGGCAAGTATTAGGGAAACAACCTCGCATACCCACAAATGTAGTTCCTATCAAATACATTCTAGAAGAGTAAAATGAAAATATAATAACCAAAAAAAGCTACATGAATGATTTTCATCCTCTTGAAGAATATCATGATCTAGTTGGACGGGAAAACAATGATCATAGAGAGCCAGATTTACAAGCCCTAGATTTGGGAAACCGAAGGTTTGAGTTAGATGCAACCACGTCATTCATGTATATCACTAACACTTATATGTTAAGTCAGAGACCTCAGTTCAAGACCAATCAAAAGATTACTTGCTATAGGTGTGGAGGGGAACATTTTGTAAGAGATTACAGTCAACCACCAACACTAAGAGTGGAAGGAGCTTATTGTAAAGATTGTGGTAGATAACATCTAATCAAGGATTGTCCTAGAAATCCCCAAAAACAAAATATAGCAACTCACATACCTTTGAAGTCTATGGAGATAATGGAGCAAGGAGACCCTAATGAGAATAAGATGATATCTATACAGGCAATAACTAGATCTCAAGCTAGGAGCAAGGAATAGTTTTGGAACCACACTCATTGGAAATAAAGAAAAACACATCTTGAAGAGAAAAAAGAGCCATACAAAGAGCTAAATGGGGATGACTAGAAGAGCCACATAAACGCTATGGTCTTAGTGACATTTGGCAAAAAGTGCATAAATTAGTAGAGGTTGTAGCTCATAGACATCAAAGAAAATCCATGCTTTATGAGCAAACTAGTCTTCCTCAAGCTAGCCTTCCACAAGCTAAAGAGCAAGTTAGAGAACAATCCCATTCTATGCTTTTTTACTCTATTCCTATTCCTCAAATGATGGAGCCTAGTCAAGGTTTTAAAGTAGAGCCAAATAAAAGTGTAGTTGAACAATCTCAAGTGGAAATTCTCACTAAGCAAATGGAAAGTCTTATTGCTACACAATCCAATTTGGCCAAGACTATAGATGCTTTACAATCTGATTACATCAAAACTTTAGAAATCAAATGAACCCAATGTCTTTTCAAGAGCCTAATCAACATGTTATAGCTCTCAATCAAAATCCACAAGTAGCTCCTACTCAAGCATATCAAGATCATCCAATGTAAAATCCTTCAATGCAAAATGATCATCCTCATGTGCAAAATCCTCAAATGTATCAAAACATGTATCCTTAAGCTTCTCAAACAACTTTTCAAAATCCTCAAAATCAAAATTTTCAAAATCATCAGTCGTATACTATGGAAGCTTCTCTTGCACCTCAAGTACCAATGCTGCTCCCCAAGCTCCTCAAATACATCAATTGCCTTTTCAAAATCATAATTATCCTATTCAAGCAATACCTTATCAACAAAATGCTCAATTTCAAAATTTCCCACCGCAAGTCAATAAAAATCCTCAAAATCTAAATGGTTTTGTGTGTCGTCTTCATAGGGGTCCTTGGTGTGATTTGTTAGAGCTCTTTTTGAGAGATTGTGAACTATTGAAGGCTACTAAAGAGCAACAACTAGTAATAGACATAGACAAGAAACTATGTGACTATCAATCTAGGCTATCTTTGCAAAGAAATTATGGTAAGGGAGGAATGAAAAAGCACTATGAAAATATAACCATAACGAATGTAGGAACGAGGGGGGTGAAACTAGAAGCTCTTGATGAACAAGAAGTAGAATCAAGTAAACTCAATAAGGAAGTTGACTTTCCATAGAGGCTTTAGTAAGAGCACAAGATGAGATTAGGAGAATAATGTCTTGGGAGTCAGCGATAGAAGATCAATCTCTTATTTCTCACATACCCAATGTAGAAGAAAAATGAAAAAAAATATGAAACTGAGCCTAGTGAAAGAAGAGTGACTCGAAAACAAAGCTCAGAGGGAATAGAAACCGTCATAGAGCAAGGGGAAACATCACAAACCAAAGACAAGAAACAAGAATCACAACCCAATGAACAAAAACAAGAGGAGAAACAAAAAGGTAAGAAGACAAAGCAAAGAAAAATGGAACCAAAGCCTTTGGAAAAACAAGAACAATGAAAGCAAACTCAAGATCAAACCCAAGAACATGAACAAAAACAAGATCCTTAGCAAAAACAAAAGAAACCAAAGAGAAAACCTAAAGCCATCTTGATTTCATAAATTGAGAGTAAAATAGATCCTATGGAGATTTTAGATGACATTTTGCTTAAGAGTCAAGTCACTATGTCTTTAGAACAAGTTTTCTCTATTGCAAAGCCTGTTTTTAAAGATAACTTTATCGGCTCAATTAAAAGGAAGAGGTTTCCACTTAATCTAGATACTGAGATGCAAGATGCTCTAGATCAAGATCAAGCTATGAATGAAGCCTTAAACTGTGATGAATCTGATGAAGATGACCTTGATGATGATGAAGTAAATGTTAATAAAAATTTCTTAGGAGCTATTTAACCTGACCATGAAAATCATGAATACAGTTCTAGAAGTCGATGGCCCACAGATAAAGATTGTGGATAGCATATGAGAACAATAGCTAATGATGTAGGTACCTTGTATGGAGCTTGTGATAGTGTGCCCGTATCCAAAGGAGGAATCACAAAAGATTTTCACTTTTTTATTCAAGATAATTGCTCCTATGAAGTTCTCTTAGGTCAGCCCCTTATTTGTGAGAGTTGTATGGAAACTAAAGCCATGGATGATGGGTCTACCTATGCTAGAATTCAGTCTAAGGATGGAATTGAATCACTTCAAGTCATGATGGTAGGAGTGAATCATTCTAGGAATCGATTGTCAATTAGAAAGAAACCTATTTTTACTCAGGGTCATGAGCATGCTTGTAGTGATTATGCACCTTGATTCATGTTTGGAGCTACATATGATCAAAATTCAGGATAGAATCCATTGTTGAGTGGTAAAATAGTGGAGATTGGTTTGACATCTCGCAACCAACCAACTTGTACAATAATTTTTCAATTTGTTTTCCATATCCTAGATTAGATTTTCTTCATAAGAGTCAAATATCCAAGTTTCTTATCCAAAAAACCCCACAAAATTATAAAATCAACAAAATCATGGAACATGATGAGCACATTGAGCATGTAATTGAGACATTTCATTGGTTCTCTACTCTCGAGGAGTTAGAGTAATGTCTTCAATAGAGTTCTAATTCCCATATTATTCTTCTTTCTTCCCTTGATGAGTATGCTCTAATCCAAGAGTATGCTCTCAATGTTGACAAGTGCTCATAATTTAACCAAACACATGGTGCCTTAGTTGAAACAAATCAAATGGGTGAAAATTGGTAGAGATGATGACTTTCTTTTGCCAATAGCGAGAGATAAATTTGAGAGTCATACGTAGCCATGGAAAAGCCTTTACTATGTATCCTCATGAGATTGGTTGCATAGATCCTAAGGTAGTTGCACCCATGATAATCTTTACTAATCCACATATTCCATGGAATCTTCATCTTATACTAGCTCTAAAGGCTCACTTACGAGAGCTAATGAAAATGCTTAAGGAGAAGACAAAATGAGAATTTTAGAGCCCTCTTTTGCTCTTTACTCAAATAGATGGTTCATTGTGCCTAAAAAGATTGGGAAACTACATTTTATTCAAGATCTCGAACTGTCAATAAAGTCACCATAAGGAATGTAGGAACATGATCCATTGTAGATGAGTTTGCTCAATCCTTTTCAGGACATTCTATCTATTCAATGGGTGATTTATATTCTGGATATGACGAATTCCAATTAGCAATTGATAGTCGTGACATAACCACAATGAAAACTCCTTTAGGCTTAGTGTGAATGTGTGTACTTTACCTCAAGGAGCAACTAATTTTGTGGCTCATATGATGAGTGCTCTGAATATGGTCTTACATGATTTTATCCCTCATATAACCATGCCATTCGTGGATGATATTCCAATTAAAGGGAGTGAGGAACATGTAAAGGACATTACTTTAGATTCATTTGGATGTTTTAGATTTGTTCTTGACCATATCTCTCATTGTGAACAAATATTTCAACGATTTGAAGAGGTAGGTCTCATATTTTCCATAGAAAAATCTATTTTTGGTGTCAATGAGGTTCTTATTGTTGGACATTTAGGTGGTCATTATGATCAAAAGCCATACCGACAAAAAGTTGATGCCATTAGCAAGATTTTTGAAACATGTAACAATGTGAGTGAGATACGCAGATTTCTTAGTGCTTGCATCTTTTATGTTATTTGCATCCCACGATTTGCTCATGTTGCTGATTGTCTCTATGACTTGTTTAGGAAGAAATGAAAATTTATTTGGACTGGCAAACGCACAGAAGCTATTCGTAAATTGAAGAAATTGTTGCTTCAAGCTCCCATCCTTAAGCATGTAGACTATTCTATTAACAAACCTATTATATTGACTGTTTATACTAGTCCTATTGGTATAGGTTGGATCATAAGTCAAGATGATAGTGAAGGGAATAGATGTGCAGTTAGTTTTGCGGCTAAAATTTTACATGAAACACAACGAAAGTATCCATAGATCAAACGACAACTATGGAGTATGGTAACATCTTTGAAAACAGACAAAGAATATTTCATTGGTGCAAATGTCAAAGTTGAGACTAATTGTTAGCCTCTCATTGGAATGATATCCAATTGTTCATCTCCTGATATACCCATACTAAGATGGATCTCATATATTAAGTTCATAAATCCTGACTTAGTTCATATTTCGGGTAAGCAAAATTCAATCCCTGATATGTTATCGCGAGCTAGATTTGATTATGATCTTGAAAGTGATCTAATAAAGAATGTGAACTTAGTTGACTATGTTCCATATATATACAAGTATGAGCAATTTCATGAGTTTGAGTACGAAGATGAATGAAAAGACATAGGAAAGTATTTGAATACACTGTAACCATTACCTAGTTGGACTACGAATAGATTTTGTAACATTAGGAAACCAGCTTACAATTTTTTCCTACATAACGATTATCTTTGGAGACATGCTAAGGGCAAGATTAAGAATCCACAACAACTCCTAGGAAAGCGAGGTCTTCAATTGCAAGTAATGAAGGAAATGCATGAGACATTATGGGTAGGTCATGAAGGATTTTTTGGAACAAATGATTAGACGTACCTATTATTGGCCTAAGATGTACGTTGACATTAGTAACTATGTTTCGACATGTTCTACTTGTCAAATTCATTTATTATTCAAACATAGAGATCCTCTGCATCCTACTTATCCACCTTGTATTCATACAAGTGAGTAGTAGATCTTGTAACTATGCCTAAAGGTATTGACAAAATGCATTACATTGCACTTTCAAGAGACAACTTAACTAATCATGTAGAGGGACGTGCACTATGATCTAAGACCATATACAATGTTTGCAAATTATTGCTTGAAGATGTCATAAGTCACTTTGGCTACATAGAGAAAGTAGTTGTCATTCGTGGAGAGTTAAATGCGAGAGAAGCTAAAGAGTTCTTTGAACATCATAGTATTCATTTATCTCTCACTACTGCATATAATCCAGAGGCCAAAGGTAAAATAAAGAGAGAACATCCATCTATTGTGAAATCCATATCTAAAGCATGTAATGGTGACATTAAACAATGGCCTATATTCTTACCTTTTGCACTTTGGGCAGATAGTATGATGTGCACATGTATCACTAGGTATATGCCTGTTGAAATCATGTAGTGTCAAAAATCCTTGTTTCCAATTCACTCTCATATTTTTGCATGGTCAAATTTGCTTTGGTCTGAAAACATGTCTACTGATGATTTTTTGAGTTTGCGCATTAAATATTTAGAACAAGGTAAATTAAGACTTGATGATGCCGTTGAAAAATTAAGAGAGTCTAGAATGAAGAACAATCATTATTTTGATAAAACTCATCAATTGCATCCTAAGTCGATTGACATAGGAGATTGGGTGCTCATTTATGATAGTACATTTGACTCTCAATATGATGCATGTAAAAAGCTAACTCAATGGTGGTTTGGGCCATACATTGTATCAAAAGTCAGTAACAATGGTACATTTGCCCTTTGTGAATTGAATGGTGTTGCATTAAGAATTTTGATTGCAGGTAAAAGGATAAAGTTAATCAAGAAACGTGATAACGATGAGTACATTTTAAATGAGGACATTGAAGAAGATGACAACAATGAGGCTGGTTCATAAACAGGAGTATCCATGAAAAAAAAAATCAATTTCATCTTGCTTTGTTTTTTTCAAGTTCATTCCACTTTTTTTCCATTCTTTCTTGTTTGCAATTTCACTTCATGCATGTTTCCTTTTCAATCTTTGCATTGCATTGCATATCCACATCACTTGAGTCAAAAAGGCAAATGATGATTTCTCTACTTGTGTAAAATTGTATATTAAGTAGTAATTTATCTACTAAGAAATCGGTTATAATCTAGGATTATGGAAAGATAGGACATGTAGCTTTGGAGGTTTATTTTGGTGACATGGCTTTCATATATAAACATGCATATGTATCCTGTATCAAAATCATAATGGTTGAAGTCCTAGGTCTTGCTATTGCATGTTTCTACATCCGTAGTCCACCTCAGAGCACTTGTATTGGAGTTTACATGAGTGTTCTACGTCATAAAAAATGGTTGTACCTTGTATCGTTGTTCCGCATCATAAAAAAAGCTACTATATGTTACCAGGAAGTCTACACTTTCCTCCACCCCAAGAAAGTGAATATAACCATACAGTCAACGAATAATCATCATTATTAAAAGAGAGAGAGAGAGAGACAAAGAGAGAGAGAGAGAGAGCAAGACAAAGGAAGCTAAAGCATGGGCTATATAGGTAGATTTGCATTAGTGGAGTTTAGTTAGATTTTCTTGTGGTAATTAGAGAAAGAGCATATTCATATTTATGTAGGAAAGAAGTTCATCTAAAATAAGCTAAAGATGAAAGATGTCTCTTGAAAATCCTAAATCTTTGTTGATAATTGTATTTAAGGTAGATTGCTTTATGAAAAAGGCAGAAATTTTTCTTCAAGATGAGAGGAATTAATGCCTAAAATGACTCAATACATTCACTTCAACTTCATATTGATGCTTCTTTGTTTTCTTTCTTTACATTTTGTCAATGTGGCCTATTTATTTGCATATATGTTGCCTATTTGTTCATGCATACTCATGTTGTTTGTTTCAATTCTTTCTTTCATGCAAATTTTGCTTAATGTCACGTTGCCTACTCTTTCATGCATATGATAAAATTTTTATACCATGTTTCTTATGTTTCCTATAAAAGAATTTGATGTTTGGAACTTTTTGTTTTTCAGAGATACTAGAGTGGCGCTTCCAGAGGAATCCCAGGTTTAGTGGGGGCGAATGTCATTGAGATCTTCTCTCCTCTCTCACTCATGAAGGCCTACAGGAAACACATTCAATGAAGGTAGCCAGAATGTCTTGAGAAGTCCAAGATGCATCAAGGATCTCAAAGGGAGTTCACATGCAAACCTTGGAAGAGATCAAACAAATCAATGGTAGCGATCAAAGCTCGTCAAATTTTGGAAATTAGGGAAAAAAATTCAATGTCTCCAAATCACATGAAAATTCATATACTTGTGAAGCCTATCAAAGGTAGTCTATAGCCTAAATTTCACATGTAATTGGATTTTCTAGCACACTGATATGCCATCCCGTTATGTGGTTGTAGCATTCAAACAAGCACATGCTGGTCAAGTTGGCCATGGTGGTTGTAGCCATAAGGGGGAGATCATACGATGTTGTTTTGCCTCTTCAAGATCTTTAAGAGCATCCGCGAGTCATGAATGAACCACCCACCTTAGAACCTCAAAATCGAGACTCGCAAATCCAAGATCTCAAATGGAGATGAAGTTCAAGAGTCCTAGCTCTGCCTCCTTCAAGAAGAAGGAGCTCTCAGCATCCGCAAGTCACGAATGAACCACCCACCTTAGAACCTCAAAATCGATACTAGCAAATCCAAGATCTCAAATGGAGATGAAGTTCAAGAGTCCTAGCTCTGATACCACTGTTGTGGAAAGACTTCATAGCCTGTACAACTAACAACTAATCAACTAAAAAGACTAACTAGTTAGACTCACACTAAGAAGAGAGATGTTTTTCCAGCCAACCAACCCCTCCAATATACAGCTCCAAGTTCAAGGGGGTAAGTCCCTCTCAAGAGGACATGTGTACCTTCCATCACATGGGTCCCTAAGATATTCACATGGTTTCCAAGCTTACGAAATCACATGAAATTACATGGCTTCTAAAGGAAGGCTCTCCAAGCTCTCACATACAAACCAAGTGGCTAAGAATCAAGCCTAAGATACTCAACCTTAGAGAATTAACCTTAAGGTTCAAGGCCCATCTAGAAAGGGTAAGTAAACCATAAATCAAAAGGGTTTCACACTAGAAACCCAAGGGTTCTACCCCTTAGAGCCATGTAATTATACAACAGATTTGGATAATGAAATGAAAGAAGTCTTATTACTATGCATCTTGCCATCATAACAAGATATGTTTTGCACACTTATAAGCAATTTCACATCTCTTGGTAAATTGTTCTGATGATATGCATCAAGCAGTCTTGAGCGAACATATTCATAAAAAAGTATATGGTTGGTACTTAGAGTGGAGGTGCATATGTCTGTTCTTGATTCTTACCTGGGAAAGAATCAGCAATGTAGCAAAAACAAGAATACGGAAAAGAAGGATGAATAGAATAAAAGTAGAAATAAATCAAGGAAGAGGGTATCAAACGCCATTATTATCATAGGAATATATGAGGAGAGGCTCCAAGCTAACTTTCAATGCAAAGCCGAAGGTCCACAAGGATTAGGTTGTCTAGTTGGGCCTTTTGCCTCCTGAGGGGTGGGAGAGGGTTCAATACCTTCATACGATAGGATAGTTGTGGGCCCTACCTAGTGTATTGCCTTCAAATAGATGTAAAACTAGTTGCCTTTGAGAAGTCCCTTCCAAGTATCCATGTCGAGTAGTCTAACTCTTGCTTTTTGGTATTGGGGGAGGGGGGTTTCCCAATGTGTACTATGCCCCTTCACATGTAAAGTTGTTTCTTCAATCAAATTCAAGCGAGATTAGGATTTTACCAAACTTCTTCATTTCTTTTTAAAGAAAGAATCCTATACATTAAAGAATGCTAAATCTAAAGGATAGCATGTTGATGGACATGCCAAATAGTTAGCAACACCATCCACTTCAAGTATGCAGATAGAAGAAATTAATGCTATTTTTTATTATGCTAATGTTCTACACTTGAACATATTTTTCCTAGTGAGGCACTTATGTCTAAGTGTCTTTCCCACACTTGAATGCTTAATTTTGGTGCTTTTTCCATGTGATACCATAGAGATTGGCTCTCTACTTATGCAGGCAAACTGACTCTACTTCATAAAGTAAAGAAGAGCTTGTATAGACTTTAAGTAGTCCCCTAGACATTCATACCAAAAGTTTGATTCTTTTATGATGTCTCGAGGATATTTTCAAAGCAATTAGGATCAATTTCTCTACATTAAGAGATGCTCAGATGCATCTTGATGTGCTTGAAGCCTAATTTAAATCATGTGTTGATTTTTGGGAAGTCCTTCCACGACTTGTTATTTCAAGAGGGGTTCAGGATATGAACCTTATGCATGCTACACCTTTTTCCAATAAAGGTGTAAATATCTTGGCATACACTAAAGTATGCATTTGGAATACATTACATGGGTTTGAGGGTTAAGAGGGAGGTTTGTGTTATTCAACCTTAAGTATGGTTACAAGTTCCATGATAGGAATAATGGTAATAGAGACAATTGGGCATAAGTAAAGCTACCATTCATTTTATTATAGTTGGACTCTTTTAAGCCAAGAAATGGTACATTGGCAAGATACATTAAGCTTAAAAGTCCCTCTTATGGAGTATCAAATTCCATAATTAACCCATGGCATGCCTGATTAGCAAGGCCAAGGACTTAAGTGATAGGTCAAAATTTTTCTCCTAGTTAACCACGAGAAAATGGTGGTAACTTAGAGTGGCTACTTGCAACCTTTAGCAAAAGAAAATATACCATTATAATATATATCTATATATACATATAGATAGTGTTGGAAGATGGAAGTGTCAATTCTCTTGTTCAAGAAAGTTCTTTGTTTGAAAGAACTAAAGAACTATTTAGAGCTTTGCATTATTCTTCCAAGCAAATGCAATACATGAAGAGAAGGTAAAACTCAAGGGTTGTAATAAACCCTAAGTACCATTTTCTAATGTCCTAGAAATAAAGGACTATTTAGTAAATGGAATTACCATCTACTTCAACATAGAGATTTGATTGGCAAGTCAATTATTCTTTCTTAGATTACTCATTATGTCAAAAAAAGATGATATCTAGTTGAGATATAAACTAGCTCTATCATCAAGTGACATAAAGGGATCTTTTAGAGTATATCTAAATCAAGCAATAATTGAAAAGTCATTTTTTTGAGATTAGTCTTATCAAGTTGCAATTAAGACTTGCTAAATTATAATTTCATTGTGACATGAGCAATAGTTATGCTTTGCAATGGAAATGACACCTACAAGTCCAAGAAATAATAGCTCTTACTTGATTAGACTAAAACAAGGTTTGATCCAAAGATCCAAGCCAAAGTTACCTTTTACTAAAGTGGAAATGTAACCAAGATGGTATGGGATGTCTAGGTTTACATTAATACTTAGGTAGATTTGGTGGTATGGGACATCAAATTTATGGCTAATCCAAACTTGAACTTTGGGATATTTGTTCAAGAGGCTTGGAGGAAAGTTAAAAGCTCTGAATAGTTCTTTTAACCAGGGGGAACAATAGAAGATTGAAAATAAACTCTTTCAAATTCTATTGAAAGAGCACAATTTTCAATATACCCTCAAGCAGTTTTCGAGGACGAAAACTCTTAAGGAGGGGCAAAAGTTCCCAAGAACTTGTATCTTAAGCCTTAAAAAGAGCAAATAAGGTATTTTAAGTAAAGATTATGCAAGAAATAGATAAAGTTGAAGTACTTCCTCATATTCTAGTGCTTCATACTTCTTCCTTTACATCTTCCAACCTAGATGAAGTTCTCAAGGTTTTGGAATTATCAAAGAACCTCAACAAAAGAGAACACTTTCATACACCATAAGGATTGTAAGAATCCTAAATGGACTAGGAAAAGAATTTGGATGAGCTATAAAGCATAATCCTAAAAGTATCTTGATGCTTCATGGGGATAACATAACATACGTTTATGGATTCTAGTAATATAGACCTAGAATATGGCTTCTTGTATGAAGCATAATAGCTAGATCCCCAACTAAAACCTATGGGTAAAGCATTGAACATGAAGGGATCTATTAGAGAAAGATCTAGTCTTATCTCTTATTCTCGCAAAAGAAAAGAAGAAAAGCCAAAAGACCCAAGTAGGGTAAAGATCAAGTCAAACTTAAAGTTTGATAAGATAATTCACACCACATTAAATGGTTAACCAAATATTTTGAGTATGATTAGTAGTTGTGTATCTAAGCACCTTATTCCTTGCTCTCATAAATTTGGTACCATAGTATGAAGGGCATTTAAAAGGATAGAAGAGGTGAGAAGTTATAGAGACATAGTTATGTGGATTGGATGAAGAACCCACTGATATGGGACAGTGGGGACTAATTCCCATTGAGTACTTTTTATTGATGGCCAAAAGAAAAAGGGACTCATGATCCAAAGTTATACATCAGGAAGATAATGTCTACAAATAGACATCTTCTTCAATTATCCTCTCAAAGGGGTGAAGAGTTATTCTAGCAAAATACAAAAGGATCTGATCTATCTCTCATTGAGAGTTAGAAATAAAGAGAGGATCAATTTCTCTGAGTTTGAAGGTAAACTCCAAAGGATGAAGCTCTAAAAGCTTCGTCCCAAAGTATGACTTGAAATTCAAGGAACATAAAAATGATCTTCGACCAAGCTTGAAAGAAAGCTTTGAAAGATCATCTTTTGGATACTTGATATTTCAATTCAACTGAATCATAAGAAAGATCTAGTTACGATGTCAACAGAGGACATCTTTAATAGATCTAGAATATAAAGGAGAGAACTCGGATCAAGAAGGCCTTTAAGCTTTGAGATCCAGCTAAGCATCCTTAAGGATTAAGTAGTGAATATATGATTGGAATAATCTATTTCTACTTATGACCTTAAAGATAACAGGATCTTTTACACTATGAGTTCCCATCTTGGGACTTAATTATAAAGATCTTAATCTTTTTAGAAGAACAAGTAAAATAGGTTTCTATCTATAGTTGATTAATCCCTATGGATTCTAGTACCTTAAAGTGGATTCTCAAAAACTACGTAAAGTTTTGAAAGAACATTGAATCCACTTTTGGTAAGCTATTCAAAATCTCTCTGAGGATAAAGAGGATGTTATATCTGTGTAAAAACTAGATAATCCACCTTTACGATTCTATTGGTTAGGTAGGGATTATATAATGAAATTCCCCTCTATTTAGATTTATTGGAGGCGAATTGCAAATAAGAAAATCCACCCATGCCACCAAAAGAGTGTGATGTGGGTAGGGATTATGAAAGATTTATCTTCCTTTTAGAACAAGTTGAATTCTACCTTGAAGGATGAATCTGATAGAGAAACCTTAAAAAGCATTCATCTACTTTGCTAGGTTCATGCACTAGTGGTGCAAAGAGATGGACCAAGGTAGCAATTTAGTTGAAGTCACTTTGACTCCACCTAATCCACATGTTTGAGCTTTGGAGACCTAGATGACACATGGCTTAAACAAAGGAAATAGGTTGGGATGTTCTTGTCCCCCTTTTTCATTCTTTCCATACTTTGCATTCGACTCATGTCTTTTTCGTATGCAAACTACGTGGAACTTTGAATGATTGGGGTAGGGAATTAGACCACACATCGATTCTCCTCTTTTAAGATTCAGTCCGGGTAGAATTCCCCTTTCAAATTAAGAGGTAGACTTAGAGAGATGAAAGCCATGATGCTTGAGATTGATCATGGAGCACGGGGGAATACCCCAAGGTATATATCTTCACTCATTTCCGAGGACAGGAATGCTTTTAGGGGGGGGGATGTTATAGAATTACATGGGTCTAAGGGGTAGAACCCTTGGGTTTCTAGGTGTGAAACCCTTTGGAGTTATGGTTTATTTACCCTTTTTAAATGAGTCTTGAACCTTAGGGTTAATTCTCTAAGGTTGAGTACCTTAGACTTGATTGGAAGCTTCTCCTAGCCACTTGGTTTGTACGTGAGAGCTTGGAGAGTCTTCTTTTAGAAGCCATGTGATTTCCTAAGCTTGGAAACCATGTGAACACCTTAGGGACCCAATGGAAGGTACACATGTCCTCTTGAGAGGGACTTACCCCCTTGGACTTGGAGCTATATATTGGAGGGGTTGGTTGGGTGGAAAGACATCTCTCTTCCTAGTGTGAGTCTAACTAGTTAGTCTTTTTAGTTGATTAGTTGTTAGTTGTGGAGGCTATGGAGTCCTTCCACAACAATCTCCATTCTCTTAGCCACTAATTGAGAAAATATAGCATAAAGCTGATTTAGATGAGCAACAACAGTAACTCTGTCATTCATGTGAAGGGCATATAGCTTTCTCATTAGATACACTTTATTTGATATTGCTTCTTTTTTATAAGTATTACATAAACTCTTGTAAAGCTCCTTTACACTTCCATAGTACAATAATGCCAAGTAAACATTATCTAGCAAGTGCACTTGAATGGTAGACCTAGCCATTTCATGCAATGTCACATCCTAATCATCATCATCATCATCATCATCATTGTCATCATCATCATCATCTATATCAACAGGTTTCTTTGAGATTCCATAAACTAACTTCCACTTCCTCTTTTGAATGAGCCCATATTTAAAATTTGCATGCATTACTAAGATCTGAGCAAAACATTAATGGATGAACTACGCCATTTCTGAGTCTTCACTTCAGAGAGTTGATGTCTAAATGTTCCTATGCAACATACACACATTATGAAAGGAATTAAGACATGAAATTTTAACCATACCTTGGATTACTATCAAATTGAATATATTTACAAGGATTTCAGATCCACATGATCATCTTAAGAGAATTGTAGATTAGATTGAGTTCTAATTCTATAGATTTCAGATGACACATCTATCTCCTCTATGATAATGCATTCACACCTTTTTTAAATTCATAATTAACTTATATAGCCACAAATTTGTAAGTGGATCATGAAAAATACATTGTTATTCACTTGCTTTATCAATTTCCTTACTTATTCCTAACTATAGTACACTATTTAGGATCCTCAAAAGTGAATATATGCACAGTCATGTATAATGCTTTTTATCCATTGATCTCTTCATCCTTCTTCGTCTTTATCTCTTTGTCCATGATCTCACTTAACTTCATTATCCTTCATAAACATCAATTTGTGATTGGTTTGCTCCAATGGCTCCCACCTCAATCACTAATTATGATTATGCTTTTCTTCTTTACTCCTACCATCTCTTTGAATCTCCGTAGCTTAGTTCCATCTAGACTCTTGGTTAACATATCTATTACCTATTCTTTTCTTGGAGTGTACATGACTTAAATTTCTTTTCAAGTACCATTAACCTCAAGAAATGATATTGAATCTCAATATTTTCAATCCTTGCATGAAAAAAGGGATTAACTGCCAAGTAAAATGAACTCATGTTGTCACCATGTATAATTGGAACACCTTGTTCAACTCCAAAACTCTTCAAAAAATTAGTCATTAATATTACATCTTTTGCTACTTCTACCATTCCTTTATACTCAACTTCTATTGATGACAAAGCAACTGTGTGTTGCTTCTTTGAACACCATGATACTAGCCTATGTCCAATGTAGCATAAGTATCCATGAGTAGATCTATCATGTGTACTACCTGCCCAACCTGCATCACTAAACACTTTGATTCTAGTGTCAAAAGTAAAACCATAGTAAAAACCTTCATTAGAAGTCCCTTTACCATATCTTAGCACTCTTTGTGCTACAATCCAATGAGCTTTCTTTGGACAATGCATAAAGTGTGATAGAACACCAATTGCATATGAAAGATTTGGTCTTTTCAAGAAAGCATATATCAGAATACCTACCAAACTTTGATACACTTCATATCTTTGAATTCTTCACCTCCATACCTGCTTAACTTATGACTTACCTCCAGTGGGGTTGTTGAAATTCTGTAATTTTCCATGTTGAACTTTAATAGAAGATTCTTCAAATACCTTTCTTGTGTAACATACAATCCATGTTGAGTGTAAATGATTTCCATGCCTAGAAAATAAGATAATTTTCCCAACTCACTAATCTTGAACTCTTATCCATTTGCTTCTTGATTTTTTTGGATTCCTTTAGTATGTGTAACTGTAAGTATAAGTGGGTAGGATGTTAACCTTAAATGTGAAAATTCTTGAAATACATGCAACCATGTTTGCAAAAGATGTAGGTGCTATTGCTAATATAGAGATTTGGCACAAGTGAATTGGATATACAAATTTGCAGAGGCTTAAATTGATGAAGCCAAATGAAATTGTCAATGGACTAACAAATTTCAAGGTTGCTGAAATGCAAGAGGTGTGTGCCATGTCAATTTGACAAGTAGTGAAGGGCATCATTTCCTGATGACAAGCATGTTAGTGATAATGTGCTAGAAATAGTACATACAAATGTTTGGGTCTTGCAAAGATGACATCTATGGGAGGATGCAAGTTTTATGTCACTTTCATTGATAAGCATACACATGAAGTATCATTTTATTTCATGAAAGAGAAGAATGAGTTCAAAAGTTCAAGGCTATAGTGGAAAAGTAGACACACAAGTATATTCAGACATTAAGATCTGATGGAGGAGGTGAATACAAGTCAAATGAGTGTAGTAGCTTTCTAAAAAGTCATGGAATCTCATGATAGTTTTCATGCAAGTACACACCAAAATCGAATGGCATTGCTAGATGCAAAAATAGACATACTTTAGAAAAAGCAAGAGCCTTGATGGCTGAGAAGAATATGCCTCATTGTTATTGGGCAAAACCTATGCACATTGTTGTATACATCATGAACATAACTCCAGCTGCTATTGTACATCAAATTACACATGAAGAGAAGTTTACAAGTAAAAATTGAAACTTATCATATATGAAAGTGTTTGGTTGTGTTGCATATGTACATGTTCCAGATGAATTGAGGACAAATCTTGATCCAAAAGCAAAAAAATGTATCTTTATTGGGTACTCCCTTGAGCTAATGGGATATAAATGCTACAACCATGTCAAGGTTGTCTGTTGATTCCAAAGAAGGACTTAAGCTTGACTCAAATGACAAAGGAAATGCTAAAAATTCAAGTTCAGAATCTCAAGTTTTGAGTGGAACTCATGCATCACCAAGCAATCCAACTCAAATCCATGGAGTGGAAGATTGCGTGGGAATTTCAATCCAACAAATTCATCAATTACATCGAATAAAGGTAAAGAAAAGCATTCTCCTAGTAGTAAAACATCTATAGTTTTTGAAGACATTGATGGAGATTCAAGTAGTTAAGAAAAGAGTCCTGAGGAGGAGCTTGGATTGCCCTCTATGTAGACTCTAGAGGGAAGAAAGGCATATGCAGATGGTATAAGGAGAAGTGACCCAATAGCAAGAAGATCTAGGAGGATGTGAAATTTGGTGCAACAATTGATGTATGATAGCTACATGGCTCATCATTGTTTACACATGACCAAGGTAATACAAGATGTTGAATCCTCTTGTTTTGAAGATCAATTGGAAATGTAGATTGGGAGAAAGCTATGTCTGAGGAGATGGCTAAAACTTATGGAAATGAAACATGTAATTCGGCTCCATTGCTGCAAGGAAAGAAACCCATAGGGTGCACATGAATCTACAAGGTGAAGCACAATGATGATGGTAGCATAATTAGGTATAATGCACGATTCGTAGCAAAAGGATATGCACAAACATATTGCATCGATTATGAAGAGACATTCAACCATCTAGCTAAAATGGATATTTTCAAAGCACTTTTTGCATTGACTACAACAAAAGGATGAATTTTGCATAAGATGGATGTGGAAAATGCCTTCTTACAAGGTGAGTTGCAGGAAGAAATATACATGGATCAAGCACAACATTATGAGGATTCAAAGCACCCTGAATATGTTTGCATGTTGCAAAATGCTTTGTATGGGCTTAGACAAGCCCCTCATGCTTGGAATGAAATGATTGTTGATTATTTAACCACCATCGCATTTTCTATGTGTGATGCAAATCACTCATTTTACACAAGGAAGTTTGATGATGGCATCATGATTGTGGCTATTTATGTTCCTGATTTGATTGTAGGTGGTGATAATGAAGAAAGCATTAAAGAGGTAAAGCAACTTGTTGTTCAAGAATTTGACATGAAAGATCTTGGTGTGTTGTGCTATTTTTTGGGCACTGAGTTTATACATACGAAAACAAGTATATGTATGTCCCAAAGGCAATATGCCTTGAGTATGTTGTAAAAGTATGGTATGGATGATTGTAAGTCAATTTGTATGCCATTAGATCAGAATTTGAAGTTGGATAGTACATCACGTGAAGCATTGGAAAATGCTACTATGTACATGAAAATTATAGGAATCCTGATATATTTCATAGATAGAAGGCATGAGCTAAGCTATAGTATTGGACTTGAAACTCAATTTATGCAGGTTTCCAAGAAATCACATTAAGATGCACTCTGTGTTATATGAGTGCTACTTTGGGTTATGCACTATTTTATGAAGCTCTTGCAAAACTGTAGGTTCATGGATACATCGATGTAGATTGGTTGATAGAATTCCAGATAGAAGATCTACTAGTGGCTTTCTATTCTCACTAAGGAGTGCAGTTATTACGTGGAGCAACAAGAAGCAACCCACTATTGCTTTGTTGAGTATAGAGGCTGAGTATAGACGTGCTACAATGGTAGCATGTTAAGCTTCATGGATATAGATGCTACTTGCATATTCAGGCGTGGAAGTGCAAAAGCCTATCATCATTTATTGTGATAATCTGAGCAGCATTAAGTTAGCACAAAGTCATGTGTTTCATGCTAGAACAAAGCATATTGAGATACATTATCAATTCATCATAGAAAAGGTATTAGTAGGAGATATTTATGTGAGGATAGATGAGCATATTGCTAATATTTTTACTTAAGCACTTTGAAAAAAGAAAATGAAGACGTTTTGGAAGATGCTTGGATTATAGGACATGGCATTAAGTTTAAGGGTGAGTGTTAAAATATCAATCTCAACATGTGATGATCGAGGATGACACATATAACTTTTTCATTTCTTTGACATGTATAGTATACATGCACGTATATGTTAAGGATACTTTAGTGAGCGTTTATCTACTGAGAGTGATCGCACATTTGTTTCTTGCCAACTTACTCATTGGAAAAAAAAAAGAATTTTCCTTATGTACTATTCTTTATATATTGCACTAGTTGCATTGTTTTTTTAGGTCATTCTTGTATATTCGTTCTACGTAATAGAACAAGAAGAAGAAGAAGACAAAGAAGAAGCTCCTTCTTCCTTGCCTCAATTTGTGTGTTCTCCTCTTGAGTGTGAGAATGTGAGTGAGATCTCTTCCTTATCTCTTTTCTCTTAAAAAACTAGAGTATTACTCCTTATCTTATTGTAGACATCAATTAGTTTGTTATGTCTAACCACATAAGTGAATGTTTGAATATTTATGAGAATCTAATGATTAACTCTAGTTTTATACTAGGAGACTTGAGTGTCCTAGGACACTTAAGTGTCTTTGTTTGAGACCAACTTGCTTTATTTTTCTTGATGACATAGTTGAGGATTTGATGCGAGATCCACTTGGATTTGATAGCCCACACCATGTGCTTTTAGAGAAAAATATAAGATTTGATAACTTGGGACTTCATATGGGCTACTCAAGGAAGAAAAAAAAAGTAAAATTTTAAAAATCCAACTTTTAGCATAACCAAAAAAAGTAATTGAATTCAAACATTGTGACAAATTGGATATGTTGTAGGAGATGGGACAAGTATTGCTGGACTTTAATAATATAATGCATGTATTTGGGGATCTCTTGAGAAGGCTGAAGTCTTTGAAAAGCAAAAAAGATGGACTCAAGAATTTCTTTCTCCATATCATTTTCTTTTATCACAAAATTTGAAGAACTGCTCACTATAATTTGTGTGTAGGTGAGATTGAAGAGGATTGGAAATTTATCAATGGAGAACCTTCATTCTAGTTGAATGCAAATTTTTATTCAATGTTAGAAGGCATATACTTTGAACTATTATCCATTTTATTTGGTGATGGCTTTCATGCTTTATTCGCATAATGTATATTTCCATGTTCATGAAAAGAACATAATTTTCTAGGTAGAATAAAGAATTATTATTCAAAACAATAATTATTTAAATACTTTTATTCCATGTGGTCATTCCTAATTTTATCAAACAAGATGTGATTCGCAATGATGATTGCGAGAAGAATGCAAAAATTGGCATACTTATTTCATTCGAGAAAAATAAGATGGAACTCATGATGGAAATGATGAAATGTTTTCAAGTGGTGCTTATTATTTTTAAGCTATCAAAGAATTTATCAAAGACTTTTGAGTATTACTTTGAGAAGGTGTGGATGTGTGCACGCATATAACAATGATCAAAAAATTATTTTTATTTAATATGTTATAAATATATTTTCTTTTGATTCTTTGTGTATGTTACTCCTATTGTTTGGAAGGAACTAGTTTTTTTATTGGATATCAAGATAAATCTTTATAATTTGGCATTATTTCAATCATATGTTGATATTTGTATATAAATATATTGGTTGGTTTCCACACACATATCGACTTTTTTTGGTGTACATAGACGTGAAAAACTTGGTTGGTTTTCACATATTCGTAGTTCCCTTTTGTGTACACCTTGTTTCAGGTCTTATTTTGTTGGGTTATGTGAAGAAATTGGATATATTCAATAAATGTCAATGCTTTGTTCTGTGTCCATAAATTGTTCATGATTATATTTGTAGAATTTCGTTGATGCCCACACAATTGAAGATTCATGGTGGTGTCCAAATATGTGAAAGTTTTGGTAGTTGTCCACAAATTACTTAGCCTTGTATGTGTAAGCCAAGATTTGTTACGTCACACATTTTTCGGTTGGTAATCTGAACATTTAAACCCTATATGATGTCCATAAATTTGTTTCAGTCATATATGTAGGCTTTCATTTTTGTTTTCTATAACTAGATTTACCAAAGATGATATTAAATGTCTATACTTTCGTTGTTTTCATCATACCTTGCTTGATTGATGGCATATTCTTACACCTTTGTGGATTCCCATAACTTGGCTTGAATCATGTGTAGAACTGGTTGCTATTTTTGGTGTAGAAAGTCAAAAGAATTGACCTTATTTGACTTGAAAATGAATTTTCTAAGTGAAATTTAGTTTCATACTATGTGCTCTGTTTCAAGGAATGTGTATAAATTTTTCTTTCATATATGGATCTTTTTTTTTGGATAAAAATCACATTTGAGTAAGAATTCTCATCTTCTTCACTACCATGGCGAGTTAAGAGGCTATTAACATGAACACAAAACATGACTTAATATATCTTCTAATTTTTTATTAACCTTTTAATTATACTTAATATGGATTTTCTCAAAAAAAAAACACTTAATTGCCCTATTTTGGCACAAACTAGTGTCAAACTATGTATGGCCTCTATAACCTTCGGTAGTATGAACATACGAAAAACTAAGGTTTTTCTAAGCATGAATAAAGGTCCCTTGCAAACACTTCATCCCTATATCAAATCAAACGTCTATAACGGACATTGAAAATGCGAAATGCTCAAGCGAAATCCCTTATTTCTTTGAGCTTTAGTATTTCCGATGATAAACTCACATGATTAGGTCTCTCTATCCTATCTTCAAAGCCTTAATTCAAACGGAATTCTATCGTCTGCGCTTCATATTATACTATTTCATGTGTTTTTAGAGAAATATAAACATGCAGTTTGTTTATATCTGAAGAACCAAAGTGATAAGTGTTTATAGACAACACATAGAAGTGTTACTAATGATCTTAGAAATTAGAATGAACTTCTATCTGTATTATTATGGATAGTAATGAAGCCGTTCTGCATAACTAAGGGTCTTAAAAATAGGAAGTTATGTTATGAATTGATAGCTATAATAAATGCATATGAATTCATTTTTTTATGAGAATACTCAAAAAAAAAAACAAAAAAGAAAGAAAAAACAAAATTCTACATGTTGCTTATGTGAATTGAAACCAGTGGCTAATGTGCAAAATGTGAAGCTATGGCATTGTCATGGATTATCTTCCTACCCACATATGACATTGTAACGGATAATCATAGTACCAACATATGCCGAGTATATTATAGCTAATGGACTAGCTAACTATGGTAGCATACGTAGACGGGCAAAGCGGAAGGGAGGAGGAACATTGAACAATAGCATACTGATAATGAAAGTCGAACCGCATTGATCATAGTTCCTGTATAATGAGAGTTATAGCCATCTCATAGGATTGACAAAAAAGCTAGAAATGACTCCCCGTTTGATAGGTTTAGATTATAGGATAGAGAGGTGAGCTGTTTTGGAAAGTCGAATTATGGTGTAACAGGAATTAACTTATTCTCGATATATTAGGGAGTTAGCCAATTGATTGTGCAAGTATCAACCGAGTGTGTAAAATGGAAGGACAAAACTGTTTCAAGCATACGGCTATAAGAAGACTATGTGACTTCTATGATATCAATGGTTCTTGTCCTAAATCAATTTTGCATAGGATAGGGAGCTACTTTGGTTGAAGAAGAAAGAGCACAATGTGTAGAATGGAAGGAGGATATTGTTTTTTCAGAAGATGTCTATGAAGAGAAGACTTCATAACTTCCATGGTATCCATGACTCCCGTATCATAATCTTAAAATAAGGTGCTGATGTATATTTCCGAAGAAACACCATGTTATAAGAAACCTTTTCCATCATCCAATTATTTGAAAAGCTATTGAGACCAGAATAGACGTTGCACCTTTTCCTTCTATGGTCAACATCCATTTCCCATCAGGCTTTACATTCTGAACGAGAGCCTTTACCTTCAAATTCCAAAGACTTCTTACATCATTACCCACATCTTTAAACTATTTGTTCTGTACTTTGTTTTTTAAAGATTATTGAACACCCAGGTCCTTAGAGCTAATTAAGAAATCATCCTTTGAGAATTGTGCCTCTGTTATCCATACAGATTTTCTATTGCTATCAGTTGTGTATATAATCAAAACATGTGTTAAACAGAATTTAAAGTTCTCTTCTGGTAGAATAATACCATGCCACAACATCTCCCCCTTCCCTAGTAGCTTGTGCAAAAATCATCCTTTGAGAATTGTGCCTCTCTGATGTGTACATGGCTTTTTTTATTATTATCAGTTGTGTATATAATTCAAACATATAGTTAACAGAATTTAAAGCTGTCCCCTGGTAGAATAATACCATGGCACAGCATCTGCCCCTTCCCTACTCATATGTGCTGAGGAGTCAGAGGTACTAGACTCTAGAAGCTATGGAGGGATGCAAAGATCCAGTGGTGTATAGAATCATAGATGGCTTTCACTGTCGCCATGTTGGGGAGAAAGGGGCAGCCGACTCTGCATCGTCATAACTCATGAGTACTAATAAAGGCGCTGGCAAATGGCAATGAAGTCTTCTAGTATACACTGTCCAGACAGCTTCCTCTCTCTCTCTCTCTCTCTCTCTCTCTCTCTCTCTCTCTCTCACACACACACACACATTCGCACGCACACACACACATAAACGGAGGTGCGGACATCCTTTTCGTCTTTAGCATTTGAGGTCCACTGCCGGAACCCGAAAGTAGGAACAGGAACCCTGCATCTACACAACCTCTTCATCCACGATCATGGCGGCCCGTGGGCCGTCTCGTTCCTCCTTTCAAACAGTCATCTTGTCGCTGAATTCTATACCTAACCCACACATACATGCTCACTTTTCGTCATTGCGTTGAACTTTCCCAAGCTATCCCCTGTGATGCCAGCCATGTCCTCAGTCTCTGATGAGTCTGTCCCACCAAAAGTAGAGCTAGTGCATGTTGCACTTCACTCTGCGAAATCCACTCTGTATCATCATACCTCCGTCATGCGTAGTTGTAACATCTGCGGTTCTGCCCCTCCAAGCGATCCTCGCACGACATCCATGACGTATCTGTGCTCGTCAACGGATGCTGACGTCCTTTGTACTGGTTTCGTGTCCGTTCAGAACTTGAGATATCCCGCGATGGCATCTGAAAGCAACTTTCTGAAGTCGCTCAGAGACTCCAGCCTTGCTCATAACGAAAAGGAGCAGGATTCGTTTTCTGTCAATCATCTTCGTTACGTAATCATGAACACGCAGAAAAGCTGGCAACCAAGATGACGCGATGCCTTGTTGAAAGGATGCACTGTATGCAGGGACTTTTATTCGAAGATAAGCTCTGTGACGAAGTAGAAGAGTGCTTGAAGGCACGGAAGTTAGTGTGATTATCACCATAGCTAGCTTTTCTGATATTCTTACGCTAGATGTGCATGCCTTGCTAAAGCAGGATCATTGTTAAGAACACCTTTCCTTTCTGTCTCCGTTTCGGATGAGAACGCTATGATGGCTTACCTTTCGTCTGATTGTAAGTTGATACCGTTGAGGGGAATCCCTGACTGCTGTATTCGGGACAATGATGAATAGTAAAAGTTCCATATTGCGTAAGAACATTTTAACAAGGTCAAGAATGAGTGTCGTCTATAACACTTGTAGAGACATTATCAAAACGGGAGCAAAAATATTGCTTCGTCGGTTGTGCTGTTTTTGGTAGTGGCGCAATCCATAGCTTCTTTATCGACCACAATGATGAGATCAAACAGGAATACTCCCTCAGTGAAATAGAAGAATCATCGGAGATGTTCCAAGCCATTGTCCGGGTGGTTGGGTCGCTCGTCTCTTGAGGCAGGGGCAAGGGTTCAACCCCCCCGGCAACATGTGAGGGACATGTATGACATTGGAATGATGTATCATGTGGCTGATGTGCCACCACCTATTTTGCCCAGTGATAGTTGCGACCGTAGTTTAACACAACATGTAAACTCCTCTTCTTGTGGTATAAGAGGGGTCTCGTGGGTACTATGCCCTTCCTTGTACAATTGCAATTTCAAAATTAAAGCTCGGGGGAGTAGGCCTAGGCTGTAGCTCCATTTAGGAAAAAAAAAAATCATTGGAGAACTACAACATTTATGTGTATTCTGACAATTGATGGTATGCATAGATGAATTCAGTTTTTTCTTTTTGTAATCTACTTCTTCCCATGGGTTCTAAGCTCGGTTTCAATTGTTCTTACAAATTAATTAACAGTAATTCCGAGAAATTAAACCGCAGTCCAAAGTTCCTCTTAAAAAAAAATAAAGCATCATTCGAGATCCATAACATTTGTGTGTACTCTGACAATTAGTGTGATATATAGACTTAATTCTCCTTTTCTTCTCCCTGCAACGCTAGTGCACCTCCGCCCTCCACCATCTACAGAGATTGAAGGTGAACGGCAGAGATTGCATACTTCGTTTCTGGACTTCTAGAGAGGTTGATGAGAGCATCAACAAGAATAGCTGATGCAATGCAGCTGCATTACATTTTCGAGCCTCTCTTTCGGATGGTATACTCTCCAAAGAGCTTGACCGATGCGTTTCTAATACAGTTAACTCTACCGCTAAAAATATCCAAAAATATTTTTTTTTTAAATAAAGGAAGTTCGGCCTTAGCCTAATCTCCCGGACTTTAATTATAATAAAGAGAAAAAGTTACAAGTGAATGGGACTAGTGCCCATGGGACCCCCCAAATCCCACAATGCAGGGGAGGAGTATGGCAAGCTACAGGGCATTACAAATGAGGCAGATAAAATTATCATCACCCTCATGTGGGACCCATTTGGGTTTCAACTTGTTGTTTTCGAGGAGATAAATACAGTGATGTCTAAACGGTGGTGATCTCTTGACTCGGGAGATTCTTTTACCAAGGAGAAACAAAGATTTCTCGATCAACCATTCCTTAGGGGTTTGGCCAAAATTGACAGCACAACGCTCCCTCCAAATCTTCCAGAGAGCCTCACCTTTGATGGCATTCCACAACCTCGATGAGCACCTCGATGAGCAGCCGATCGCCTCACCCAACATCACTTGTTGCCAGTTGATTTGACGCGTGAGTCTCAAAACTCGGGTCACGTGATGCCAGATAACGCGGGACTTGGGGCAGTCGAAGAACAGGTGAGCTAAATCTTCGATGCACCGATGGCAACGCTTGCACCATGGCGGCACACCACAGATTTTGTTTGCCCTTGCATTGGTCCAGATACCATTATGCAAGATCTGCCACATGAGAACGGACTTTTTGACCTCAATTAGGGGGTGCCAAATAGACAAATATCCAAAAATATTGGTGCATCGTTGTGCCGCCTCAGTGAATACAACAGAATATCGACACGTCATTAGAATGGAATGCAAAGGTGCTAAAAGTATTTAAGGTTTTTCTAACTTCTTGTGTCGCCGCCGTCTGAATCGTCTGATTCGTCCCTCGAGCTATGGCTAAACGGAAAGGCAATTCGTGACAACTGTTCCCTGTTTTGGAAGTGCTGGATTGCATGTAAGAAGGCTGTCTAAACACAAAGGAAAACTGGAAAAGCCCTTCTTGCAGGCTACTATCGACCGAGAGTGGTAGTCGTCATAGGCTACTCTGTACAACTTTTTTCAGTAGGGCCACAAACCTGTCTGTTCTCAGATTTTTTCAAGTGCAAGGAGAGCATTGAGTGTGCCATGATGCCATCAGACGAAATTGGCTCCTTGACTTTCTGAAAAGATCGCTTTTCCAAAAAGCAAGTCTTTCATTGTTTGGGTGTCTGCTGGTCCGAAGGAATGCAGATCTAGAATTACAGTTACTGCGCCCAGCAAATGGGCTGACGAATCCGTGAGACAGAAGCGTGGAGCCGACCATGGACAAGGAGAAGGAAACATGCAGTGTGAGAGCTGAGAAAACGAATCGTGGACCCTGGCGACGTAAAGGCTAGTTGACTCGAGAGTCTCTCCCAGGGTCCCAGTCCCTATCTCGTTCATCAAAAAGTCTGAGGAACTACTTACATGAGCCTCATCCAGAGCACGTGCGACTTCTTCCGTCTTGAAGAACGGGATGTCACTCCGTGCATCCGTGCTGCATCGTCACCGTTTCACCACTATTCTTTGCCACGGCCCGTTTAGCGTTGTCTTCACGTTTGGCCGAGTTTACAATCACTGTTTGTATCGTCGGCTTAACTGCGCTGTCCACACATGTGTTTATGCACTGACTTGTACAGCTCGTCAGCCAGGTCCATTCATGTACCCAACGCCCATGACACTCTCAAATAATGGTAGCCCATTGCTCATGTGCTGTGTCGACGGGCTACAGATGCCGTTCATCATCATCATCGAGCTAGTTCACAGGATTGTATCAGAGATGTATCTGTGAAACAGCGGAGATACAGAGACAGAGAGAGGCGAGACTCAGATAGAGAGAGAGTGAATGAGAGGAGGAGAGAAAGATCGTGTACCGTATTACCGGCCATATGAATTTAATGACGTTAGAGTGGCTAGAAATGAGGCGCCAAAAGGGTGGGGAGTGAATGGCGGTCAGTTCCTCTACAGGAAGTGTGTCCAGTCGCGGGGACTCTATGAGGAAAGCAAGACTCGATAGATGTTACATCGATCAGAACATCATCCTTCAGTGGGGTCAAATCTCCAATCGGGGGACTCTCTGAGGAAAGCAAGACTCGATAGATGTTACATCGATCAGAACATCATCCTTCAGTGGGGTATTCCTTCGATTTCCCAACACATGGACCTGACTATCTTGGACCACTACCCAATTACTCTATCTTTCAAACCGATTCCCATGTTCTAGAAAGCCCCTTGGTTTCATGCTTGTCAGACATCGTTTTCCCTCCCCTCTGTCCACCAAGAAATTTCTAAGGTGTGGGCGGAAGCCTTTGCTTAGTGTAATGAACTCGCTAAGTGTTGGAGAAGCGCGGTGGAAAGGACTCGAAAAATTCTAATCAGGACTCAAAAGGCTATAAGAGATATCCGAAAAAAAAGAAGAGAAACGGTGTATCAGAGGCTCTCACGGCTTGAAGAAGAGGTGAACAAAGGTAAGTTACATTGCCAACAAGGTCTTTTGAAAATCAGGGGAAGACTAAGATTAGAGGAGGAGGTTCAAAGGAAAAATCTTCAAATTTTCTTCAAAGACTGGTGGGCGGGGAAGGCTGACAAACCATCGAAAGAGATGTGTAACATCCTCAAAAGGAAACAAGCTAGGGAATCCATCCCCCTATTGATCGATAACAATGGAATCGAATGCTGCACGGAAGTGGAGAATAGATCTATCATCGTCGAGCACTTTACCAATCTTCTCGGGGTCTCAACTTCTCCTTCCCCCCACAGGCGCGACTCCATGGCTACCATCTCAAGGGTTGCTCAAACCAGAATTCCACAGAACTTGATTGCTCTACTGGATGCTAACATCTCCGAGAACACGAAATTATCCAAGTTATTGATGCCCTTCCCAATGGGAAAAGTCCGGGTCCGGATGGCCTCTCCAATGAGTTTTTCAAGTCCTTCAAACATGAGGTGGCCACCCCACTATGTCTCGTGTGGCAAGAGGCTCTCTCATTCGGTACCCTCCTTGAGTGTCTTAATAATGGCATCATCAAGTTAATCCACAAAAGGGGAGATAAGAACAAAATCGAAAACTGGCGTCCAATTACCATGCTTCAAACAGGATACAAGATAATTGCAAAAGTGATCGCCAACAGAATCTCTTGTCATTTAAAGTCATGGTTGTGTGAGGACCAGAAAGGTTTTATCAAAGGTAGATCTATACTTGAAGCGATTCTAGATAGGCCTTGCTTTTGCTGAGGAGTTTGCTCAAGATCTGGTATTCATTAAGATCGACTTCGACAAAGCGTATGACAGATTGGAATGGGACTTTATTCTTCAATCATTGAAAGACCTTGGATGTAGCCAAAAGTTCACGAAGATGGTTTCCACTCTTCTTGGAAATGCTTCAACTAGAATAAATATCAATGGTTAGCTCGCTGAGCCCATTTGTTTAAAAAGATCAATTAGGCAAGGCTGCCCTCTGGCTCCATTATTATTTGCTATCACCTCGATTGGACTCAGTTGCCTATTAAAGCATCACATGGACCCTGGCAATCTCAAGGGCCTTTCCCTACCTCTAAATCACGGCCAAATGATTGCGAGACTTTTTGCTGATGACATGAATGCCTTTTTGCATAACGATAGAAACAGCATTGAGGTGTTTTGGTGGTGCCTCGACACCTTTTGTGTGGCGTCAGGTTCAAAAATCAACCATGCTAAAACTACTTTTAGAGCAATCAGCGAACCTACTCCCCAATTGTTGGTGGATCGGGGGTGTCAAGTTATCCCTAACGGTCAAGTTTTCCGCCTCCTTGGCATTCCGATGGGATTCGGCATCTCAATGGACCAATGCTAGACCTGGGTGCTATCCAAGCTAGATAGCAAGCTGAATCATTGGAAAGGTATGCAAGTCAACTTGGCAGGGCGTGCTATGGTTGTTAACACATTTATGTTGTCTACAATTATTTACTTTATCTCGTGTTGGAGACCTAAGGAGAAAGACTTGGCCAAAGTGGAAAGAATCTGTAGAAACTTCCTTTCGACTGGGGACCCCAATAGGAGAGGGATTCCTAAAATCAAATGGGAAACTTGCACTAGCCCTAAAGACTCAGGGGGCTTGGGAATTTTGGATATTGTTGGGTTGGCTGACACGCTGGCGGCAAAGTGGCTTATCAAGGCTTGGAGCAATAGGGAGTCCTCTTGGGCTAAATTGATCCTCAGAAACACGGAAGACCTTACCTTAGTTGGCCATCCTGGTTGGAAGGACATAGAGATTCTCACGCTTTTGTTCTCCCCCCACCCGGTGTCCCCTAAAGGCTCTAGCCTCGTGTGTTCCTTATGGAAGAGTTGGAACAAGGCCAAACAGTTCATCAGAATCAGTGATGAGTGGAAGTGGGCGGCTGGGATAAGACAAAATGACTCTATTTGGTTCGCGATCAACGGCATTAGGGGGGTGGAGTCTTGGAACCTCCAAACTGCAAAGCAGTTATGGAACAAGGGGTTCAAATAGTGGAAACAACTTTGGAATCAAGAGACCAGCCATTGGATTAGGTTCGAAGAATTGGATCCGAGACTTAGAGTTACCTTTGAGGAATGGACTCTTCTTCAAAGCAGGTGTTTAGCATGGGACCACTCAACTACCCACCTTCTTTGCGGTTAGGATCTTCCTTGCTTGGAGGGCCTCAAATGATGCAATGGTAAGAAGCTATCCAGAACCCTCAACTTCAAAGACGATTTAGATCTCCACCACACTCTTAACAAGAGATGGTGCCTTTCTTGGACCAAACTTCGGTGGGAACTAAAATTCATGTCTATTTGGCATCCCCTAATTGAGGTCAAAAAGTCCGTTCTCATGTGGCAGATTTTGCATAAAGGTATCTGGACCAATGCCAAGGCTAACAAAATCTGTGGTGTGCCGCCATGGTGCAAGCGTTGCCATCGGTGCATCGAAGATTTAGCTCACCTGTTCTTCGACTACCCCAAGTCCCGTGCTATTTGGCATCACGTGACCCGAGTATTGAGACTCACAAGCCAAATCACCTGGCAACAGGTGATGTTGGGTGAGGCTGTCGGCTGCTCATCGAGGCTATGGAATGCCATCAGAGGTGAGACTCTCTGGAAGATTTGGAGGGTGCGATGTGCTGTCAATTTTGGCCAAACTCCTAAGGAATGGTCGATCGAGAAATCCTTGTTTCTCCTAGGTAAAAGAATCTCCTGAGATAAGAGATCTCCACCGTTTAGACATCACTGTATTTATCTCCTCGAAAACAACAAGTTGAAACCAAAATGGGTCCCACATGAGGGTGATGATAAATTTATCCGCCTCATTTGTAATGCCCTCTAGCTTGCAATACTCCTCCCCTGCATTGTGGGATTTGGGGGGTCCCATGGGCACTAGTCCCATTCACTTGTAACTTTTTTTCTTTATTTTAATTAAAGTCCGGGAGATTAGGCTAAGGCCACACTTCCTTTTATTAAAAAAAAAAAAGTGTGTCCAGTCTACAAAATTCGATCTCCCATGAGGATGAACAGTCCAAGCTGGCGTAGCCATGTGGTTTGATGCCTTGAGTTTCTGAGACAAAATTTTGAGTTCAATTTTTGGCTGTACATGTATTTATGAGTTCCTCACAGATGGATGGCTCTACCTCATGAGGTTGGGTGTGTGAGTGTGTTTTCAATCTACCAGGTTGGGTGTGTGAGTGTCTTTTCAATTTATTGTACTCTAAAAGAAACTCAAGATGAATAAATGTCCACACGCATTCGTTCAAAGGACCTTCACCTCATAAGCATTAGTCCAAATGATCTTGCACCTCTCATAACTAAAGGGTGAGGTTTCAACCCTTGTGGACTGCAGTTAGACACTTATCATTCGGTGGGGAGATGGTAAGATCAGCCACTTTGGGTGATTGATGGGTCTTCACAATATCCAGTTTGGAGTTAGACACTTTTCATTCGGTGGGGAGATGTTAAAATCGGCCACTATGGGGGATTGTTGGGTCTTCACAATATCCATTCTGAATCAATTATCTTGTAAGACTTTAAGATCTTCTCTTCTAGTGTCTACCTTAGTGTTTCTTGCGTTCATTGTAGTCTCAAATTAATTGAAGTAACTTAGTAGTTTCAAATCTTTAATTGAAACTAGTTTAGAAGAGTAGATCTCAATGATCAAGCTTGTTTTTAAATAAAGCACATATTTATTTATAGCTTCTCCAAGCCATAGATAGGTCGATTCTATGTTACCAAAAATGTTGGATTAAGCCAATTCCTAGATCATTATTTCGAATATTCTAAAAATGATTAAAAAAATTCATGTATCTATGGTTCACACATGTTCTCTGCATACCTTTGTTTATCCTAATAGTTGCTAGGCATCTTCATGGGATTCTGAGAGTTCCATACATGCTATGCCAAGATTCCCACAGACATAGATAGGGTGATTTTATGTGACCAAAAAATTTTGATTTAGCTTGATTCTCAGATCATGAATTTTTGGGTATTATTTAAATGGTTTAGAATTTCTTGTATCTATGGTTGACACAGGTTTTGTGTGTAACCTGATGATAGAGAGCTATATTTTTGCCTCCGTGATCTTTGTTTTTCAAAATGGAAGATTGGCAATAGTCTATTCTCCCACACTTTAATTAATAAAGAAAACAATTGTACAATTGAACGGGCTTAATATCATGGGACTCTCCAATCCCACAAAATAAATGAAAATCAAACAAATTCAAAGAGCTCTACAAAGAGAATAGATCACCCTCACGTCCCCTTCATGTGGGACTCACTTGCTTTTAATCGTATTATTCTCTACGCAAAACACGAAAGGCTTACCCTCACTCCCCGTGTAAAGCCTCTTGCTATAGGCTCTGAAGTGTGGATGACGCAAAGCGCCATAGATGGAGCAATAATTCTCAGAACTTCCACCGCCAATCCAGCTTTACGAGTAGGTATGCATGAAATAGGACGCTGGATGATGGGTGGTAGGACTCCAAACAGGAGCGCGGCTGATGATGAGACCATGATTGTAGCTCAAAAACACAGAAAGACCCACAGGCAGCGAGCTTCCCCGTTGCTGACGAAAATATTAGGTTTGCTATCATGGAAATCAATGCCCCGACTCCGAGTCCCGAGTCCCGACTGACCTCACCAACGTCGTTGCGTTTGCGTAATCAGCGCATCAGCAATGTCCTGACTACGCTGATATCACACGTCGTCCCTCGCTCTAGCCATGTGTACAAGCAAACACATAGGATCTCTGATGTGCGTATGTACGCATAGGGACTCGGGAGAGCAAGTTAAAGATTTGTGGGGAAAAAAATCTCTGAATTCGCGTGACAAACCGAAGAATGGCACCTCAGCAAAGCTGCATGCATAACTCGAAGAAGACTGTGGGCGCTTTATTTCAAAGCTCGTTCTTCTGAAGGGACAAACATGAGCGTGTTTGGTCACGTTCTCTCTCCATCACGCACATGCATACCGCACAGCGCCCTCTCTCTCTCTCTCCTAACGGTTGTCAACTTGTCATCCCTCTCTTTCTTTGTCAATCGTCCTCATTCCTTCTTTCATAACACAAAGCAAAAAAAAATACACTAGCAGACGTCATCCACGCACACGATGGACCACCCGAGGCAGGAGCCACCGCAAACAGCCACATCTCACTTAGAACAGTGATCAGATCGTACGCGTCCTTGAGTCCAGGCGATGGCGGAACACCAGCTAAACCTCCGCCCTCTATTGCGTCAGAGTGTGCGATGGATGATGAGCAAGCTTACGGAACACCATCTTTTTCATCCCCTCCTTTCGATCTCCCATTATCCCATACTCTCAGCTTTGTCGCCTTATTTTCATTTCCTTTACGTTCCCTGTTCACCTTCCTTTCCTTCTTTTCTGCGGGGACGTACTTATGTCCTTTGGATTCAAAATCTCTCCCGTCAGCTCGAGCATTTAGAAGCATATTGTGATTCGGTGGAGCAAGACAAAGAGATCCAAACAAAAACAACTGCAGATCTTTTTAGTGCAAATGATTTGTATATGAATATGTACTTCTGCATTCGTACACCAGAGGCCATGCCCTCTACAGCCTGCCCTCCAGCTAGTAGGCAGCGCATTTAGACGGACATGAAACTGTAGCAATATGACTAAGAGATTCAGAGGTCCTCTGTATCATTTGTATGTTTAAGGGACCATGCCAGAAAGCGCTCCGCGGGTACCCATGGTGTCATACCAGTTGACCAGATTTTTTTGCTTCGGTATGGAAATCGGAAAAACTTTCATGAGAGAAAAAACTGGTACCTATACAGTAGGCAGGAGAGAGAGAGAGAGAGAGAGAGAGAGAGAGACTTGCAAGGCCAGATGAGTAGGCTATCTCCACCCATATGATGGAGGCCCTGGAGCTAGCGTGTGAGTATTTTGCATTGAACTGTCATGTGAGTATATTGCAGAATGTTCAATCAGAAAATCGGAAACAAGAACAATTATATCAATTTGACAACATTCTTTTACATCACATGAGAAAAAAATTAGGTAATCAAAATTTCTCATGCACTATATAAGCAGGATACATCCATTTATTCAATAAAAGGTCCTTCGAGTTAGGACAATTCCTTTTGAGGTAGATGCAAAGAGAGGAATGGTCCGAAAGGAAAATGGATTGGTCATTGGAGACTTTAGCCTCACAAAAAAGCTGAAAAAGGGGGATAGTAACATAGCATGTGTCAAGTCTAGCAGCAAGATAGTTGTCACCCTTTTGTTTATTATTCCAAGTGACACCTATGTGATTCGAGATATCAAGAAGGTGATGGATGGTAACAAGTCTTAGCCAAGATGCCCATTCTTGACCTTGAATGGTACTACCCAACTTGTTGTACCTATCAGTCAAGGAGCTGACCCCACCTGGATCCCTCTTTGTTGCAACTGCCTTGTGTCTTCGAGAAGACAAAAGCCATTTTTCATCAATGCTTTGAGATTTTCTCTAGCCTCACCGTTGCTTCGGCTAAAGCCATGAAGGAAGTGCAGGCTATCTTCACCTATTTTAAGAACCTTAAAAAGAAGCTTAGAGCTCCTAGGAGAAACCATATTTCCAAAGATTTAGAGATGCCTAGTGCTTCTAAGGATTCCAATTGTTTGGATAAAATGTTATTTCTTCAAGAAAGGTTGAAATATGAGCATTAGCTTGAGGCTAGTGGCATTCTCTCTTCCTCAAGAGAATTTTGGGCAAGGAACCTGGATAGACCTCACAAGTGTATTTTTCTCTATTCAAAAAGAAGAAGTGTAAGGATTTCATCCCAATGCTCTTGAAAAAATCTACTGGTATTGCTATCAATGTTGAGGAGAATTTGCAGGAGGCTACCCACTTCTTTACGGATGTTTTCTCTAGTTCTCCCAAGTGGGGTGAGAATATGCTTGGGGCCAGGGCTTCCATGGCCTTAAAAAGGAAAAAAATTGTTCCTCCTGGCCTGGCTGCCTTGCAGGACCTGTCCCTCACTATTGATGAGATTAAAGAAACCATTGGTAAATTAAAACCCTGCAAAACTCCTGGCCTTGATGACCTTCCCAACGAGTTTTTCTTCGCGTTTGCTGAGTTCTTGACTCCCTTCATTCTCTTGGTGTGGAAAGAAGCTATTAGAAAGGCACTCTCCCTATTGAGATCAACACTGGGGTCATTACACTCATCCATAAGAGGGGTCCTAAAGAAGACCTAAAAACTGGAGACCTATAACATGTTCGACATCCATTTACAAGATCATTGCTTCCACCCTAGCTAGGAGACTCAGTCCTATCATGAAGGATATCTTCCTCCCTAAGCAAAAAGGGTTTATCAAAGGTCGATTCATTCTTGATGCCATTATTTCTCTATGGGAGCGCATTGAGTATGTCCAAGAGTCCCACCAACCTTTTTACTTCTTTAAAATAGACTTTGACAAAGCTTATGATAGAATTGAGTCGAAGTTTGTGCTCCAATCCCTTCATGACATTGGGCTTGGGAAATGGTTCATGAGAGTAGTTAGCACCTTTTTTGGAAATGCTCACTCTAGAATTTCTATTAATGGTATCCTTTCTCCTCATTTTAGACTCATGAGATCTATCAAACAAGGATGTCCCCTTGCCCCTCTCTTGTTTTCTATAGCTAGTGATGCTCTTGGCTAGCTCTTAAAGGATGCCATGAACCAGAAGAGGCTAGAAGGTATCTCTATCTACGGATCTGATGAACAACTTTGCCTTCAGGCTTTTGCTGATGACATTAATATTCTATTTAAAACTGAACCTAGATTTGCTGATTGTGTGCTTGAGTGTCTTAATATCTTCTGCTTAGCCACTGGTTCCCACATTAATCATAAAAAAACTGCCTTCAAAACCTCCACTCTCTGTGTGCTCCCCTCCATTTTAGCTTTGGGTTGTGATATAATCAGGAATGGAGAGATCTTTAGACTGCTAGGAATCCTTATGGGGTTCAAGTTACCCTTAATCAGAGGTGGGATTCGATTATGAACAAGTTTAGAAATAGGGTGTTTCATTGGTATGCCTGCCAAGCCTCTCTCTTCTAGAGCACTTTTGTGTTGAATCACTATATTCTATCTTCCTTGGTGTACTTTCTGTCCTGTTGGATGCCTAACAAAAAGAATTTCAACCAGGACTTTGCCCTTTTAAGAAGATTTCTTTGGGGAGGTAAGCTCCTCTACAAAAAAATCCCTAAGGTAGCCTAGGAAACGTGCTATCTCCCTAAAAAGGAAGGTGGGCTTGGTATTCTTTGCCCCATCAAGATGGCTACCAACCTCTCAGCTAAGTGGATACATAGGTCAATCAGCTCAACTGATTTCCGGGCTCTGCTTATAAAAAGAGATAATGAATTTTTTTCCCTTTTCTAGTACAAGTCCTAGAAAAAGCACAATCAGTGGGATATTCTAGTTTCTCCCCAAATTTACTCACTATTTGGTAGTCCTATTTCATGCAAGTTCTGGAAAGCTTGGATGACTGTCAAGAAAACGTGTTCCCCTAACCCCAAATTCTTTCAGTCAACTGATTTTTTTATGGAGGAGAGCATATGGACTAATTGGTTATCTCTTTGGGACAATGGCTCTCTAGGAATAAAGCGGCATAAGTGCTGCAAATTTGGATGTTCCTCTTGGAGGGACCTCACTTCAAACAACCAAGTACTGACTCAAGAACAAATATCACTCAACTTTGACTTATCTAATGGTTGCGTGCAGGTGCTGCTGGAGCACATGAACATGCTGAGAAGAAGACTTCTTATTTGTAACCAAAGAAGTGTTGTTAATGTTAAAGATGTTACCAGTGACATGCCGAATAGATGAAAAAAAGCAAAAAGGATCTATCACTACTATTCTTCCCAAGCTCAACCAGAGATGGAAGATACAATGATCTGCTACTCAGTGGACTCACAGATTCATGAGTCTTTGGCATATACCTTATAACATCAAACATTCTGTTTTGATGTGGTTGATTTTTCACAATGGTATTTTTTGTGGTGCCAAAGCTAGGAAGGTTGGAATCAAAGATGAAGTTTGTATGTTTTGTGGCAATGAGGAGGATATCCCCCCCCCCCCCCCCCCCCCTTATTTTTAAGTTGTATTCATGCCCAATAGTCTGGAGAGTCCTCTCCCCTGTCTGCCAGAAAATGAATATCACCCTCAGCTATAGAGAGACCATCCTTGGCTCTAGCAACAAATTCAACTATGCTCTGTGGAACATATGGCGTCATGTAACCCCTCCCATTCAAGATCAAGCTACATCTCGAAGGTAGGCTTGAGAGGATATATATTTGAATCAATAAAGAATCAGTATATTGGAATCAATAAAATGGGCTTTAGAGGATATATGTTGGAATCAAATGAGTTTAGGTTGACCTACATATGTGTGAAAATATTCAGTACTTTGAAAAACTATGTATTGTTTGATGAAAATTTTAATGCTGGTTGTACTAGTATGATATTGAAAATGTATGCATTTCCCTTCTTCTTACACCATTAACGTTAATTCTCACATCCTTCACATCTTCAAACAAACTAGGGAATCCTCCAAAGGCGCAAGCCCTTGCAGCATACTGATATATTTTTAGCAATTTTCGACAGCCTCTAATATTCTTCAAGTGGACTTTCTTCTTGAGCTTACCAACTTTTTTTCGATCAATAAACTTTCTAAAAGTTATCAATAAGTGATCAATTGTGCATAGAACGATGATCTCCAAGCCTTTGTATGAAACCTTTTCTTTAAATTATGCATAATAAATTTTAATGCGTATATTTCTAGCGTGGTAACAAAAAGATATAAATTCACCTCTCTATTCAAAACATCACGATTTGTGGTAGGGAACTGTGAGTGGAGATTGTGTAGTAGTTTTGCGAATCAGACAATCACGAGAGATTGTGGAGCAGCATCTGTGTACACGAGAGACAGAGAGAGAGAGAGAGAGAGAGCTATGTTTCCCACACTTTCAACCTCATCTATTCAGATATGGCCATCAAGTCCAAGTAAAAGTATGTTATAATATTGATTTCACGTACATAGATACAGTACAAAGAAGCCCATGCAAACACACGCATGCTCACATAGACTTATATACACAGATTAAGTCAGTGTTAAACACTTACATATTACACAACACACTACACTCTAGCAACAACTCTTAAGCACCTGCTTTTCCTCACTATATTGCAAGATGTAAATTGCAATGTTTCGATGCAGACTTCACACTTCAGAGAATACAAAGTAAAGGTTGAGGCTGGTCTTCGATGTTGATAGTGTATATATGTTTTAAACGTTCTATTTGAATCAAGAAATGTCGAGATGATAGAAATTTGATTTTCAATCACTATGGTATTGGTTGTCTCATGGACAATTTATGAATATGAAAATCAATGGTTTGTGCTCTGACAAATGTAGAAAGTATGATCCAAGTTGAATCTTTCTATTTTGTGCTCTAGAAGGTGAGTTTCGTTGCTTGAAATAGATATTAACTGGAAATTGGAATGCTTCGATGTAGTCTCTAGATGTCAGAGAATATGAAGGAAATGTTAAGGCTCGTCTTTGATCTTAATAGTGTATATATGTTTTGAACGTTCTAATTGTATTGTGCTCGGAGAAATGCTAAAACTATCATCCACATTGAAGCTCTATATTTTATGCTCTAAAAGGACGAATTTCATTACTTGAAATAGATACCAACTGCAAATGGCATTTATGCAATAGAATAGAATAGAGTTGTTTTACAAGCTTTTACAATCCACCGAAGAGGAATTCTTTGCATTTTTAAATGGCTATTTTTCAGTGATAACTTTATGACATGTTTCTATTTTGATTCAAACTTCTTGTTATGCACATCAGAAAACAAGCTCTAATTTGCATACTTCAATATAATTTATTGAAATGTTTGATCTGCAAATAGGATTTCTTATATCCCCAATACATTGCGGCTTGCATAAAGAACTCCCAATGGCTTGAACGATTTTTGTAAAGCTTCTTGATTTCACGTTGGGAAACGATATTCCTTCATTTCTTGATATTACATGTAGATTAGATTTTTTTATAGATGATGAACATATACGATAAATGTTTGGTCCATCTTTAGTTCAAGCATATACGCTCATTTCTTGATTTATGTCACCCAGTTTTGATTTTGATCTTTATAGTTTACATGATCTTTTAGAGAATCGTTATTGGTGTTCATATTGATGGTACTCTTGTCTTTATCTCCTTGTATAAGCTTGTTTGATTTTGAATTAAGCCTTCATCAAAGATTGAATAATGGCATTGTGATTGGAATGAATGGATGGGTTTTCCACTCATGATTTTAGTTCTCAGATATTTTAGAAAGATGCTGCTAAAATGTTTTTCATACTTTGGATAGAAAAATGGTCTAGTGGAGAGTAGGATACATGATGGCTTCGTTGGCAGCTTTTAGACCTTGCATTT
>CM035409.1:60735501-60818001 GCA_020310875.1 Ceratopteris richardii
AGTTTGTTACCAACGTCAAGGAGGTTGCAAATCAGTTAGCATCCATTGGAAAGCTGATTGAAGAAGAGGCTATCATGAGGCAAATTCTCAATGGCATGTGACCTTAAGACACCACGTGTGGACCTTAAATTTTTTGAAAGGGAAATTCCTCCTTTTTTATCTTTCATCGATGCTTGTGGTTTTTCATGTTCCCCAATTTTTGGCTTTCCATATTCTTGACTCTTCTTGCTTCAAATCATACTTTTGGATAAGGTTCCACAATCCTAGAGAAACTAAGAGAAAAAGGTTTATATGGAAAATCGAAGAAGTTCTCTTTCCATCAAATAGACGTGGAGTTTTTAGGATACATTGTACCAAAGAAGGAATCTTTATAGCCACTAAAAGAATTGAGATATCCCTTGATTGGTAACCACCTTCATGTGTTTGCTATGTGTAATGTTTTCTAGGGTTTGCTAGTTTTTACAAGATAGTTATGGAAGATAACTCCAAGATAGGGAGACCTCTTACAAAGCTTATAGGAAACATAAAATTCTCATGAAACCAAAATGGAGAGAAAGCCTTTGTAACACTGCATTCATCATTAACTACTACTCCAATTGTAGTTCACCAGAACTCTACCAAGCCTTTTTTCCCTGGAGATAGATGCATCAAACTTTGCCTTGGGGGAAATCTTATCCCAACAAGGGGATCATGAAAACCTAAATGCAATTGCATATCATCCATGGAAATTCTCTCATCTAGATATTAACTATGAGATCCATGATAAAGAAGTTCTTGTGATGGTGGATGCATTTGATACCTGGCATCACTATCTGGAAGGAGCACTCGTAAAGTTATTGGGTACACAAATCATAAGAATTTTGAGTAGTTTATGACAATATACATGCTTAATGAAAGGAAATTTTGACACAATAGCTATCTTCATACGTTTGATTTGGTAATTACATATCATCAAGGATGTTAGCAATGTTAGTCTAATTCCTTGCCAAGAAGATCATACCTTTCACCAAAGGAAGGTCAAGAGGCTTTTGACCAATACGAGAGTGTATTACTCAAGCCTTAATATCTCCAAGAAGCAGCATCTCTTCAAATCATCAAGAGGATTCAACCTTGACCCATTTGACTCATAAGAGTATATCACATGATGAATCATTTTGTAATGTCAAGAGAAAAATTCAAGAAGGAAAAGTTCATGAAGTAAACAAGTTCCAATAAAATGATGGGTTAGTATTCTATAAGAACCTACTATACATTCCTCCACGAAAGCCTAGGATCCAAGCACTTCAGCAATGTAATGATAATCTTTCAATGATATTGTTAGTGATCAAGGTTCACAATTCATATCCAACTTTTGGAATAGTCTTTCCAAGCTCCTTGATGCTCAGGTAAAATTTTCTACAACCAATCATACATAGAATAATGGATAAATAGAACTTCTGAATCAAGTCCTAGAACAATATCTCCATTGCACCATCAAATATCATCAAAATGATTAATTTGAGCTTTCACCCTTTCCATAGGTTTCCTTTTACAAGAGTGTTCATACATCTACAAAGCGGACTCCCTTCTCTTAAAATCATGGACAACACCCAAGGATGGATATACAACTCTCAAATAAAGACAAGAACCTACCTGCTAAAGATAAGGCCTACTACCTCATGGATATTCACAAAGAACTCAAGGAAGAGCTCAATAATACTTTGTTTATGTTCCTAGTGAAGTGAGAACAAAGCTAGAGCCCAAGAGTGAGAAATTTTTGTCCATTGGATACTCAAATGAGCAAAAAGGCTATAGGTGGTACGGCCCTCTCTCAAAGAAGCTATATGTATGAAGAAATGTTGTGTTTGATGAGTCAAGGCCATGGTGTGGAGACAAGGGCAAGGAAAAGTTGGATGAAGAGGATCGAGGAGTATGCACACTTTGATGTATAGATTCAACCTCAAGAGTCAATCACAATCAGTACACAAGAGGCTTCTACATCTACGGTACATTTATGAAAGATCATCCCCTAGTTCAAAGTATAGAAGGCTACAAGAGACAGACTATGACACTAGGGAAGCTCAAGAGGAGTTAGGGGAGGAAGAGCTTGAAGAGGTCATTAATTTAAATTTAAAGCTCAATAGACTCAAGAATCAATTTCCCAAATGTCAAGAGAGGAGGTCTATACAGAAGAAGGACTCCCCACAAAGGTACACATATGGCAAGGCACTATGCATGCATAATGAATGTCATTGCAGATCAAGAGCCAGATTCTTATGAGGAGGAAAAGATCAAACCAGAGTGGAGGAAGGTTATGCATGAACACTTAAAATCTATCAAGGAAAAAAAATTCTAAACTAGTAGCCAAGAAGGAAGGCAAGAAGATAGTCCAAAACGGGTGTGTGTACAAGACCAAGAGGAATACAGATGGCAGCATGGTAAGGTACATGGCTAGACTAGTAGTCAAAGGCTTCACATAGACACAAGGGGTGGATTAAGAGGAGAATTTTAGCCCTGTGGAAAATAAGGCTACCATTAGATCTCTCATAGCCCTATGTGTAGCAAGGAGGTGGCCTATCTACAAAATGGACATAAAAAATGCTTTCTTGAATGGTGAGTTACAAGAAGAGGTGTTCATGGAACAACCTCAAGGGTATGTAGATCTTGAGCATCCTACCTATGTCTGTGGGTTGAAGAACGTGTTGTATGGCCTAAAAGAAGCCCCAAGGGCTTGGAATCAGAGGCTAGTGTACTTCTTGAAGAGATGTGTTTTCTCTGCAAGTGACATCGATCCATCCTTATACATGAAGAAGACAAATGACAAGATATGTTTTGCATATATGTAGATTATCTCCTTGTGACAAGAGATGATTATGTAGGCATAAGGACCATGAAAGAGAATCTTGGAAGAGATTTCAAAATCTGTAATTTAGGTACCAAGGACCAAGTTGCAGATATTTTCACCAAAAGCTTCGTGTGAACAAGGTAACAAAGTTTTCAAAAGCTATGAGCTTACTTGATATGGATTAGATATGCTCAATGCCTCACCCTTATCTAATACCACAATTGTTCCATAACACTCTATTTTGTAAGGCCCCATTTATGAGGAGAAGCCATGTGAGAGTGTCGGACATTCGTAGGTTCTTGCCTTTGAGGTTAGATGAGGTCTAGAGTAGATTATAGATGGATAGTTAGGAAGGTTACTTCTAAGCCATTTGATTTGGGATTGATCCTATTTCAGGCTCAACTGAAATCAAGGGCTAGGAACAAAATTAGCTTTCTTAACTTGGGGAAGGGTATATTTGATGTGGGCCATTCGATCTATACTTGATCCTAAGTGTGGATTAAGTAAGATCAAGGGCTACGAATAAATGGTTGTTGATTCTAGATTTCTATCATTGGATTTACCCCATAGATCAATAGTGGAGACTATTTTGGGCATGGATCAAGCTACCACGACCCTATAACATGGGTAGGTGGACTTAAGCTTGGAGGACCTTATAAGCATGATCCCCTTGGCATAGAAGGCATGGAAGTCTTGTAGGTCATTGAAGACCAAGAGACGTATACTCAAGGAGGCTCAAGGAGAGAGTCATTCAAGGGTAAAGGAGTAAGAAGGAGCCATGAAGCCCACACCCCCTCTAGTCTCTTGTAGGTATAGACATAGTCTACTCGTAAGAGTGGTAACTCTTTGTGTACATATCCAACTCAAGAGTTTTAAATTGGATTCAGTAGCTTATGAATGTTTCTTACTTGCTTTAAGAGGTCATCTTGAAATCATTTTTATGTGAAGATAAATTATAACCCTAATTTTTGCATATCCTACATCTATGAATAGTCTATCTTGTACAAAGTTGTTGACTGACCTAAACAGATCCATTTCAGGTGTTCTATAACTTGTTGGAACTCTTATGAGCCACACTAATCATGACAAAAAGCACACATGATTTGGATTAGTTTAAGATAGGTGAATCAGAGTTCTGCTAAAGGGTAGTAGAAAAGGTGTATGAGGAGACCTAGGTATTCAGTCATTTCACTTCTAGTGTGCAAATCTAATGGATTAGATTCCATCACTAAAGAAATCTTGTAAAAGTTTAATGCTCATACCCTTTTTCTTCTTAACAAGAATATTTTCACCCCTCACTTCAACTATTGAGTGATCCATTTTTCATAGGCATTATATTTAAGTGGAATCTTCGTCTCATGCTCAAGATCCTTGCTCATGTGAATTGATTGGAGAGATAAGCACATAATGTTGCTTTTACAATGTGGCTTATTACCCTACTCATTTTATTCTTCCCTTCATCAACCATTGTAGGTATCACATTGCATTATTGGACTATAGAGCAATCCTGCGTATGTCAATCCAAATTTATGGCGACTCAAGTATTGGAAGCTCCTATCAATAATGAAGCCAATGATTACTTGACCATTCAACTATAGCATGGTGCTGAGACAACAAGATCTCTTACTATGATCTCTGATGAGGGTAGCCCCTCTCCCCGTCTATGTAAAGCAACTTCTCATTTCCTCAATGCCTCTTCAACCATTATGGGACCCATGTGAGTCTCTTTCTCTCTTACTCCATCCCTAAATATCCCTTCCTTTCTATTAGACGAAGCATTTTTTTGAAAGGAAATTATTTGTAAAATGTCAAAAATTTGTAGAAATATTTACACAAATGATGTAAAATTGAGGAAGAGTCTTCCTCATGTAAATTAGAATCATATGTATTTTTTCTAGAATTTTTGGAAGCTCTTTGATAGCATATTTTTAGATTAGAAGGGAAAAGGACTGAAATTCAAGTGTGAAAAGGGATACTTGAAAAAGTATAAAAGATAATTTCCTCTAGTTTGAGAGGGTTGGTTGTATTATTTTTGCTATCCAAAGTAATGTGAAGAGCTGTCCTGCAGAAAATCATGTTTTCCCCTTTCATGCTCTTTCTCTTGATTTTTTGAGTCTATTCTTATCCATGGAATTTGTAAGCTTCAGTTGTGTATTTCTGAGTAAGATGTATTAAGAGAGGTGATTCTCAGTGTATTGAGTAAGAAAGTGCAGAAGAACAAAGCTAGAAATGGAAATTCTTAGTTTTCACAGAATCTTGATTGTCTCGTTTGTGTGATACAGGTACTGTTTTTGAAATTTGACTTCATAATTGTATTCTATTTGGAAATGGCACACTTTAGGCACAAAGATCATTGAAAATGCTGTTGTAGAACTCAAGATAATCAAAACCCTAGATATTTCTCTTCTTCTTTATAATTTCTCAAAAAAACAGTCATCTTAACTCTTATTCTTGGATTCCATTAACTAGAAGGGGCTGTGGTCTTTGCATACTTCCCGGATTGACAATTTAAAGATGTGTAGTTGATCCTTTGTGCTATAATGATTGGAGAGGACAACTCCAAAGGGTAACAACAAACATTTTTTGGTGCCGTTGCCGAGAAACAAAGCAAAAGCTTCATTGAAGTCTTGGACCTTGCTGGATCTTCGATTGTTGATGGTATTTGAACACATTGAAAAGGTACTACTCTATAATCAAGAAAGAAAAACTGAAAAGGTAGGTTTCTTTGCTTGTCTTTTGGGAAAAGGAAGCATGAATTAACCTTTTGAGATAAAGAAGTTGTGAAATTTTTGCAAATTGATAGTTGCTCATACCTTTTAAGAGTAAAGTGCAGGTGTGTGGAAAAAATTGAATCAAGATTGTTAAAGGAAACGTAAAATGTGATTATCTTTGCATAAGTAGATTGCTTTTCTACTTCCAAAGTGATTAGATTGCAAGCATAAAAGAGTATAACCAACCATGAAACAAAAGATCAATGGATCTTGAAACAAAAAAACCCTAAGTGAAGTGTTTTCCTTGATTTAGGGTTAAAATACTAAAAAAATTCATAAAAGCTATTAAAAATCTAAAAAAATTTCTTTCTCTTAGGAAATTTTGCAGGAGGATTTGTGTTGAAATGGGGAAGGGGAATAGTGAAAGAAAAATCCAGAAATCAAAAAAAGTAATAATAAAAAATATTTAGAGTAAAAGTTGTTGTTTAAATTCTTTCAAAATTTTAAATCTCTTTGAATGAGTTTGGTGGTGTCTAATGGCAGGTGATAATTGATTTGGAGTTGGTGAAGAACAGTGGAGAAGACCAAGTGGAAAGAAAAGTCAGAAAGTGCAAAAGAAAAGAAGTTCAGAAGAAACACGATTCTCATCACAGAATCGTGATTTTCAGTAAAAGTATGAAAATGATCTAGTTGCACTGTTGGGTATTGAGGTAATTCATTTTAAGGTTCCAATAGCTGCACAATCAAAGGAAAGTAAAAATTCATTAAGAAGTGAGCATTAGGTGATCAGATTTGAGAATTGGATACAGAATCGTGATTTTCATTAGTTGAAAAAAGAGGGCAAAATTTTGTTGGAAGGGATAAGATTTTTTGAATAAAACCAAAAGAAAATGTAAAAGAACCTGAATTAAAAAAAGTGGAACTCAAAATTGTGAAAATCACTCACAATCGCGATTGTCTGAAGTCTATAAAAGCGTAGAAGTTCAAAAAAATAGTCATTTGAGTGAGGGAGTGAGTGGAGAGAGCACTGACAGAATCGCGATTTCTTGCAATCACAAGTTTTTGGACAGTGGTGGATCAGGCTACAAGGTAATCCTCTTGACATAAAATTTTTACATATTTTCAAGTTAGAAGTAATGGAAAAAGAACTCAAAAATACGTAAAGAAGTGGAAAACACAGAATCACAACTTTCTATTTTTTGAATTTTTTGGTAGAAAAAATCATTATTTTGTCAAAAGTTCTTTATTGCATGTTATTTTTTGCTAAGGCGCCTCGATTAGAGTAAGAAGAAATTAGAAAAAAGAAAACCAAAAATTTGCAAAAATTTGGACAGAATCGCGATTCTGTAATCAAACACAAAATCGTAATTCCATAATCAAACACAACATCACGATTCCGAGAATATGATTTTCATAAGAAAATCGTGTTTTTAACGATTGTGAGCAATCACGATTGTCTGGGATCAGGATCGTGAAAATCATGATTCCCTTCACAGGATCGTGAGAAACACGATTCCCTTCACAGGATCGTGAAAATCATGATTCCCTTCACAGGATCGTGGAAAACACAATTCCCTTCACAGGATCGTGAGAAACACGATTTCCTTCACAGGATCGTGAAAATCACGATTCCCTTCACAAAATCATGGAAAAAAGGATTTCCTTCACAGGATCATGAAAAACACGATTTCCTTCACAGGATCGTGAGAAACACGATTCTATTCACAGAATCGTGGAAAATTTGGAATATTCACAAGATCATGAAAAAGACGATTCTATTCACAGGATCGTGACAAACATGATTCTCTTCACAGAATCATGAATTAGTTGGATGATTTTGAGATCTGGTAATAAATTGTTTGCACCTGATAAACAAGAGTTAAAAAGGAAGGAGATAGAGCCACTGTTAGGAGATTTACAAGAAAAGGATTTAGGATAGATAGATCACATGGAAAACCTAAATGAAACAAATGAAGCCTTTGAAACTATTGATTATAGAAATATTCTCAAGTACATGTATACAAATAGGTTTGGAACCTATGTGTATCAAGGTGGTATGCATAAGTTTCTCATTAGGATGAGAAACTTAGAAGTTCCCTTAAATATAACACCAGTAGCACAATTTAAGGATGGCAGATATGAGGATAGACAGGGATGTGTATACATATTTTCACAGAATCCAGAAAACTCTAATGATTTAGGGCAATGTGCAGACAAGAGACCTTGGGAAGAAAACCTAGGGCAACTAGACTTGCCAAGACAAAATGAAACTCACACTAATATTGAACAACAACAAGGTAGGAGAGTACACACTTCCCCAAATCCTTTTGAAAGAGAAGCACAAGGAATGAATGATTTTCCAATCAGAAGGAGACATCAGTGGCAAAACCATGGAAGAATGCTTAGGCCCTATCAAGTAGCTAAATGCGTGAAGAATCAATATGAAGGGTATTCTAATCCTCATGCCCATGCTGTAGAATTTAGACAATTAATTAGGGCAGAACAAGTAGAAGATTATAAAGTACAATTTGAAGCATTCGGTCTAACCCTAACTGGGCCTGCATTATCTTGGTTCATTCCATTGAGAAAGGAAATATATCGAGATATTGAATCCCTCCTTGAAGCCTTTATAGGGGAATTTTCAAAAACTAGAATTAAACATAGTACAACTACCCTGATACATAGTTTTAAACAACAAAAAGATGAAAATGTCAGAGAGGAAGCTAGGAGATTCAAGCAATACATTGATAGATGTCCAAGAGAAGAGGTACCATCAATGGCAAGACAAGTGTCTTTGTTCATAGAAGGATTGAGAAGTGAACAATTAAGAACCTTGGTGTATTATAGGAGATGTCCTGACCTAGGAGCATGTGTGAAAGAGGCAATAGACTTAGAGGATAACAGAGCACAAGATTTATTAACATTTGACCAACCAAGAACAAATGAGGATAAAATTCCACCAGCATAAGAATTAGCACAAGCTATTGCTAAATCCCTAGAAGTTAACACGAAGACAAATTTGATAAACACCAGGATAGCAACCAATAAGAAATGCTATAATTATGGAGAAAATCATTTGGTTCAACAATGTCCTTATCACAAACCACAACATTTGCAAGATAGAAAAACACCCAAGTACTGTACCTTAGAAAGAAAATGGACAAACCATACCAGAGAAGAGTGCTTCTACAATAAACAACCCATTAAAGAAAGAGAATATATGAACCAACACAACTTACAAAGAGAATCTGGATTTGTTGAGAAACCAAGGCGTGTACTTGGATGACAACCACCATTACCAACAAATGTAGTACCAGTAAAATACACACCAATAGAAGAAGAAAGCTCAAGACTCAGATCATCTTACAGAGAGGATTGTCATTGGAATGAAGGATATCAGGAAGATTGGGAAGGATATGAACAGATAGAACCAGAACTGCAAGCCTTGGACTTGGGAAATGGGAGGATTCAAATGGACACAACCACATTCATGTACATAACTAATAATTACATGTCCATTCAGAAATCCCAATTCAAAGGAAGCCAAAAGATAACTTGTTATAGATGCGGGGGGGGGTGGGGGGGGACATTTCATTAGAGATTGCCCACAACCTCCTACACTAAGAATAGAAGGAGCCTACTCCAAGGATTGTGGCAGGGAACACTTAATAAAGGATTGCCCAAGAAACCCTAAAAAACAACAGAACACATCTAGTAACATACCATTAGAAACAGTTAACATAATGGAGCAAGAAGAATTGAGTGACCATGATCAAGTAATTGTAAATGCTATAACAAGAGCACAAGCTAAATAACAAGAAACAACAAAGGAGACACACACACAGGACCATAAGAAAATTCCATTTCCAAAAGAAAAGAAAAACAGACAAAAAAGAAGATGGGAAAGAAAGATGAGAATGGGTAAAAATTTGGAAGAAGAGACTATGGAACATTCAAACAATAGTCAACCACAAAATACACAGACTCAGGAGGAGGAAAAAAATTCAGAGAGTCTGAAGACTTTGATAAAAGCATACAAAGGAAGAATACAAGATGGACCAAATCCTACAGATCATGTGATGGCATATCCTATGCCAGATTTAGAGGATGAAAGATTGCAAAGATGTAAACAAATCATACAGGAAGCACAACTCAAAATGGGGGAACTAAACAGTCATCAAACAATAGTTAAAGGATCAAATGCAACAGAAACTAAGAAACATCTTGATCAGGAAGATATTTCACAAATAACCTTCAAAATCAATCTAGACAAGCACTGTACAATTTTATACCACACCACAATGGAGGAGATAGTAAAACAAAATCCTCACTTACAACACAATATAAAAAATTGGGAAACAAAGTCAAAGAACCTAGATCCACAGCAACAAGAATTGGAAGAGTTGTTGTACATACCTATTGATAAAATAGGAGGATACTGTGAAGGAGAAGAAGGGAACTCAACCTTGAAAATAAAATTTGGTAATAATCATGCTAAGGCCATATTAGAGAGTGGATCAGGAGTGGCTATCATGACTAAACAAACCTCGGAGAAATGGGGAAAAATGAGTTAATACCCACTAAAATGAGATTACAACTTGTAGACGGACACATAGAAAAACCCCTAGGAATATGGGAAAAGGTGATTCTGGAAATATATGGAATAGAGATAGAGCATACTTTTGCCATAGTTGAATTCCCACAATCCACTTCATATGAGATTATCCTAGGAAGACCATTTATGAGACAAATGCAAATTGTGCAAGATTGGGGTAATGATTGCCTATATCTTCAATGCAAAAGAAGGATAACTAGAGTAAATTTAAGAAATGGTCAATATTGTGATATGTCCCCTCAGGAATGGTTCAAAGTACATCAAAATCAAGACTTAAGTGAAGAATCGGGGAGTGAAGATGAGAATGAGAGAGAACCATCAATTAAGAAATGTAATGTGATAAGGAATCCCACAGATAAAAAAAGGATGTTAAAAAAAGGAGATTGTCTAGGAGAAAGGAAATCACAAGATGAAAGCTGCATACCACAGAAATTTAAAGATGAAGAATTTGAGCCTTATGGTTGGAATCAGATTTTGACCACAATGGATTTGGCCAATGATGAATATGTGGGAGTGAAATTTCAAAATGAGGAAGGATATGATATCTTTCGGTTTCAAAAACAGAGGAAGACCAGGAGGAAGGAATAATATTAAAAACTGGAAAAACACAATATTCGGAAGAAGTGGAAGCTACAGATGCTATAAAAGACAAAATCTTAGGAACATATAAAGAAAATAAACATAAAAAAAGAGAAAAACATCAAGAAGTTGAAAAAAATAAAAAAATAAAGAAGGAAGATCAACAATTTGATGTACCTACAAACTTCAAGACCTATGAAGTAGAAGAGAAGTTACTTCTAAAAACAAAACCAAACAGAGAGAAGAAAAAGGGGGAGACATATGACAATGAGGAACAAACTAAGAAGGTGATGATCACTCAAGAAGAGGGGGAAGAGAGACATATTGTAATAGTTGATGACATGACAAATCAAGAGGAGGAAGCATTGAGAAAATTGGCAAAAACATATAGAGATGTGTTTGCTTAGAGTTATAAAGATTTGAAAGGAATTGATCCTAACATTTGCGAACATAAGATTCCTATTACTCCTGATGCAAAACCTAGCAAACAAAGACACTATACATTTAATGACAAATACTCTGCTAAAATAAAGGAAGAAATTGACAAGCTGCTGGCTGCCAATTTCATCTATGAGATTGAGTATACAGAGTGGATATCTCCTATAGTTGTGGTACCTAAAAAGAATGGGAAACTTAGGGTATGTATCAACTTGAAAAAAGTTAATGCTGCAACTATAAGGGATAGCTATCCATTACCCATAACAGACCATCTTTTGGAAAGAGTTGCAGGTAAAGAGGTCTATAGCTTTTTGGATGGTTTTTGAGGATATAATCAGGTACCAATAGCTTTGGAAGACCAACATAAAACTGCTTTTCCACAGAATGGGGAATCTATGCCTTTAGGGTTATGCCCTTTGGTTTAACTAATGCCCTAGCAACTTTTCAAAGATTGATGTGTCACATATTAAAAGAATTCCTTAGAAATATAATGGAAATTTATGTGGATGATCTTTGCACTTTTTCATTAAAAAGACAAGATCTTTTGAAGGATCTGGAAAATATATTAAAAAAATGTAGAACATACAGAGTATGCTTAAATCCAGAGAAATGTATGTTCTTTGTGAGGCAAGGGAGAATGTTAGGTCACATAGTTTCCAGGAATGGAATTTCAACTGATGAAAGAAAAATTAAGGCCAAAGTGGAACTTCCAAGACCAACAAATGTAAAATAACTTCAAACTTCCATGGGACATTGTGGGTATTATATAAAATTTGTACACAAGTTTGCAGACATTTCAAAGCCTTTGTATGCATTGATCACAAAATTTGAGTGGACCAAAGAATGTGACCAAGCCTTTGAGAATTTAAAAACTTGTTTGGTAACAACACCAATTCTAAAAACCCAACAATGGAATAAAATTTTTCATGTTCATGTGGATGCTTCAAATTATGCTTTAGGATGTGTGTTAGCACAACCAATAGAAGGGACCAAATTAGACTTTCCAATTGGTTATGCTAGTAGGCGATTGAGTTCAGCAGAAAAACATTATACAACCACTAAGAGGGAAGGGTAGGGAATGATATTTGTTGTAAAAAAATATAGACATTATCTTTTAGCTAGCAAGTTTAAATTCTTTGTGGATCACCAAGCTTTACTCTATTTAGTAAACAAACCATGCCATATAGGTAGGATAGTTAGATGGTTACTCCTACTGATGGAATTTGAATTTGAGGTAGTGGTCAGACAAAGAAAAACTCATTTAAGAGCAGACCATTTGTCCAGAATCCAAACGAGAGAGCCAAGTTCACCTTTAGATGATGACTTACCAGATGCATATCTATTCAAAATAGAAAGAATTCCTGAATGGGCCATGACTTTAGTACCTTTGCTAACCATGCGACCTTGCGAAACATCTGGAAACAACACACATCTTGTATTACAAAGTAGGAATTTTGTACTACTAGCTGGACATTTGTATCATCTCAACCATATGGGTATATTAGAATATTGTACTCCAGAAGATGAGCAGCAGGATTATTTAAGAAGAGCTCATTGTTGGAATCCTTGTACTCATGCTTCCATGATAATCACCTTAAACAATCTCAATAGGATCGGAGTACATTGGCCTAATAAGATTGAGGATGTAAAAAAATATGTTTCCAACTGCTGGGAATGCCAATCCTTGCAAAATTCAAAACTTACAACTTTGTATTGGTTTCAGAAAAATCGAGATTGGAATGCAAACATAATTGAGGAGTTGAAAAGAAATAAGAAAGGAGAGCCCGTAAGAGCTAGTGCACACTCAAGGAATTTACAAAGGATTTATGAGGAGTATCAACTGATAGGAGAACAATTGTACAAGAAAGGGATGGATGGATATTTAAGAATTTGTGTTCTTGAAAAAAAGTATATGGAAATGTTAGAGATGGCACATTCTAGAGTGGCAGGAGGATATTTTTCAAGTGAAAGGACTGCTAAACTCATATATATGCTGGTTTTTGGTGGCCAACTCTATTTCCTGATGCAAGAACATATGTGAAAAGATGTGACATTTGTCAAAGAGTGAGTCAACCAAATAAAAGAGATAATATGCCATTAGTACCACTTATTTCAGCAAGAGCATTTTGTGGAGAGTACGCATGCGGAAGCAAAATGAAAAGTAAAGTACTCTCACAAAACAAAGAATGTGTTAGACACAAAATGAGTAGACCATGAGATGGGTAAACTCATGTGGATTAGAAATGAGCTTGCCAAGAGCATGGAGTAGGCTCCTCAAGCTTCTAACCTTATACAAATGGGGGAGAGGCCCTCCTTATATAGATTTGTGAGGGGCTCTCCAAAATACATCTCATGTGGGATAATTCCCCTGAAAAAAGAATGAATACAACTGGTAGAAGCAAATGGAAAGGTACCCAAATACAAAGGAAATACAATATAAAAATGGAAATAGAGTAGAAATGGAGTGCCTCTTGGATACAAAATGGAGATGCACTCATGCGGATACAAATGTAGATGAAGTAGGAGCAATCATGTCGTCAACAACCCCTCTGCAGCTCCATTTTGGAGCGGCTGAATGCTGCAAAGGTCCACCAAGCGCTGAAGCGGAACCGGAGGTAGAGCCTTCGTGAACATGTCCGCTAGGTTCTCTTGAGAGGTACACTGCTCTAGAGTAATCTCCTGAGATATGAGCTTCTCGTGGATGAAGTGGTACTGGATCTCAATGTGCTTCGTCCGAGCGTGGAACAATGGATTCTTGGCGATGGCCAAGGCTGATTGGCTGTCCGTGCAAAGACATGTCGGAGTATCGTGCAAAACACCAATGTCAGATAATAAACGTCGAAGCCAGATGGCCTCACATGCTGCAAAGCTAGATGCTCAGTACTCGGCCTCGGTAGATGATAGTGCAACTGTAGGCTGCTTCTTACTTGCCCAAGAGATCGGTCCTGAGCCAAGCAAGAATATATACCCAGAAGTAGATCGTCGAGAATCAGGATCACCAGCCCAATCTAAATCGAAATATCCGACGAGTTTGATGCCCCCTCTGTACCAAAGACCATGATGTCTGGTGAGGGCAAGGTAACGAAGTAATCTCTAAGCAGCATCCCAATGAGTCTGATGAGGCTGATGTGCAAACTGACTGAGTACACCAACTGCATAAGCAATATCTGGTCTAATGTTGGCAAGATAGAGTAATGAGCCAATAAGCTGTCGATAGGTATGCACATCCACAAGTGATGGTGAGTCCTCTAGTGTAAGCTTGATGTTTGGATCAAGTGGTGTAGAAACTGAGCGACACTGATCCATGTTATCTCTGGAAAGTAGATCAGAGCAGTACTTCTTCTGTGATAGAAATATAACTTCTTTTGTTTGCCAAGCTTCCATACCCAAGAAGTAGTGTAGTAATCCAAGATCTGTCATAGAGTACTCAAGGTGAAGCTATGAGATGATAAATTGGATGCGTTCTTCATCTGAGCCTTTCAAGTTCAAGTCATCGACATAGAGAATGATGATGGCCACTAAAGACTCCTTGTGATAGATATAGAGATTAGCATCAGCATTGCTTCTATGAAATTCCTTGTCTTCAAAGAACTTGTGAATCTTTTTGTACCAGCCCCTGGGAGCTTGCTTGAGTCCATAAAGTGCCTTGTGAAGCTTGTAGACGTGATCTTCTTTGCCTTTGATTTTAAAGCCTTCAGGTTGTTCAACATATACTTCTTCGTGAAGATCTCCATTGAGGAATGCATTTTTTACGTCCAGCTGGTAAATGGGCCACTTAAAGTGAGCACTTAGTGCCAAGATGATTCTTACGGTTGTGAATCTTGCAGTAGGAGCAAAGGTTTCTTCATTATCAATGCCATGTTATTGCTTGTATCCCTTAGCTACCAACCTTGCTTTGTACTTGTCTAATGTGCCATCTGATTTGTACTTAACTTTATAAAGCCACTTAACTCCTATGACTTGATGATTTGTGGGCTTAGGTACAAGAGTCCAAGTTCTGTTCTTCTCAATTGCATCCATTTCTACTTGCATAGCTTCTTCCCACTTAGGTTGACCTTGAGCCTCCTTGTAATTAGATGGTTCTGGGATTTGTTGAATCTGATGCATTAAGGCATAATTGACATAGTGACTTTGTTCTCGCTATCTTTTGTCAAGGTCTTTGAGATCTTCTTGGATGACTGGAGGTACTTGCTTCTGAGTTGGAGTGTGGAAAGACTGAGTCCCCCTCTGAAGTGTAGATAGGTGGACTAAGAATTGTACTTGAATCTTTTCTTCAGTATGAGGAAGCTTCATTGAACATCACATCCTTCAAAATGATGATGGAGTGGTTTTCCATATCATAGACTCGAAAGTAGTTCACATTTGGTTTTTGTCCATAGTATGCTTCGAAGGGTGTTTTGTTGTGTAATGCATTTGTAAAACCTTGATTAAGAATGTGAACAACAGTATGCACGGCTTCTGCCTAGAACTTGTAGGGTAGATCCTTGTGATGAAGCATAGTTCTTGCCATTTCCATTACATTGCGTTGTCGGAAGAAGGAGGTCGGGCAGGAAGCCGGCGCCGGGGTTGGATCAGGCCGCTCTCTGGTGCACCGTTCCCGCTGTCCTGCGAGCGGCGTCTACGCGCTGGGCGCCTCGCCTGTGCTCTCTGGAGCGTGCGCGAACCTCGTAGGGCCCCTTGTCCCTCGAAAGTGATGAGACGAACGTGCGTATGCATGGGACCGTGGGCGCCGGAAAGAGACTATCGGAGACCGCAGTGATACACGGGATGCAGATGAAGCCCTGGAACGATACAACGGAAATGAAACTGAAGCCTCCAATAAAATGAATGATACAAAAATAGGCCGCTACAGTGCAGGCCACTGGCACAATAAAACCGCTACAGTGCGGTGTGATGATACAATATGAAAGCCACCGCTACAGTGCGGGCCGGCTAGTATATTGTAGACCCCTCGCTAGAGTGCGAGAAATCACCCACGGGATTTAGCTTCGGTCTTCACGGTCCAGGCTTTTCTTCCAACTTTACTTCTGTCCGTTCTTTCCTTCAAGTATCCTCCGCAATGGCCTTCCTTCTCTTTACTTCAGATAATAAAAAACTGCATAAACCTAGAAAGACGTTCTGTAGGAAAGTTCCACAAGAAAGACCATGGGGTGGGGATACTCTTTCTTCAATCTTCAATCACTTGATATACTTCATAAACCTGCATGAACCTGGAGAGACGTTCCACGAGTAAGATCCACAGGGTGGGGTCATAATAAAATCGTTAGTACATCTGATATTAAAAGAAAAATCTCGAAAAACAAGAATACTCAAATTTTTCATTAGTGTCCATTTTAATATTTATTTGGTAATGCAAAAATAATTAAAATCTCTTCCATTAGCTCCATTATGCTTTATACTTTGTGTGTGAATAGTGGATTAGATGCCAACTTTCTCATAGCTCATGAAAAAAATTAAGCCTTCTTGTCATTTCAGGATTTAGTGTCATTGATCTCATGTTATGGTCTCAAATGAAAGCGAGCTTATCTTTATCTCTCTCGAATCCTCTTAACCGCCTCTCTCTCTGCTGACTTCTCCGTAGCCGTCTCTAGTTTTTCTCTCTCTGTATCCATTTTCATTGAGGACTGAGCTATAGCTCTATCTCTGTAGTCTCTCTTTGTGTGCGTGCCTTCTTTTCTCTCTCTCTCTTCCCATTCTCTCTCTCTCTCAATTTTTCTGACCGACTCTCTCTCTCTCTCTCTCGCTCTCTCTTTCTCTCTCTCTCTCTCTCTCTCTCTCTCTCTCTCTCTCGATCTGCCACGCACTGCCACTCTCTCTCTCTCTCTCTCTCTCTCTCTCTCCCTCTCTCAATTTTTCTGACCGACTCTCCCTCTCTCCCTCTCTCTCTCTCTCTCTCTCTCTCTCTCTCTCTCTCTCTCTCTCTCTCTCTCTCGCCAACACGCGTGCGCGGCGCCATCTCCAGCCACCGACTTTCTTATCTCTAGCCGCGTCATCTGTTGCGCCGTCAGAAGCCTTTGCCAGCGATCCTCCATCTCTCCCTGTGACCACGCAGCTCTCCTGCGCCAATCAACAGCATCGTCTGAGCCCGAGTCGTCAATTTCTCTCTCTATCCGAGTCAACCACAGGCACGAGATGCTTCTCTCTCCACGCCTTGCACGTCGGCCGAAACTCCTCTCTCGGTACATGGTCCAATAGCAACAGCACTGCCCAATTTTCTCTTTTTGTGCGCGTGGCTTGCAAAATCAACGACGGACTCTCTGTTAGACACACACACAGCCGAGTGTCTCGGAGTGTATCTGCGCACAGATATCCTTGTTTATCTCTCTTCCGATATCCGTCTAGGCCATCCGTCATAAGACCAATTCTCTTTCCTTCCCCTTCAAGCGTAGAGACAGTGCATGAGAGTGCATGGTATGTGCAGACTTCGGATGGTTAACAGACCATGGCATTCTCTCTCTTAGGTTCGAAGCTAAGTTCCTTGATCTATTCAGATTATTACAACAATTCCCTATTTCTGATTCAAGTTTACTCATGCATGAAAGGGAAATCATAAATAACAGACGCAAGAGAACTCCTCTCTTCTCCTACCATCATGAAGGCTAATGAACATGAGCAAGAAATAATGAATATGAGGACGGTAAGAAACCATACCTTGAGAGACGTTCCACGAGTAAGATCCACAGGGTGGGGAAGAAACAAATGAATTTGCACTTATTTATAGCCCCTCCCCAGGCCTTGCTTCTAGAACGTTCTAATGTCCTCAATGAAGTTTCTAATTTTGGCGGTATTTTAATTTTTCCATAAACTATGGTTTTGGTTTCACACTGGTCATTTACTTTTTAATGGGTTTTTAGGGTTTGGCCTACAAAAACCGCCATTTCCAAGGGTCCGTCCTAGGGTTTTTGGTCGGGAAAATTGGGCGTTTGCTCACAATTATCTCAAGCTCGCCAAGTCATGGGTTTATTTACAGTTTGGGCCTAAACTCCAAGGGTTTCCAAGGGTTCAAGTCCGATTTTCAGGGGGTAAACTCACAATTTCAGGGGGTAAGTTCAGGTTTTCGGGGGTTTTGAAGGGTTAAACCTAGGTTTTTATGGGTCTAATGTCTGTTGTTTATATACATGGATCTAACACACATCTCAAACATGTTTTCGCATCACACAATCAATCAATTCTGCCAAATCATGCATAGTTTTTACCACTTTCTGAGTAAAACATCACCCAAAACTCTTAAACTTCAATGATCTTTGAAAAACATCATCACACTTCCGTGCGGGATTTCATCCCGACATTCACCCCCGCTAAACCTGCACATCGTCCGGATGGGCCAACCTGCAAGATTCAACAAAAGCGTATCACGGTTCTTTTTGAAGTCTCTTTTCACTTTTTATCTTTTTCTTTTCAAAACTCAAATCATGATCTCATGCAGTCATGCAATTTTTATAAAGATTAGTATGAATTTTAGAAAATTAGGTAGATTCAAGTTTCGCAAACATCATACTATGTTTCTGCATCTGCAATCTCACAAGTAATCAGATGAATAAATCGTCGGCTTTCTAGATCTTCTGTTTGTTCAACAGGTTCAGATCAAACTGCTCATTATAAGTACTAGCATATACATATGTTTCTACTAACTCAGTTTGTAGAAAATACCTTGATTCCCACTATTTATCTCCTACTTGTCCAACTCTCCATTAGATCTTTCTTTCTTTTTCTCTTTCTTTTTCATTTTTCTTTTTCTTTTTCTTTTCCACTTCATCTCAGCTCAGCATTTCTTTTTATCTTTTATTTTTCACAAATCGGCCTATGTCGAAATCGGGTGCGACTCATGGACTTGTCCGCCCGGCCAAGTTTATTCCACCTGTTTGCCAACCCGGCATAGCGCACGACATACACAACATCAGCCCTCCATGAAATCGACGCCAGCTCATGGCTCTCACCACCCGACCAAAGTGACTCCACGCGCCTACCGACCCATACAGGCGCATGACAACAGATAGGTCAGGCCTACGACGAAACTAGCTATGGCTCGTGGCCTTGATCACCCGATGAAGGTGGTTCCACCCGCCTACTAGCCCATCGTAGCGCACCAACAACATACACGCACATATAAGCTGGCATGAGTATCAATGTTTCTTTATAAATCATGATCCATATGGAGGTAAGATCTCATAAGAAACAAATAGTAAGATCCAAAGTTTCTCACTTCACTAAGTGTTCAAATCAATCAGCATATACATGCACTCGGTCTAAGCATGCCATCTCATTCCCAAGCTTTCACTCCCCAAAGTCTCTAGTCCACTAACTGATCCTATTCATATAATTCCTAGTCGCTCATGCTTCGTGCAAACCCATAATAGATATTTGGTATCTTCATTCTACATGATTTTCATAAGTTCATACATATCTTTATTACACACATAAATGCAGTGCATATGCTCTAACATAAAGAAAACAGATCTTAAATCAGAAACGTTTCACCTGGTCATTTTTCTTCATTTTGATCCAGCTTTTCTTTAATTCCATGGTCTATCATTCTTCATCAGCATCAGCCTCAGTGTCATCAGTTCCCTCCAGTGTCATCAGTATCCTCCAGCATCATCAGTATCCTCCAGTGTCATCAGTATCCTCCAGTATCATCAGTATCCTCCAGTGTCATTTGTATCCTCCAGTGTCAGCAGTATCCTCTAGTGTCATCAGTATCCTCCAGTATCATCATCATCATCATCATTCATCAACATTCAATAATCATAAACCATCTTTCATCATCATTCATCATCATACATCATTATCAATCATCATCATTCATCATAAACCATCAATCATCAATCAATCATTAATCATTCTTCATCATCATCAATCATGATCAACTATCATTATCATCATCATCATTCATCAACATTCAATAGCTCTTGATCATTCTTATGCGTTTTTATTATGATTCTACTTCAATCATCATTCAAGATTTGCGAATATATCTTGGAAAGTTAGGGTTTTACTTCTCTTATTCTTCTTCAAACTCTTAGAAGTCTTTGAATTTTTCTTTATACTTCCCTCGCTTTGCTTGATAATATCATCAAGCAACTGTTTTTCCGCTTTGTTAACCCGTTTATCAGATTTTGTATCTTCTTGAATTTCTTCTTCACTCTTTTCTAGTTCAATCCGTTTATCAAAGTTTATTTGGGATTGTAATTTTGCAACTTTTTCTTGATCAAATAGATTCTCATTAGCTAAAGTTTTTGGATCAAATGAAACATATACATCATGTTCTTTCTTTGATTTTTCTCTTTCAGACTCTCTTTTATGATCAATTTCCATTTGTTCTCTTAGTATTTGTTCAATATTTTGCTTCTCGACCTTTATTTGTCTATCTTTGGTTTCTTCAATTGGTTTCTCTTGACTCTCAATAGATAGTATGCTCTTTTGTTCATCAGATTTACTATTTTCAAGTCTTTTTGGTTTTGACACTCTTTGAATTGATTTCGATCTAGTTTTAGTATCTTCAAAATATTCTTTTATCCCACCTTTTCCTACATTCAAATGCAAAGGGAATTCATCTTGAAACTTACAAATTTTTCCTTCATGCTCACTTACAAGTGTATGTCTGCATGCACTCTCATAGGCTAGACAATCCCAGAACGTATGTCCATATTGATCGCACCAAAAGCAACGTATAGGTCTCTTCTCAGTGCAACTTGATTTCCTAGGTATCACTCTAGGCATGGTTCTTCTAAGGCCTATTGAATCTTTGTGTGCAGATATGCCTTGGACTTTTACCTCATGCTCATTATCACATTTCAATACTTGTAGGTCATTAACTTGGTTTGTCAACAAGTCAATCTTATTTCTCAATTCAGAAATCTCAGAATCCATTTCATTGTTTAGGTCTTTAATACTTATGCCCATCAATTGAATAGTATCTGATACTGCATTTATAGTTTGCATTAGGGTCATAACAATACTAAATTTTGATTTTATAGATTCATTTGCGTTAATTTCTATTTCTTTGATCCTCTCTTCATATCTTCTAAACTATTCCTCAATCATTTTGTTCATTTTCGTTTTATGATCTAACCTGAGAAGTGGATTCTTAATCTATGCCTCAATAGAAAAGTGCACACTCGTATGATCAAAACTGATGCAAAAGTGGATGATCAAATTCAAGCAGTCAAAAGCAATCTTTCTCTTTAAAGTGTGTAGAATCAATGCAGAAAAGTCAAATAACTTAAAATGCTAGTACCTGGAATATCCGATCTGACGCCGAGGTTCCTGTCTATCTTCTCAAGAAGTTGGTGATGCGTCGAGGATCACCTCGCAACCGCCTCGCTTCACGTCGGGTTCAGGTGTCGGGAAGAAGGAGGTCGGGCAGGAAGCCAGCACCAGGGTTGGATCAGGCCCCTCTCTAGTGCACCGTTCCCGCTGTCCTGCGAGCGACGTCTCCACGCTAGGCGCCTCGCCTGTGCTCTCTGGAGCGTGCGCGATCCTCGTAGGGCCCCTTGTCCCTCGAAAGTGATGAGACGAACGTGTGTATGCATGGGACCGTGGGCATCGGAAAGAGACTATCGGAGATCGCAGTGATACCCGGGATGCAGATGAAGCCCAACGATACAACGTAAATGAAACTGAAGCCTCCAATAAAATGAATGATACAAAAATAGGCCGCTACAGTGCGGGCCGCTGGCACAATAAAACCGCTACAGTGCGGTGCGATGATACAATATGAAAGCCGCCGCTACAGTGCGGGCCGGCTAGTATATTCTAGACCCTCGCTACAGTGCGAGAAATCACCCACGGGATTCAGCTTCGATCTTCACGGTCCAGGCTTTTCTTCCAACTTTACTTCGGTCCGTTCTTTCCTTCAAGTATCCTCCGCAATGGCCTTCCTTCTCTTTACTTCAGATAATCAAAAACTACATAAACCTGGAAAGACGTTCTGTAGGAAAGTTCCATAAGAAAGACCATGGGGTGGGGATACTCTTTTCTTCAATCTTCAATCTCTTGATATACTTCATAAACTTGCATGAACCTGGAGAGACGTTCCACGAGTAAGATCCACAAGGTGGGGTCATAATAAAATCGTTAGTACATCTGATATTAAAAGAAAAATCTCAAAAAACAAGAATACTCAAATTTTTCGTTAGTGTCCATTTTAATATTTATTTGGTAATGCAAAAATAATTAAAATCTCTTCCATTAGCTCCATTATGCTTTATACTTTGTGTGTGAATAGTGGATTAGATGCCAACTTTCTCATAGCTCATGAAAAAAATTAAGCCTTCTTGTCATTTCAGGATTTAGTGTCATTGATCTCATGTTATGGTCTCAAATGAAAGCGAGCTTATCTTTATCTCTCTTGAATCCTCCTAACCGCCTCTCTCTCTGCTGACTTCTCCGTAGCCGTCTCTAGTTTTTCTCTCTCTGTATCCATTTTCATTGAGGCCTGAGCTATAGCTCTATCTCTGTAGTCTCTCTCTGTGTGCGTGCCTTCTTTTCTCTCTCTCTCTCTCTTCCCATTCTCTCTCTCTCTCTCAATTTTTCTGACCGACTCTCTCTCTCTCTCTCTCTCTCTTTCTCTCTCTTTCTCTCTCTCTCTCTCTCTCTCTCTCTCTCTCTCTCTCTCTCTCTCGATCTGCCATGCACTGCCACTCTCTCTCTCTCTCTCTCTCTCTCTCTCTCTCGATCTGCCACGCACTGCCTCTCTCTCTCTCTCTCTCTCTCTCTCTCTCTCTCTCTCTCTCTCTCTCTCCCGCTGACACGTGTGCGCGGCGCCATCTCCAGCCACCGACTTTCTTATCTCTAGCATTTGTTGCGGCGTCAGAAGCCTTTGCCAACGATCCTCTGTCTCTATCGGTGACCACGCAGCTCTCCTGCGCCAATCAATAGCATGGTCTGAGCCCGAGTCATCGATTTCTCTCTCTATCCGAGTCAACCACAGGCACAAGATGCTTCTCTCTCCACGCCTTGCACGTCGGCCGAACAACTCCTCTCTCGGTACATGGTCCAATAGCAACAGCACTGCCCAATTTTCTCTTTTTGTGCGCATGGCTTACAAAATCAACGATGGACTCTCTGTCGGACACACACACAGCCCAGTGTCTCGGAGTGTATCTGCGCACAGATATCCTTGTTTATCTCTCTTCCGATATCCGTCTAGGCCATCCGTCACAAGACCAATTCTCTTTCCTTCCCCTTCAAGCGTAGAGACAATGCATGAGAGTGCATGGTATGTGCAGACTTCGGATGGTTAACAGACCATGGCGTTCTCTCTCTTAGGTTCAAAGCTAAGTTCCTTGATCTATTCAGATTATTACAACAATTCCCTATTTCCGATTCAAGTTTACTCATGCATGAAAGGGAAATCACAAATAACAGACGCAAGAGAACTCCTCTCTTCTCCTACCATCATGCAGGCTAATGAACATGAGCAAGAAATAATGAATATGAGGACGGTAAGAAACCGTACCTAGAGAGACGTTCCACGAGTAAGATCCACAGGGTGGGGAAGAAACAAATGAATTTGCACTTATTTATAGCCCCTCCCTAGGCCTTGCTTCTAGAACGTTCTAACCTCCTCAATGAAGTTTCTAATTTTGGCGGTATTTTAATTTTTCCATAAACTATGGTTTTGGTTTCACATTGGTCATTTACTTTTTAATGGGTTTTTAGGGTTTGGCCTACAAAAACCGCCATTTCCAAGGGTCCGTCCTAGGGTTCTTGGTCGGGAAAATTAGGCATTTGCTCACAATTATCTCAAACTTGCCAATTCATGGGTATATTTACAATTTCGGCCTAAACTGCAAGGGTTTCCAAGGGTTCAAGTCCGATTTTTAGGGGGTAAACTCGCAATTTCAGGGGGTAAGTTCAGGTTTTCGGGGGTTTTGAAGGGTTAAACCTAGGTTTTTATGGGTCTAATGTCTGTTGTTTATATACACGGGTCTAACAAACATCTCAAATATGTTTCCGCATCACACAATCAATCAATTCTGCCAAATCATGCATAGTTTTTACCACTTTCTCAGTAAAACATCACCCAAAACTCTTAAACTTCAATGATCTTTGAAAAAAATCATCACACTTCCCTGCGAGATTTCATCCCGACAGCGTATCTTTCTTTCAGCTACTCCATTTCGGGATGGACTATGAGGCTGAGTCACTTGTCTCTTGATTCCTTTCTGGGTGAGAAAGTTATCAAAGTCATGATTGATAAACTCACCACGTCCATCGGATCTGATGGTTTTAACTTTAGTTGAAGCTTCATTGTCAACTTCCTTGATCCAAGCTTGAAACTTAGTGAATGTGTCTGCCTTTGACTTCAAAAAGTACACCCAAATAAAGTGAGAGTGGTCATCTACTAGAAGATAAAAGTAGAGGGATCCACTCAGCAATTGGGTATTCATAGGTCCACATAAGTCCATGTGGATAAGGGCTAGTGGGTTTTTGGCTCGTGTTGAAGTTTCCTTGGGAACTGCGGCCCTGTGTTGTTTGCCTTGGGTGCAAGCTTGGTAGATATCAGTAAATTGCCTTATCTTTGGAAATCCCTTCACAAGTTGGGATGAAGATATTTTTGATAAGTAAGAAGTGTGGCCAAATCTTTGATGCCACAAACTTGAGTTTGATTCTTTGGATACAAAGCAAGATAGCTTGTAGAGGTCCTTTTCTTCAATTCCTTGAGCAATGACATCCTTTGTATGGGGATCAACTACCTTAACTGAGGTGTTATCAAACCATACTTGTTTGTCCTAATCTGTAATGGCCTTGACGGAAAGCAGATTCATATATAAATTTAGAACAAAAAGAACATTGGACAAAGAATTGCATTCCCCTTGATGGTTGGAAATTTGAACTTTTCCTTTTCGTTTGATGGGTAAACTTTTGTTGTTGCCAAGATAGACTTCTCCCATATGTTCTTCGAGTTCTTGAAAGGAGTCCTTGTCTTTGCACATATGGGAGGTAGCTCCACTATCAAAGATCCACTCATGCGGGGAGCTAGAAGTCAATAGTGCATTGGCTTCTGTGGAGATGAAGAGCTCCTCACTCGAGCAATGGGATCTATGTTGGGAGCCTTTGGATGCTTGCTTAGACGTAGAAGCTTTCGATGATTGTTTCTTTTTGTAGCAAAACTTTTCTAAGTGTCCTACTTTTCCACAAAAGTTACAAGTGAACTTCTTCGATGAATTATGGGATCCTTGCTTAGATCCATTGCTAGCCTGATGACTTGTGGTTTTGCCCTTATTGAAGGGTCCTTTGGCCTTCATGGTTGACTCTTATGAGGAAGTCGATTTGGCTCCTGAGTCGTGGAGGAGCAAAAGTCGATGAACCTGTTCCCAAGATAAGACTTGGCCACGATTTACAAAGTTGTGACAAATGTCTCGTACGACTTTGATAACTTGTTAAGAAGCCGAATGGCCATGTATTCACTAGAAATGTGCCTACCACATAGTGCTAATTTACGCTGGTAGTCCTCAAATTGGGCTATGACCTTGGTAATGGTGTCATTTGGACGAACAGTCAAATTATGAAACTCGGCCTCTAATGCATATATTTTTGAAGGGGTCTTGTCTTCATACAAAGCGGCTAATGTATCCCAAGCATCATGGGATGTCTTACAGGCCGTGATATGTCCTTTCCTCAGTTCCTCATAGGCAAGTAACAACTCACCTAAAGCTTGTTTGTCCTTGACATTCTACACATACCAATTGTCTAAGTTGGTATGCCTATCGGGTTCAGGATCCGATCCCTCTACTACCTCATGCAAGAGATTCATGTATAGATATGCGCGCATGATATCTTTCCGTAGGTTGTAATTTTGTCCATTGAGGCATTCATCGTTAGACATAGAAATAGGGGTGAAAGAGGGTAAAAAGTTAGCCATAGATGATGAGCTACTTGCACTTTTGGTCATTACAAAGCTTTACATATCAAGTGTTTAGAAACACTACCAAAATCTTCGCCAAATGCACAAGCTTTGAAGACAAAGTGTTTAGAAACACTACCAAAGTCTTTTGCCAAAAATATTGCAGCAAAATAATTGCAAAGCTTGATTCGATACCGCACTTAAAATTTTGGGGGTGGGGGGGGAGGCGAGGTCAAAGCATATCAGCAAAGCGGCGAAAATGTATGTGCAGGTCCCCACATGGAGGGCTTCCTTTGTTCCCCCTCTGATGATCGCTTTTGCTGCCAATCACTACCCTGCCAAGAGCAACCTAGAAACTTTTAAGGGATATATCGTCCACATACTTGATAAGACCATTGCAAGCACACCATGCAGATGTACAGAGATACCTTGCTTTTATGTGGATAGAGGTGATATGATGGTAGGTATATATAACACTTTGAAATGCACCAGTAACTATACCCAAGTGATCGTGTTTATAATCATCGCAAGGCACCAAGTAATGCCAAAGTGTTAATAATCACATCAAAGGATTAATGTAACTAAAATGATCACAATGATGGGGTCAAAGGGTGAACAAAGTAATGAAGAGAGGGGTGGGAGGGTGGGCAAATGGGAAAAATGAGTCCCACAAAATTGATGGCAAAAACAACTTCTCTCAATGGGGAGAAAGCACACCACCAATGTAAAAGCACCACCACCACCAAACATACCACAAAGATCTCCACCTAGCACTTTGATACCATGTAGAGAGTACGCACGTGGAAGCAAAATGAAAAGTAAAGTACTCTCACAAAACAAAGAGTGTGAGACACAAAATGAGTAGACCATGAAATGGGTAAACTCATGTGGATTAGAAATGAGCTTGCCAAGAGCATGGAGTAGGCTCCTCAAGCTTCTAACCTTATACAAATGGGGGAGAGGCCCTCCTTATATAGATTTGTGAGGGGCTCTCCAAAATACATCTCATGTGGGATAATTCCCCTGAAAGGAGAATGAATACAACTCGTAGAAGCAAATGGCAAGGTACCCAAATACAAAGGAAATACAATATAAAAATGGAAATAGACTAGAAATGGAGTGCCTCCTGGATACAAAATTTAGATGCACTCATGCAGATACAAATGTAGATGAAGTAGGAGCAATCATGTCATCAACACATTTATTGAATGGGGGTCACATTTCATTGGACCTATACATCCTCCAACCAAACAATCACATACTGAATATATACTAGTAGCCACAGATTACTTGACCAAATGGGCAGAGGCTAGGGCTACAAAAAGGAATGACACTTAGACCACTGCAAGATTTCTTTATGAAAATATTATCACCAGATTTGGATTACCAATTGAATTGGTAAGTGATAGGGGGACTCATTTTTTGAACCAAATAATAGAAAACATAACTGAGTATTTCATGATTAGTCATAGAAAGTCAGCCCCTTATCATCCACAAGGCAATGGATTAGCAGAAAGTACTAATAAGGTACTTTGCACTGTTTTGTCAAAATTGGTAAATACAAATAGGAATGATTGGGATTTGCAACTTAATCATGTCTTATGGGCTTATAGAGTGGCATACAAAACTGCAATTGGATCAACACCATTTAATTTGGTATATGGACAAAATGCAGTTTTGCCTTTAGAATTTCTTATTCCAACATTAAAGGTGGGAAATCAATACAAGTGGACTGGACATGAGTTATCTAAGAGAGTGGTGGAATTGGAAAAACTTGGAGCTTCCGGACTTCAAGCAATCATGAGAATATATGCAGATAAAAGAAGGCAGAAAGCTTATCATGGTGTTCATATTAAAGAAATTTGCAGGAAGGGGATTTAGTTTTGGCATATACAGTGAAGGAACATCAGAAAAAAATTCAGAAGAAGGGGCATGGACCTTATATTATCAACCAAACCAATAACAGTGGAGCTATCCAATTAGCTAACAGAGATGGAGAAATCATGCCAAATTTCATAAGTGGATGCAGGGTAAAAAGGTATGATCTTCCATTAACTGTTTCTGAATGGAGAAGAATACATCAAGCTCAAAACAGGAAAAAAGAGGAGGAAAAAATCAGATATGAAGCCCAACAGGAGGCAAAGGAAAGAATAAAAAAGGCTAAAGAATTTAGAGAAGTTTTCTTATGTGAAACACCTTCAGGGATGAGAGAGCATTTTCCTATTATAACAATGAATTTTCATAATGAGCAGATCAAGGTTTTGATAGATTCAGGTGCACGAGTTAATTTGATCAGTTCAATTTTGTTGGATAAGTTCAATTTTAAAAGAACTGAGAGTAAAACATTTATCAAAACACTAGAAGGACAGATAATACAAAGCTTGTCTTCACCATCTATTGAAGTTAAGTTCAATAAAGAATATATTAAAATAGATTGTGAGGAATGGCTTGATCATATGATGACTGAGAAATTGATTTTGGGACAACCATGGCTCAGGCAAGGTAAAGTAATTTTGGATTTTGAAAAGATGAAGCTTAATTTGACAATAAATGACAAAAGGTTTTTAATGTTTTTGTTGAGTAATGAAGAACAGGAAAATCAACAGGATATCTATGACTTAGATTTGGAGGGATTTACTTTTCCACTAAAAGCTACAAAGGAACCACAGACAAAACTTCTTCATGACTAAATCTATTTCAATCAAAAACAAGAGAAAGTTGAAGAAACCAAAGGTATTGAAAAGATAGAAGAAAGGTGGAAAGTGTCGAATAATCAGAAACATCGAGACATCAAGACTGAAAGGATGTGGAGATCTAGAGAGTCCAAGCACTGCTTATCAACAAAATGTAGCAATACTAAGTGGATGTGGAAACCAAAGACATCCAAGTACTGTGTATCGAAAGAAGATTTTTATACTCCAAAAAAGGAATCAACAGGAATTAAGTATTTTTGGGTAAAAAATCAGATCCGCTTCAATGGAAAGAAAATAAGGATCAAGATACAAAAATAGTGCAAAAGCATGATGTGTCACAAATGAAGGAAAGGGCAAAATGGTCATCAGACACACACTTTGGATTCTTATTAAAGAATTCAGAATTTCATCAGAAAGGAATTATGACATCCAGGAAATTATTTCCATTTACTTTACCTCATCCTTTTTCTAGGAAAAGAAATAGGAGGGGAAGAGAGAAAAGAGGAAATTATTATTAAAAAAAAGAAAAAAAAGAAAAGAGAAAGAAAAAGAGAGAAAAAAAAACAACTCTTTTGTTTACATAAGTTATATAGCACGAGCAAGATATAGGTTATAATTTGGCAGGATTAAGCAGTCACTATTCTTTTAGTCATTGTTTAATTATTCTCCTAAACAAAAATCTAAATTTTCTTAAAAATTCATTCATTTTTTCTTTATATTATTAAAAAAAATAATAAAAAAGAGAGAAGGGAAAAAAGAGAGTAGGGAAGAGAGCACTAGACATCTTGCTACACATGTGATGATCACTTCAATTGAGTTATATCTTTTTTCATTACATCTACACACAAATGTGATTTCTTTTATGTTTCTTGTGACTCATTGTGGGTGGAGTTTTCTTTTCGTTATGATACATTTTTTCAGAATGGTGAATGCAAAAGAATTACCAATTCATGACTTCAAAGCAAACTCAGTAACCTTGTCTAGAGGACATTGGTTTTTGGACAATGAAGCAATGATAGAAGATATAGAACTAGAATCAGAGGAAGAACAGGAAATTCTAGAAGCCGAGAAGATAGCCAAAGAACTGAAGGAAACTCTTAGTGTCATTGGTCAGCATATCTTAACAATAGGAGTTGGAGGTCATAAGTATACAATGCTATGTCAAGAATTCTACAAATTTCAAAAAATTGCAGTCAATTATAAAAGATGGAAAGCAGTGGGGTTACACAGACTACTGGATGAACCTCTTTTCTTTGTAGATTTTGAGAGAGTATCACAAGTTATGAATAGCCTACTAGAAGTTGGCAAAGGCAATGAAGCATATTTCAGATGTTCAGTCAAGGACAAAGAAAACAAAGAGGTACAGATTACTATAAAAGCAGAACACATCAGGGCAACTCTCCAATTCTATCCCATGGGAACTAAGTTGGATAATAGTTTTGTCAAGAATAATAAAGCAACCTATGCTGGATATTCCTCTGAAGAGAAGGATAGGTATGTGCTTGAAGATGAAGAGGTGTTGCAAAATCCTTGATCTACACCAACCAAATGAACTCCAAGAGTATGTGGTGGGCCCTTTTAGCTTTCCAATGGATGTATTAGATACACGATGTACCTTGGAAGATCACTCTCAAAAAGATAGATCAAAACAGATAAGTTGGAGTTAGCTCAGAGGTGAAGAACTTGCTATTTTGGTTCATACACGTGTCGAGTGTTTTGCATAATTCTCTAAGCATAGCAGTAATTAGCTTAATTCCTTTTGGGTAAGCCTAGTCAACTTAAAGAGCTAACTTTCAAGAGTAATCGCATCAAAAATATTCAACCAAACACTGAGAATGATGTTTAACAACTGATGACATCATCCCGATTTTCACGGGCTACTATAGTAATGAGACCAGTGAGCAGAAAAATGCACATAACTCAAGATTTAAGAATCTAATGATTATGAATATTTGTATGCTTATACTAGACAGTATGCTAAATCCAAAAAGCCTTAAATCAGTGAATTTGGGTAAGTACACACTAAGAAACAGCTCTGACAAGATGAGTAAAAAAGTCGGGTACCTGACAGATCGAGAAGTGAAAATGAGCAGACAGGGTTGACTTCAACTGAACATAATTGAAGATTGAGAGATACTTGAGAATCCTTTTGGCAGCATCCATGTGTGGTTTCCTTGGTGTGTGCATGAATTGACTTAGCACACTCACACTATAGCATATATCTACCCTCGTCAATGTGGCATAGTTGAGACTATTCACTAGACTTTAATATGATGTGATGTCCTCTATGAGTTCACCTTCATGTGAGCTCAATTTGTGATTGACCTTCATTGGAGTACCTGCAATCTTACAATCTTACATCTTGAATTTTTCCAACATGTCCTTAATGTACTTTCTTTGAGTGAGAAACAAACCATGATCTTTGTGGACAACTTGCAAACCTAGGAAGTAGGTAAGTGAACCGAAATCACTTATCTTGAACTCTTCTCTCATCTGATCTTTGATCTTCTTCATACCATCTGCATCATTTCCTGTCAATATAATATCATCTACATATACACATAGGTAGATGATCTCAGAATTACTCTTTTTAATAGAGAGTGAAGGATTTGCCTTGCTTGGTTGAAAGCCTTTGTCCTGCAAGAATGAAACATGCCTGAAATTCCAAGCTCTTGGGGCTTTCTTGAGACCATACAATGCTTTTTTAAGTTTACACACATAATCAGGATAAACTTGATTCTCAAAACCAGGTGGTTGTGCCATATATACCTCTTCTGTTATCCAACCATTCAAGAATGCACTCTTTACATCTAGTTGAAGTATCTTCCAATTCTTGGAAGAGGCAATACTAAGCAAAACCCTAATAGTAGGCATCTTTGCTACAGGAGAGAATATCTCCTCGTAATCAATTCCCTGAGTTTGTGCAAAGCCTTTTGCTACAAGCCTTGCCTTATACCTGTTAATGGAACCATGAGAATTCTTCTTGAGTTTATAGACCCATCTTGAGCCTATTACCTTCATGGATGAAGTCTTGGGCACCAAATCCCAAGTGTTGTTTTCCTCAAGTGCTTCAATCTCTTCCTTCATTGCATGCTTCCATTTTGTTTTTGCTTTGGCCTCTTCAAGTGATGATGGCTCCTCTTGGTTTATGTCCTGTGTTATGTAGATAGAATGTTTAGTTACTAATGAGGTGTCAAACCCATACCTTTCTGGTTTTTTCTTTTCCCTCATAGATCTTCTTAGGTCATGATGTGATGATTCTGCCTCATGTCCAAGTTCCTGCAACTTTGCTTTACCTTTAGACTTCCATGCTTTGATCTTTTCCATCTGAGATTCTTCATCATCCTCTGAGGTGTCTTGTTCTTCAATCTTCGGTTGATCTCTAGCAAGCTTTGGAAAATCTTCTTCAAGATCATATGGTAAATTGACCTTCCTGCATGAATCTTCATACCATGAATTGTTTTCATCAAAAACTACATCTTTACTTACCAAGAATCCTTTGTTGGTAGGGTTGTATAACCTGTAACCCTTTTGATTGTTGTCATATCCAATAAATACACACATTTGTGCCTTTGGATCCATCTTGCCTCTAGCCTGTGAAGGAACATGAGCAAAAGCAATACATCCAAAAATTTTACAATGATCTAAGCTTGGTCTTCTTCCATTCCAAGCCTCATATGGAGTCATCCCATCAAGGGATTTTGAAGGCAACCTGTTAATCAAGTAAGTGGCTTTAGATACAGCCTCAACCCATAGATGATTAGGTGAATGCTTTTCATTTAACATGGACCTTGCAGCTTCAATAATTGTCCTATTCCTCCTTTCTGCCATTCCATTTTGCTCAGAAGTGTACCTTGTAGTTACCTCTCTTTTGATTCCTCTTCCTTGAAGAAAAGAATCAAACTCATGGGAGAGGTATTCTCCCCCTCCATCTGACCTTAGCCTTTTTAGTGATTTACCTGTTTGTCAATTCTCCACAAGAGCCAAATATCTTTTGAAACATGAAAAAACTTCATCTTTGTGTTTCATAAAGAATAGGATAGTCCATCTGCTGCAATCATCAATAAAGGAGACATAATACCTTGATCTAGATATTGAAGCTTCCTTGCTAGGTCCCCACACATCTGTATGAACCAACTCCAAGAGATCTCCATGCATTTAACTTTTCTTCATGAATGGTAACCTGTGAGACTTTCCAAATTGACATGCACTACACTTATAAATCATATGTTGTTTTGACAAATTAGGGAGTCCAAGTACACTTTGGTCCATGCAAATTTTCTTTAATGATCTTTCACCAATATGTGCTAACCTTTTGTGCAATACTTCCAATTCTGTGAGTGTCTGACTACCATAATTAAAGAGAGAAATATTTCTAGTGTTTTGTAATTCAAATGTGAACAATCTACCTATCTTTTCACCTTTTGCAATTCTTCTGACATGTCTTCCTCTACCTGCATAGTTAGCTTGATATGCACTTGCTTCATCATCCACTTTCTTTGCCTTTCCTTTATCATCTTTGGACTTTCTTTTATTAGTGTATAAAGCTGAAGATTGATTACCTTTAGAGCTTTCTCCATTTTTGATAATCTTTAACTCTTGAGTAAGTAGTTGTCCAATGAGTGTATTGAAATCAGGTACATGCATGTCCATGTACAAATCCATAGCTGTGGTGAATGCTTCCCACTTGTATTTTGCCTTCTACCCATTGATGACCTGCCTAACAATTTGCTCTTAATCTATTACCTCTCCAATGCTTCCCAATGGATCTGCTATGTCCTTGAGCTTTGTGACAAAATCAGTCACATTTTGTTTGGGAGCCTTCTTCAGAGTTGTGAAATCTAGCCATAGTTGATGCTTCCTAGCTTTGGTACTTGAAGAGAAGAAGGCTTCAAGTGCATCCCACACTTCTTGAGATGTCTTACAACTTCTAATGTGAGGCAACAAAAAATCTGAGATAGAGTTGATGAGATAAGACCTTGCAAGTGCATCCTTGGAGCACCATGTGCTCAATCTTTCTTGCTCTTCTTGTGTTGGTTGACTTTTGTTCCTGAAACTTGGCATAACTTCATCTCCTGCCACATAACCATATAAACGTCTACCTTGGAGATAAGCTTCCATCCTTAATGAAGAAGCTGAGTAGTTACCTCTGTCCAATTTGTCAATTGATGAAGGAAATCCATCTGCCATGTTCGTCCAACCTTGCTCTGATACCACTATGAAGAGATGGATAGTTATGTGCTTGAAGATGAAGAGGTGTTGCAAAATCCTTGATCTACACCAGTCAAATGAACTCCAGGAGTACGTGGTGGGCCCTTTTATCTTTACAATGGATGTATTAGACACCCTATGCACCTTAGAAGATCACTCTCAAAAAGATAGATCAAAACAGATAAGTTGGAGTTAGCTCAGAGGTGAAGAGCTTGCTATTTTGGTTCATACACCTATCCAGTGTTTTTCATAATTCTCTGAGCACAATAGTAATTAGCTTAATTACTTTTGGGGAAGTCTAGTTAACTTAAAGAGCTAACTTTCAAGAGTAATTTCATCAAAAATAATGAACCATACACTGAGAATGATGTTTAACAAATGATGTCATCATCCCGATTTTCATGGGCTGCTACAGTAATGAGCCCAGTGAGCAGAAACATGAACATAACTCACGATTTAAGAATCCAATGATTATGAAAATTTGTATGCTTATACTAGACAATAGGCTGAAGCCAATGAGCATTAAAGCATTGAATTTGGGTAAGTACACAATGAGAAACAACTTTGACAAGATGAGTAAAAACGTCGGGTACCTGACAGAGAAGTGAAAATGAACAGACAAGGTTGACTTCAACTGAACATAACTGAAGATTGAAACAGCCAAATGAAATGAAAGTAGGTGATCATATATTAGACTTATAGAGCTGACATTACCAAGTTAAATTACTGAACGTGATGCACCAAGCTCAGAGAAATCATCTCTGCAATCTGACTGAGAAAACGGAGAGATATGGCAGTGAGTAGTACACTTCACAAGAACATGGAAATATGAACTCAAATGATCATGAAAATGAAAGAATAATGATTGTAAAATACAATGCACTTACTGATACATATGTGTGCCTTGTAATCACACCTTGATATGGCATAAATCTCAGCTCTTGGAGGTCTTCACATAACCACGACTAACACTACCATGTATTTATAGTTGATCTTGGGAGGCTAACTTCCCTCAATCACTCTCCAATCAATTAGTGATTGATTTGATTCTCTATCTACCACAAATCACGAATTTGTGGCTCCTCTTTCCCTTTTTGATCAAGTGGACTCAACCACTTAAGATTCTTTCACTTTTACATTAAGTAAAGTCTTCAAAAGTTACAAGAGGTAGTTCACAAGTGAACTTTACATTGACTTCATTTTAAGGCTTCTTCTATGACTTTGTGGGACTCAAGCCAATACTTGGGCTTGTCATAGATTTGCTCCAACAATTCCAGATTTGTGGATTTCAAAGGAAAAGAGAATGAAGAATATGCTATCAGGATGTTTCTTCAATATTTGTGTTTTCCAAAGCTACCTAGATATACCATGCCGCATAAGCCAGTGACACAGATTATGTTCAATAATAAGGATAGGACCAAACCATTTGGAGTAATGGATGTAACTCCCTACATCCATGACCAATTGAAAGAAGCATCAAAACATTGGGGACAGAAGAAGTTTATGAATGGAGCATAATTTTTAACCAGAATCATATATCATGTTTTAGGAATGGAGGATCAGATGAAATTGGCTCTAGAAGCTCAATATTCCTTCTAAGATGATGAACATAAGAGATGCAGAAGCCCAAACAAGCATGAGGGGATCAGAAAGGAAAAGGAAAGGGGTATCAGAAGAAGTTATTCCACTAAAGAAGAAAAGATTGGATCCCAAGAAAGTAGAATTGGAACAAGAGGAAGCAATAGAAGAAGAGCATGAAGCTGCTCAGAAGGAAGTACAGTCCTCAAAGGAACGTCATCCACCTCAAACAAGTAAGGAACAGTTGTATGCTTATCTAACTCAAGGAAATGATAGAAAAGCAATTTATGAAGCCCAATATCAGAAGATGATGGAGAATCATTCGTGTAAAGTAACTAATTGGATACAAGAAGAAGTGGAACATTACGAAGAACTACATGATCAGATGATGGCTCCAGAAATTGAAGAGGTGTTTGTCAAAAAGGAAGTGGAATTGTTGGCATATTTTAAGGAATTACAAGGCCCTCTGGAAACTAGAACTACAGTGGTAGTAAAGAAGAAAGTTTAGAGAAAACCTGTTCAAAAAAAGAAGTTAACCAAAAAGAATAAGGGAAAAGCAGTTGAACATGCACAGAGGGAGGAGTCAGTAAAATTGTCATTATAAGAAAAGAATCAAGAGGAATCAATTGCATTAGAAGAACACAGAATGGACAAACAAGGGATAGCCAGTTCCTCACAATTTTCATCAGATTCAAAAAGTGATATAGAGAATTTTCTTCTCAAGAGTTTTAATCTCTCAGTACCTAGCACACCAATAATGACAGTACAAGCCTCTGTAAAAAACAAAACACCAAAAGATTTGAGCCAGAAGTCACAAGGGATATAGGTCCATGAAGAAGCAACAAAACAAGTTAGTCCTAGGGAGGAAAAAAAGATATTAAAAGGTAAAGAAGTAATGGGGGAAAAAGAAGTTGAAGCAAGGAAAGAATTCAGCAGTGGATTGATAGATACAGGATTTCCAGCCATATGGATAAAACCCTCACAACAACTTCAATATCAACTATATGAGAAAAAAAAAGGAGTGGAAAGTAAGATGCAATTATGTAGTGAGATGTAGAGTCAAGAGAATGGAAGCAAAAAAGAAGAAAAGATTCTACTAGTGGAAAGATCAGAAAGAGCAGATTCTAAGGAATATACGTAAGAGAAAATAGAAACACAAATAAATCAGAGTATAGAAGAGGTACTTTATGATCTAAATCATAATGAAGAGTCCACACATACAAAAAATCAGGAAAAGGAAGAAGAATTAGATCTTATGGACGTAGATGAGGAGGAGGAGGGACAAAAGGAGCAACAATTAAATGATCAGATAAGATCTCAGTAGAGAGTGACTCAGTTTCAATCCAAGAAAACAAAGTCCAGATAAAGGAAAGACAGGTCATTGAAGAGAAACAACAGGAAATTGAGAGAAAGAAGGCAAAAGAGATGGAAGAAGAAAAAGAAGAGGAAGAGAATCAGGTTATAGAATATGAGGAAGAGGATGAAGAAGAAAATGAATGCAGAGAGGAAAAGCAAATAGAAGTGAAGCAAGTGGAGCCAGAAGCTGGGTTAGAAAGGATACCCAAGGATATGAGGTCTGCCTACAAAGTTATCATGAGTAATATAGAGCAATTCAGACCATCTAGTAGAAATATGATTATATCAGGAATGGTGGCTGAATCAGAGTTTGTGAAAGGCAGTAGAATTATTACTGAGCAAAAGAAAGAAAGGGAATATTTAGAGGAACAGCTGAGGGTTGTTCAAGGAAGAAATTAAGATTTGACTAAAAGGATAATCTCATTGGAAGAACTGGAGGTTCAACAACAAAATAAAATTCAATTCCTTGAAAACAAATGTGTCAAACAATTAGAGTATAGTGACAAAATTGAAATGGAGGTGAAGAAGATGAAAGGAAGATTTAGAACTCTTCAAAGTTCATATCAGATCATGGTCAAAGCAAATGAAGATATAAACAAATTGTTGATCGAGGAAGGCCAAATGAAAGAAGAAAGTAAGATTGTACAAATACCCTAGGATGACAGGGAGGAGTTGAATAAAGAAATTCTGAAGTTACAAACAGAATTGAAGGAAGTCAAGGAATTGGAAAAGCAAGCTAGTGTGCATGCTGCTAGTGCAATGAGGGGATACAACAAACTACATTTGGATATAAATTACGTTTGGATAGGGAAAAAGAAAGAATGGAAATTAGAGAAAGAGATGTTGATATCCTAAAATCAAGGATTAATTTTGATGGTGGAGAAGCTACATAAAAACTTGGAAGATTCACAAAAACAGGTTGAAGAACAGGTAGTCACTATGCAAGCAGTCGAGCATGAAGGAGAAGAGGATAACAGAATTCAAAATTTTGGTGAACAAGAAGACAAAGATGTTGAAGAATACTCAGAAGAATTTGTTCAAAGGCTTTTAACAGATAGGGAATCAAGAATGGAATTTATCAGAAAGATGCATAATGAGTATGAAGAATAGATTGTGAATTTTGCTCTCAATAAAGGAGTAAACCCAGACCAACACCATTGGGAAGCAAATGGTCTAGGTACACCATTTTGTATGATTATGGAGAGTATTAAAAATTACCAGATTGCAAGGGTAGGACTACCATCAAACAGATATTTGGAATATGAAGAGGATATTAATGTCACTAAGGAATTGTTTGAAAAGGCTAATCCTAAATGGAGGAACAGGTGGTTAGATGCCAACAAGGAGTGCAGGAAACTCTATAAAGAGGCACCTTTGCAGCTAAAGATAAATCTAGCCTATTGTCCAGTAGCAAGGAGAAGAGAATGGTCAGTGTTTTGGGAAAGAAAAAATGCAGGAAAAATCCCAACAAAATGGCTGAATTTTCAAAAAATAGCAGGAGCAAAAGGAGGAACATGGCCAACTAAGAAGTATATGATTGATACAACAAAGTCTATTATATCTACATACAAAGATGTAAATCATCCAGCTTGCATTTTATTAATCAGAGTGATGCGACTCATAGTGGCATGTATAGAAACATTCACACATACAGATGTGAAGACTCTCAATTACATTGGATTCAATTCACCGACTGATGCTTTACTCTTTGATCTAAGTTAAACTCCAGACCGAATTTGCTTAATGGCATATTACAGCAGAACAGTATTTTTGGGTAGCCATTATCTTCAAATTTTTGAGGATGCCTTTGACTACGGATTTTTTGAAGGAGAGTCAGAAATCTTTGGGAATTTATCAGTAGTCACAAAATCCAGACGCAATGCATATGAAGCTGCATGTACAGAATTCTTGAAGAAAGATGTGATAGACAAACTAGAGGCAGCAATACAATGGAGGAAAGCTTTATTTAAGATGGTGAGTAATTTGAACATTACTAAAAGGAGGAGTCATGATCTGTTATCATAGGTTTATCAAAGAAAAAAGAAATGAAGGAAGCTCTCATTACTTATCTGCAAGAATATTTTTTGTCAGGAGCCAAAAAAGTCTAGGAGGGGCAAAATGTTAGAAGAAGTACTTTTTTGAAAGGAAATTATTTGTAAAATGTCAAAAAATTATAGAAATATTTATACAAATGATGTAAAATTGAGGAAGAGTCCTCCTCATGTAGATTAGAATCATATGTATTTTTTCTAGAATTTTTGGAAGCTCTTTGATAGCATACTTTTAGATTAGAAGGGAAAAGGACAAAAATTCAAGTGTGGAAAGGGACACTTGAAAAAGTATAAAAGATAATTTCCTCTATTTTGAGAGGGTTGGTTGTATTATTTTTGCTATCCAAAGTAATGTGAAGAGCTCTCGTGCAGAAAATCATGTTTTCCCCTTTCATGCTCTTTCTCTTGATTTTTTGAGTTTATTCTTTGTGTTATCCATGGAATTTGTAAGCTTTAGTTGTGCATTTCTGAGTAAGATGTATGAAGAGAGCTGATTCTCAGTGTATTGAGTAAGAAACTGCAGAATGAAAGAACTTGGAGAAGCTTGTCGAAGGTAGAAAAGTGCGTTTCGAAGCGATGAAGTTTGGTCAAGCCAACCGGCACAAGACCAGCCCTTGAGCTTTTGGAGACTCAAATAGACCTTATAGGCATGCTATAAGTGCAAAGAAACACACTATGTACCTTGGAGCATCAAGGAGAATGAGTCGATACAAAACAGATAGGTTCGCGGGTCGACTAGCTCAAAAAACTTACTATCTATGGAAGAGACAATGAACTTCAAATGCCCATAGCGACCAGCGTGATTAGAATTAGAAAAAATCCTTTTATGGGAGTGATACACATAGGGTTGCGTGTATGGAATGCACAAAAGTATAAGGAATAAGCAAAATATGCTATAGGAATGAATGCGACATTCACCGGTGGTACTTCCTATTTTTCAGGAATACGCAGAGATTGACCCCGAGGCAGAAAAACTAAGATTTCTCCAAATCTGCTGAACCAAATGCTTTGACAATTTACAGGCATAAGCTAGACACTAATACCTTTCCAATGAGTCTTCTTGCACTCAATTTAGAGCTCTGATGAGAGAGCAGCAGCCTCTGCAAGATTACTGTTGGCGAAGAAGATGATGCAGAAAATTGAAGAAGCAAGACAATGATGGTCACAAGTGTATGTATATTGCTTCCATGTATAATACAAGTGATTTCAACACCTTATATAGCCTCTAGAAGTGTTCCACGACTTTTACAACTTGAATTTGAATTCTAATGAAGGTGGGAATGGTTGTTGGAGGGAATCAATTCACTTCCCTACAATCTAGGAAAAGTGAAGATCTTGATTGATCTACTTTTAGGTGACTTGATTTGCTTGATTGAATGCAACTTCAACCACCAAAATTTCGTGGGATTTTGGCCCTATATTTGTACCTTTACATGTGTACAACTCAATGCTTTTACAACGGTAAATGAGCCATCAAAATATTCTCAAAAAATACAGTAAATGAGCATATGAAAAAGAACTCTCCAACGGATATTCTTTTGATGCGATAGCCTTTGATGTAGATCAAATCCACCTCAAGCATAGTGTAAGCTTGATGTTCCAACAGCTCCCTCTCAAGCTAAAGTATGCTTGAGTCATCATTCTCTGATAGGTTGAATACCTACCGTAGCTTTGAATCTACAAAGCTTTATTCCATCAAGTGCCTTCGTCATCATATTTGCTACTTGCTTTTCAGTCGGAACAAAAGAAATGTCGATCTCCTTTGCCATGAGCTTCTCCCTAATGAAGTGATAATGGACTTCTATGTGCTTGGTTCTCGCATGGAAAATAGGATTTGCCGCTAGATGCATGGAACTTACATTATCTCCAAATATGTGAGGTTTGGAACTCACAAGTCCCAAATCTGTATACAATGCTTTTAACCATATTGCCTCTTGAGTTGCTATGGTCAAGCCTCTGTACTCTGCTTCAGTTGAAGATAAAGCAACTGTTGGTTGCTTCTTGGAACTCCATGACACTAGCTTCGAACCTGCAAATGCTAAGTAACCAGATGTACTTTTTCTATCATCCTTAGCTCCTGCGCAATCTGCATCTGAGTAGATTTTGATATCCAAATCTGAAGAGTAAGGATAGAATATACCTTCGTTGATTGTACCTTTGAGATACTTCAGTACTCTCTTAGCCGCATCCATGTGTGGTCTTCTTGGTGAGTGCATGAACTGACTAAGCACTCCCACACTATATGAGATGTTTGCCCTTGTGTGAGTAGCATATATCAAGCTACCTACCAAGCTTTGATACTCTTTTATGTCTTCAATTTTCTCACCTTCATAAACACTAAGTTTATGATTCATCTCCAAAGGTGTACCTGCAGGTTTAGTGTTCTCCATTTTGAACTTGAGAAGAAGATCCTGAATGTATCTTCTTTGAGTCAAATACATTCCTTCATCTGTATATATCACCTGCATACCTAGGAAATATGTGAGCTCACCTAGGTCACTGATTTTGAACTCCTCTTGCATGTGTCTCTTGATCCTTTGAATGCCATTTAGATCATCACCTGTTACAATAATATCATCTACATATACACATAGATAGATAACCTCATTGTGATCTCTTTTGATGAATAGAGAAGGATCTGAGCTGCTAGCTTTGAACCCTTGGTCTTGAAGATATGTAACCAACCTGTAATTCCAAGCTCTTGGAGCTTGTTTCAATCCATACAATGCTTTCTTAAGTCTGCAAACATAAGATGGATGATTAGGGTTTTCAAAATCTGGTGGTTGTGACATGTATACCTCTTCACTTATCCAACCTTTTAAGAATGCATTTTTCACATCAAGTTGGAGGAGTCTCCAATTCCTTGCAGCAGCTACACTTATCAATGTCCTGATTGTAGTCATCTTTGCAACTGGTGAGAATGTTTCCTCATAGTCTATACCATGAGTTTGTGAGCATCCTTTGGCAACTAATCTTGCCTTGTACCTAAAAACTGATCCATTTGAATTTCTTTTAACTTGATATACCCATCTGCAACCAATTACCTTTTGATTCGGCAACATTGGAACCAAATCCCAAGTGTCCATTTCCTTCAATGCATCTATCTCTTCGTTCATGGCCTTTTCCCAATTAGGGTTTCCCTTTGCCTCTTCATAGGTTGAGGGTTCCTCTGAAATAGAGTCTTTTGCCAAGTAGATTGAATGCTTTGTAACAAATGTGGAATCATATCCATACCTTTCTGGTTGTTTCTTCTCTCTTGCTAATTTTCTAGGTGCTTGTTTGGAGCATTCTCCAACCTCTTGCATCTTTGCTTTGCCTCTTGACTTCCATAGCTTGTAATCCCTTTCTCTTTCATCTTGGTCATCGTCTGTATCACTTCTTGGATCCTGGACCTGTGTATCATGCTTGCTTCCTAATTGATGAGAGTCATAATCAAGATCATATGGTAGTGTTACCTTTTGTTTGTCTTCATCATACCAAGACCTGTGTTCTTCAAACACAACATCTCTACTTGTAGTGAATTGCTTGGTTGAAGGATTGAAGAACCAGTAACCCATCTCAGTTGAATCATATCCATTAAACACTACCTTTGTTGCCCTTTCATCTAGCTTACCTCTTATTTGTGATGGTACATGAACATAAGCTAAACAACCAAAAACCTTGCAATGTCCAAGACTAGGTTTTCTTCCATGCCATGCTTCATAAGGAGTCATACCTTGAAGTGATTTGGATGGTAGTCGATTGACAAGGTACGCTGCAGTTGAAATAGCTTATGCCCATAGATAATGTGGCAGCTTCTTCTCTTCAAGCATTGTTCGGGCTGATCCAACCAATGTCTTGTTTCTCCTCTCTGCAATTCCATTTAGTTGAGGAGAGTACCTGGTAGTCACTTCCCTTTTGATACCTTTATCCTGCAAGAACTCATCAAAATCTTTGGAGAAGTATTCTCCCCCTCCATCAGATCTTAGCTTCTTTAGTGATCTACCTGTATGATTCTGCACATGTGCAAGATACTTCTTGAAGCAATCAAACACTTCATTCTTCCTCTTGATAAATTATAGAACAGTCCACCTACTATGGTCGTCAATAAATGAGACATAATACCTTGATCCTGCCAATGAAGGTTCTTGACTTGGTCCCCATACATCTGTGTGTACTAAGTCCAATAAGTTGTTGTGGATGTAGCCTTTGTGGTTGAATGGTTGTATTTGTGCCTTCCCAATCTGACATGCATCACACCTGTTGATCATGTGTTGCTTTGATATGTTTGGTAGTCCTAGAACACTTTGATCCCTGCATATATCCTTCAAGGTTCTTTCATTCACATGAGCAAGTCTCTTATGCCACACTTCAAGCTCACTTAGGGTTTGAGACCCAAAGTTGAATAGAGTTATGTTCCTGGTATCTCCTACTTCAAAAGTAAAGAGCCTACCATGCTTCTCACCTCGGGCTATCTTCTTGAAGCCTTGACATGGATCTTCCACAAAAGCTCCATGTTGGGTGAACCTAACTTGCAAGCCTTTTTCAACTATTTGGCCTACACTGATTAGGTTTTTAGTGATAGTGGGTACATAGAGAACCTTACTCAGAATGTTTGTCCTGCCATTGGAAGCTTTGACATTACCAATCTTCTCCACATTGTGCTTCATGTCATCCCCTGTTTGCACTTCATGTCTATGCTTTGGACTTTCCAAGTCAGATAGAAGAGCAATGTTGCCTGCAACATGATTCGACCATCCTGAATCTATGTAGAACAAATGATCATCTTCTTTACCTTCTTTGTGGCTTAGGTTCATAAGAAGTAATGAGTCTTCATGTGGTTGATCTTCTGAATAATTGTTGTAGTCCCTTCTATTATAGCTTCTACTGTTGTTGTTGAAGTTGTGTCCACCTCGGCCTCTATTGCCGCCATATCCACCTCTTCCACTTCCTTTCTGGGTCTTCCCATTGAACCAGCAATTCTGAGTGGTGTGGTTGGTCTTATCACATATGGCACAAGGTTGAACATTCTGACCTTTGGCTTTGTCTTGCTTTGGTCCTTTCTTCTTTCCTTTCCACTTGCTCTTGCTTGCGAAGTTGGCTTGGGAAGTCTCTTCTTCATCTTCTTCCTTCTTCTTGCCTTTCTGCTTCTTATCCTTCTTATCTGCATATAGAGCACTCGTTGAATTACCATGATAAGAGTTACCTTCCTTTATGCTATTGTTGGCTTCTTGATTGAAGAGTTGTCCAAGAAAGATGTTGAAGTCTGGAGTCTGCACATCCATGATGAGATCATAGGCCGTCGTGAAGGATTGCCATTGCTTATCACTTTGAATGCCGTTGAGAATTTGCCTCATGATGACCTCTTCTTCAATCAGCTCTCCAATGGATGCTAACTGATCCGCAACCTCTTTGACCTTGGTAACAAACTCTGTGATGGTTTGTTTAGGTGTCTTCTTCATTTGGTTGAACTCGTTCCAAAGATGATTCTTTCTTGCTTTGGTACTAGCAGAAAAGAAAGTCTCCAGGGCATCCCAAGTCTCTTGAGATGTCTTGCATCCTCTAATATGTGGTAATAGAAAGTCAGAGATAGAGTTTAGTATGTATGACCTTGCTTGAGCATCCCTTGCGCACCAAAGTGTGAGCTTATCTATCTTCTATTGTGTAGGTCCTCCTTTGGATCTTGGAATAGGCATAACTTCATCACCTGCTACAATTCCATAAAGATTTCTACCTTGCAAGTAGGCCTCCATTCTGATTTGCCAAGCCACGTAGTTGTGTCGATCAAACTTCTCGATCATTGAGGGAAATCCCATCTTGATCTAGCTCTGATACCACTGAAAGAACTTGGAGAAGCTTGTCGAAGGTAGAAAAGTGCGTTTCGAAGCGATGAAGTTTGGTCAAGCCAACCGGCACAAGACCAGCCCTTGAGCTTTTGGAGACTCAAATAGACCTTATAGGCATGCTATAAGTGCAAAGAAACACACTATGTACCTTGGAGCATCAAGGAGAATGAGTCGATACAAAACAGATAGATTCGCAGGTCGACTAGCTCAAAAAACTTACTATCTATGGAAGAGACAATGAACTTCAAATGCCCATAGCGACCAGCGTGATTACAATTAGAAAAAATCCTTTTATGGGAGTGATAAACATAGGGTTGAGTGTATGGAATGCACAAAAGTATAAGGAATAAGCAAAATATGCTATAGGAATGAATGCGACATTCACCGGTGGTACTTCCTATTTTTCAGGAATACGTAGAGATTGACCCCGAGGCAGAAAAACTAAGATTTCTCCAAATCTGCTGAACCAAATGCTTTGACAATTTACAGGCATAAACTAGACAATAATACCTTTCCAATGAGTCCTCTTGCACTCAATTTGGAGCTCTGAGGAGAGAGCAGCAGCCTCTGCAAGATTACTGTTGGCCAAGAAGATGATGCAGAAAATTGAAGAAGCAAGACAATGATGGTCACAAGTGTATGTATATTGCTTCCATGTATAATACAAGTGATTTCAACACCTTATATAGCCTCTAGGAGTGTTCAACGACTTTTACAACTTGAATTTGAATTCAAATGAAGGTGGGAATGGTTGTTGGAGGGAATCAATTCACTTCCCTACAATCTAGGAAAAGTGAAGATCTTGATTGATCTACTTTTAGGTGACTTGATTTGCTTGATTGAATGCAACTGCAACCACCAAAATTTCATGGGATTTTGGCCCTATATTTGTACCTTTACATGTGTACAACTCAAGGCTTTTACAACGGTAAATGAGCCATCAAAATATTCTCAAAAAATACAATAAATGAGCATATGAAAAAGAACTCTCCAACGGATATTCTTTCGACGCGGTAGCCTTTGATGTAGACAGAAGAACAAATCTGGAAATGGAAATTCTTAGTTTTCACAGAATCGTAATTGTCTCGTCTGTGTGATACAGGTACTGTTTTTGAAATTTGACTTCTTAATTGTATTCTACTGTGGAAATGGCACACTTTAGGCACAAAGATCATTGAAAATGCTTTTGTAGAACTCCAGATAATCAAAACCCTAGATATCTCTCTCCTTCTTCATAATTTCTCAGAAAAACAGTCATCTTAACTCTTATTCTTGGATTCCATTAACTAGAAGGGGCTGTGATCTTTGCATACTTCTCGGATTGACAATTTAAATATGTGTAGTTGATCCTTTGTGCTATAATGATTGGAGAGGACAACTCCAAAGGCTAACAAAAAACACTTTCCGTCACCTACGAGCAATTTCCCCTCTACCCACATAGAGGTTGATGATTCACTAGTCATTCAAATGGTCCCCAAATCACAAACCTCCTATCCAGCCCAAAGTTCCCCAAAAGCATCCTCCTTAGTCAAGAAAACCTTTCTATTGAAACTACCCTTTCTCTTGCCTTAACCCTCCCTAGCTATCCCACTTCTCCTCTATCTTCTCCCAAATATGCATCTTTTGCAACTCCATTGCATTCCTCCTTTTCCCCTTTCTTTGTTCCTCATAGTTTTGCCTCTTCCAATAGTCACGTTTGGTTTCCCTTTCCTTGATCCCCTTCATGATTCTTATACAACCCTTTGTGATGATAATTGCACTTTAGTTTTCTTGGATTTTTCTTATGTTTCATCTACGTAATGTAATATAGCTGATTTTTTGCATGAATATACTAATATTTTATATGAACAGGAAACAAACTCTCTTATAAAGGAATTAGAGGTGCAAATTTCCTATTTCGTGGATGTGAAGAAATTTTTATGGTGTGATGATGATATGAAGATTAATATATATGATGACTATGAGAATCGGAAATAGTAGCTATGAAAAATAGTCTTCCAAACAATATAGGATGATCTAACCATTGATCATGATACGTTTAGAAAGTTGAAGATTGTTTAATGAGCAATTAGTTGAATAAATTGGCAAACACGTGCCTACCACAGGTGATCATGTTGGAAAAGCAAAATATTCAACTTGGGGTTTTACCAACCTTCCAAAATACATGAAGGTTGAGGCACTTAGCACATATAATAATTTTTCTCATCTTGTTGTCGCTCACGCATAAACTCATTCAAGTTCATGATGCTAAAATTGGTTAATTGGAGAAGCCAATCCAGAATGACGAGCTGAATATTTTGGATGTCAAAATTATCAAACAATGGAATGCATTAGCTTACTAGTGAGTCCAACGTGCATTTGTCCAATGCACCAATTTTACTAAGGAAGTAACTCATACATTGGCTTAGCTCCAATATGAGAACGTCTTCTTGCGTAAACAAGTACATGCTTAGGTGACTCCCTATTTCTCTGTTATTAAACAAGATATAACTAGGGAGCTCAAGACAATTAAAAAATCTGGATTTCCTTCCCATTCGAATTAGCATCAATAGTGGTGGAAACCTAGAGCTACCATTTATTTTGAAGAGCACTTTGAACCACAAAAGCCCCCACCATCAGATGGTCCTCTCGAGTGTGGCAAGTGTTGATCAATGTATGTAAATTTGTATAATAGCACTCATAGTGTAATCAAATGAATGTAATGGGGCTAATTTCGTTGGATAAAAAACGTTACTTAGGAATTTCGTGAGACTTCTTTTTATTCATAACTAAGTAGACAAAATGTTGTGGCTGTAGTAGATTATAGGTCGTGATCTACATAGCGGAGGATTTAGGTCGTGATCTACATAGCGGAGGAGATGATAAGGGTCATACCTAGTTATCTCTATACATTCATCATGTAATGAAAGAGACTAGATTATTGGATATGACTATCTTATATTGATGTTGATGAGAGTGTGAGAGTTTCAAAAGAATGGATTATGAGTTTTAACAAAATGTATAGTTGCTTTTTTTATTTATTCTTTAGAGTGCTGTAAGAAGAGTAGGAACAAGAAAGTTGTTGCCCTCTTTGTGGCAGTGCTTCATTCCTGAACCATAATTGCTTCTTCTTAGATAGTGAAGGGAAACGAGTTGGATTCCTTGAAATATAGAATCTTTATTACAATCTGAAATGTTATCCACAATGGTGGCCTAGTATACACTAGAATGGCTGAAATTTTGCAACTTTTTTGTTCCCCCAAGGAGCTTATGTGGGCTTGTTCAATAAATTTCATTTTTTTATATCTTCTACACAACATTCTATTATTATTCTTTCATCATGTATATAACCACTTCCTAATACAAACTAACAATCTTTCCCATTCTCTATCGTCTCCATTTCTATCTAAAGATAGTGATGAAATGAAACTTAAGTGAGAATTGAGGTATATGTCTTAGCCTATGTAGGGATCACTTCAAGGTTAGAAATCAATCATTGGAAACAGATAAGAAAATCAATGAGGGGTTCCTCATTCTTTTGTGGAATTAAATTCGTTGGAAGATTGTGTTATCTGAGCTATTGGCACCTTTGCTACTTGAAGTAAAGAGCATTTAGTTATAATTTCCCCTTTTAGTTATAATTTAGTAAAGAATAGATGAACAGAGATTGAGCTATTGATTTATAATTTCCCCTTTTTCGACTCGATGCTTAAACAAGTAGACTGAAAGAGGGAAATTTGAAGGGGAAGTATGTAATACAACTGAAGTGGAAGATATGATAGAGCTTAAAGGCAACTATCTTCTTGACCAAATCGCCAATTATTTTCTTGATCAAATCTCACTTTATATGTAGCCTTAATCTTTATATTTGAATGAGATCATTCTCCAAATTTGATCAAGGTTTTTCCTATGTTATGGTGCTTCTTTGTGATGGCACTACTATCAGTCCATCTACCCTTAAGACACCGCGTGTGGACCTCCAATTTTTTGAAAGGGAAATCCCTCCTTTGTGATCTTTCATCTACGCTTGTGGTTTTTCATGTTCCCCAATTTTTGGCTTTCCATATTCTTGACTCTTGTTGCTTCAAATCATGCTTTTGGATAAGGTTCCACTTTACCATGACCTAAAAATTTTATAATTCAATTACAATGATTTGGATAAGCTTGAGATTTCCTTCTTCGCCCTTACTTATCGGAACTCTCCCTAAAGCTCAAGCATGAAAACCTTTGAATTTTCCAACTGCATCGAAAATATTTGTAAAACATGTCTCTTACCTTGCACGTAAAATTGCCTCATTTTGACCAGCACTAAACTATCCACTTGTAAAAAGAGCTAGCAAGGTATCATACATATCTTCAGAGCTAATTGATGTATAGGATAAGAGTTGAATGTTTCATAAAATGTACTTATGTTTTTCTAATGTTTTTTTGTAGAGCATTGATGAAAATTGACAAACATTGACAAACATTTACAAGCAATTGAGAACGAGAGATTGGAGACATGCCACTTCTTCCACTTTACTTACATTTTAGCTTAAAATTGTATTAGGATTTTGGCAATTTATCCTAGCTTTCGTGTTAAGAGTTGTATAAGGTTATTGAAGTAGTTTCCATTCATTAGCAATATCAAGAAAACAAATTTAGAATTATTCATTAATCAATAGGCAATTTATATTATTCTATATTTGTTTTTTTTATGTGTGCAAGTAATGAGTCTACGAATGAGTCTGTGAGTAATAAGTCTACGAATGAGTTTCTGTAATAAGTCTACGGATGAAAATACCATTCCTACATCTTTCATTTTTGAGTGTTTATTACCTCTACTTGTAAAGAATACTACCACTCAACCTAAGAAAAATACAGTTAATAAAGAAATAGAAGAAGAGGAATTCATCAAAGACAACATTACTAGTGAAACTTTAGTCTCTCCATCATATGAATATTGTCTATCTAGATTTCTAGCTACACAACCTTATGGCATAGTTTAGATTAGGCCATTAGCACCTAGATAAACACTTATCACCTCACTCAATCACATCTTAGATCCTAAAGTATGTTAAGAAACACCCTGCATGTAGTCCCACAATGAGGCTATAGTAAGTTTAGTTCTGATATGCCATTGGTCTCCATTCATACCCCTCAACAACACACATATGTAGAGATAGTATATAAATGAAATCTCACAAAAGTACTCACAAACTAGAGAGAGATAAGAGACTTAACACAAGACTAGTACAATCCCCCCACATACTATGATGGATGAGTCTATCAGAGTATGTCTATTTATATGTATTTATCATTATGTCGTGAATAGAAGATACATTAGGGAAGTGCTTCAAAAAGTGTGCATTTACGAAAATTTGTTTTATTTACAAAATCATAGCTCTCTAATAAATCTACTATTTCTACAAAAAATATCTAAAATATTATCTTACAACTATCTTTAGAAATATATGAATAAGATTACATGTATTCACACCCTCATGATTCTTCACTTGCTAAATCAAAACACAATCACATTAAAACCCTCAAGACATTAAAATCCATATAACATTCCATTATTCCATAAAATATAACATGCCTCCTAGTTGACAAGCAACTGACCTCAGTTGATGTGAAAAAAATAAAAATGGATGGCCAATTTGTTTTTTCATGGATATCCCAATTTGATTATTTTTATTATGATGAATCATATTCTAAAATTGAAAAGGTGAAATTTGTCACTAATTATTTGGCGAGTAAGGTGGAGTTATAGTGGAATGTTTTGCAACATAGCACCCACCGCCGCACCACATGGATCACATTTCCAAAAAAGATCAAGGAGTCCTTCCTTTCTCCTTAGGTCCACTTACATGCTCATCAATCATAGACAACTTTTTGATGGAAAGATGGAGATATTGTGTCTACCTACACTCAACGTTTTTGGCACTTTGGCAATGACTACTACTTATTTGTTTGCTTAAAATGGTTCCTAAAGATACCTTGCAAAGTATGAAGATGTTTTGGAGATGGGAATCCAAGCCAATCTCAACACACTATGTCCCATGACCTTCTATGAAGCTATATCTTTTGCACATGATGCTAAGAAGGAGTTTTGGTCCATCACCAAGTCCATTTGCTTACAACAAATGTGTCAACGACAACAACTAATCAAACCCAATTTTCCTTTTAAGCATCCTTTCACCAGTTCTCAACACCATCCTACTTTTTAGCACTCTCCTAAATCTAATTTCTCACCAATACACAAGGTCACCCCATTATAACCTACCAAACCTCCAACCCTTCAAACTACGATGATGGATGCTCAACAAAAAGGGCCCCATATTACTTGTTGGCATTGTGGTAATTTTGGTCATTCTAAAGCTAAATGTACATTCCAAATTAATGACATAAAACCTGTCAAAGCTCAAATAAAAAGCATGGAGGTGCTCCATGAAGACACTCAACCTGATTGGACCAAAGAAGCATTGGAAAATGATCTAAGTACCTTGAATAATGAAATTTTTATTAAGTCTTTACTTTGCATGCAAGCTAGTACTATTAATAGTAAAGTTGTTAATATTTTAGATGATGATGGTAGCTCACATGATTTTATTTCTTATACACTATTACAAGATTTCCAATTACATCCACTCCATTTTATGTATAAAGTTAAGGTTGCATTTCAAGGAAGTAGATATTATGTTACAAGTGAAGTCCATAGCATTCAAATTTATATAGGTTCATACATAGATGAATGCACATTTTTAATTTCTTCTTTCTAGTCCTATGATTTTATAATTGGCATGCCTTTTACTCATCATTACAATCCATGGATTTATTATCATACACACACAATTAGTTTTAAGTTTACTAATCAAGATATTTCTTTTTCTACAATGCATGACTTCCAACCATTTCCATTAGCTAGTCAACCAATTCAAACATGCATTAAGAAAAGGTTGCAATTGGTGCATTGTTCTTGTCAATATCATACTTGATTATACACATACACGTCCTAATGCACATCCATCATTTATGGCTTCCTATTAGGATTGCTTTATGGCTAATTTTCCTTCTAAACTACCATCTTCTAGGGGATCTCTTAACCATAATATAGGCTTAATTCTTGGTAGTTCTCCTCCCCATGAAGCACCTTAAAGGTATGGACCTTTACATGAATAAAATAGCTTATCAAGTTAAGGATTGACTCCACAAAGGACTTATATGGCCTAGTTCCTCTCCCTTTGGAGCACCTGTTCTCTTAGTGGAGAAGAAGAACAAGACTTATAGGATGTGCATTGACTATAAAGCACTCAATAAGATCACAATTAAAAATAGATATCCTATTCTTGGGATAGATGATTTGCTCAATAAACTTCACGGTGCATGTGTCCTTTGAAAAATTTACCAAATTTGTGTATCACCAAATATGAATGACTCAAAATGACATTTGTAAGACTACCATAAGAACTCAAACTAGTCACTTTGAATTGATGGTAATGCCTTTTGGACTCACCAATGCACCTACTACATTTGCACGCATGATAAATAACATTTTTATTTTTCTTCATCAATTACTTTGGATTAAAAATAAATAAATAAATAAGCATGTTAAATAAACGAATAAATAAATAAGGGGCACGAGAGTGTTAGAAGTTATATTAAATATTAAATAAAAGAAATAGAGTATCCATAAGTGAAAATAGTCTGGTGAATAAAGCATATCTCTTGTAAGTGGAAGCTCGTGGGTTCAAATCCCCTACATGTTAACTAGGGAAATATGTAAGTTTACTAGAGAAATAAAAAATTTAATTAAGGAAACAAGGAAGCTCTTGTTGCCACTCATTAGTTAGAGAAGGTTCAGGTGTAACCAATAGCTGCCAATGTAACCAAAGGGAACCAAACTGAACCAAGAGAACCATGAGTGCTACAGAAGTCAAAGAAGCCAAAGTTATGCCATACTTCTATGCCTTAGCAGATGCCTTGGAGTAAGCCATAGTACTAACCACATGGATAACCGATTTGATAAACAAACTTGATAAACAGACTTGATAAACAAACTTGATAAACAATTTTGATAACCAAATTTGATAACCGAACAAGAACAGTGCAAAGTGCACAATGTGATAGTGAGCACAATGTGTACCGTGAGCACAATGAGTACAATGGGCACAGTGAGCACAAGGATTACAATGAGCACAATGAGTATAGTGAGCATAGAGAGCACAGTCAGTAAAGCATCACAGTGAGCAAAGTGAGCACATTTTGATAGTGTCATAGTGAGCATAGTACACAATGCACATTGCATAGTAACAAATTTGAAAACAATATCGACAAACCAAAAGGAACGTGAATTGACAAACGCATACGAGAATTGACTAACTGGAACGGATGTTGATTCATGACTAGATCTTTTGACTTATGAGCAAACATTATACATACACCTTCGTAGATGTGTGCATAGTTTGATACCACTGTCGAATGGATCTTGTAGACAAACATACATTGAGATAGTATAGAAATGAAATCTCACAAAAGTACACACAAAATAGAGAGAGATAAACTAAACAAAAGATTGGGTGCAATCTCCTCCCACATACTTTGATGCACGATTCTATCAGAGTATGTGTATTTATAGGTATTTCTCATAACATCTTGAGTAGAAGATACATGAGGCTGACACTTTGAAAAATGTGCATTTACACAAATTAGCTTCATTTACAAAATTGTCGCTTTCTAAATGATCAACTATTTTTACAAAAAATATATGAAATACTATCTTTTAAATATCTTCAAAAATATTTGAATAATTTCATGCGGATTCATGCCCTCATGAGTCTTTGCTTGCTAGGTAAAAAAAGAATCACATTAAAACCCTCAAGACATTAAAATCCATATAACATTCCACTATTTCATAAAGTATAACATGCCTCCCAATTGACAAGCAACTGAGCATAGTGAACCACCATATTTATAGGTACTTTTCATTTAATCTTGAGTAGAACATACATGATAGTGGTGCTTTGAAAAGCATGCACTTAATAAAATCTACTTTATTTACAAAATCATCGCTTTCCACATGATCTACTATTTTTACAAAAAACATCGCTTTCTAAGCAATCTATATTTTTTACAAAAATATTTAAAATACTATCGTTTAAAAACCTTCAAACACTTTTGAATAAATCCATGAACTTTCACACCCTCATGATTCTTCAAGTGCTAAAACAAAACACAATTCAAACCCTAAATACATTAAAATCCATATAACATTCCATTATTCCATAAAATATATGTGAGAATAGGATAGTGGATAAAGCATATCTCTTGCAAGTGAGAGGTGAGGGGCTCAAATCCTTCATGCTAACTAGGGAAATATGTAAGCTAAATAGAGAAATAAGTAAGCTAACTAGGGAAATAAGGAAGCTCTTGAGCATTGATAATGGGCTTCGCAATCCTCACTATATTGTTGTCATGAATGTTACATGCGTAATGTTAATAAAAAACGAGTGGCTAAACAATTTAATGAAAATGACTTGGTATGATTACAAATAAGTAAAAGACCTTCAAAAAATATTTTACACCATCCTAAAGTTAAACTTGCATCATGTTATTATGGACCTTTTTGTATTATTCAAAAAATTAATGAGACTGCTTTTAGACTAGGCATATCTTCTCATTGGAATATACATAATTCTTTTTATATTAATTTATTGAAATCCTTTAAAGGAACTTTACACTCACTCCTATTTTAGATGATCCTCCTTTACTTAAAGAGGATGTTGAAATTTTAGTTCCAGAGAAAATACTTCATTATAATGTACATGTACAGGTAACCAATATCATAGATATTTAGTTAAATATAAAAATCACTCACTTGAAGACTCTCAATGGATTCATAAGACATCTTGTACTCCACATTATGATCATTTCATTTTTGCATATCATTCACAGGCACATTAAATTCTCGTTTTCGATCTCCATGCATATGTTTTTACATGGATCATGCTTATGATTGTTCAGTGATGGGACATGTGACTTGCCATCCATGTTTATTTTATTCTTATCAACAGAGGTCCATTTCTCATCAACTAGGAGAAATGTTATACTTTATGGAATAATAGAATATTATATGGATTTTAATGTCTTAAGGTTTTTAATGTGATTTTGATTTGATTTAGCATGTGAAGAATCATGATTGCATGAAAGCAGGTGGATTTATTTAGATATTTTTGAAGATATTTAAAAGATAGTATTTTAGATATTTTTGTTAAAATAATAGATCGCTTAGAAAGCGATATTTTTGTAAAAATAGTAGATCGCATAAAAAACAATGATTTTCTAAATCAAACAAATTTTCATAGATGCACACTTTTCAAAGTGACACCCTCATGTATCTTCTATTCGAGAGGTAATCAAAAAAACCCATAAATACACATAATCTTGTAGACTCATCCATCAGAGTATGTGGGGGAAGATTGTACTTAATTTTGTGTCTCATCTCTTTTTTGTCTCTATTTTGTTTATGCCTTTGTGAGATTTCATTTCTGTATTATCTCTCTAGACCTACATCTACAAGATCTAATCAATGGATTTTAATGTCTTGAAGTTTTTTATCTGAATTGTGCTTTGATTTTGCAAGTGATGAATCATGAGGGTGTAAATGATCATGGACTTATTCAGATATTTTTTGAAGATAGTTAAAAGATAGTATTTTAGATTATTTTTTTGTAAAAATAGTAGCTCGCTTAGAAAGCAATGTTTTTGTAAAAATAGTAGATCGCTTAGAGAGCGACCATTTTGTAAAGAAAGTAGATTTTGATAAATGCATGCTTTTCCAAGCATTTCCCTCATGTATCTTCTATTCAAGGATCAAGAAACATGCCAATGGTATAGATTTGAGGACGTTGATGTAGCAAGGAGAGTGGATAATAAGGAATGGTTCCCCCTACAAAGAAGATTTAATGCTTGGGAGCACTCGATATCCCGTCTCCTTATTAGACATGACTCCCTCATCTTGAGGGTGTTAGATGGCAAAATGCCAATAGTCTTGATAAAATTCCAAGAGTCAAGAAGAATGTGGAATCTCATCTCATGCTTAATAGGAGATGAAGTTTGGATTGGTCGCATTTTAGGTGGGATTTCAAGTTCAATTCCCTTTGGCATTACCTCATCGAGGTTACAAAATCACCTCTTATGTGGAAAATCCTCCATAGAAAGTTTGGACCAATGTAAAAGCTAATGAAATTTGCAGAGCCCCTCCATGGTATGAATTATTCCTTCTATTGATGTATTTAGGTAGGGATGTGTGTAAACACACTAGGACCACTGGGGCAGTTTTTTCCCTCTTTAGGAGGTTTTTGTTTCCTTGCCTTGTATATACACCTATAACCCTAACATGTTACTTATCTTTGTACATTCTCTTGGTGATAGATTCACTATTATGTGTTGCACTCGAAGCTTCTTCTTCTTCATTTTGTTGTTTGCATGCTTCCACAAATGGCCAACTCCTTCATTTGGTATCAGAGGAGGTCACCACTTCATCTAGGGCATCATCAAAACCCCTCGGATCACAGGCTCAAGTTCACACAAAAATTGGTGAGCATATGCAGCATGAATAGGATTTCAAAACTACTTCACTCTATGGTGTTGAAATCACCATCTAAGTTGGTTTTGACCTCAAAATGCACTATCAAGTGAAGTATCTCAATCCCAATACACCATAGTGTGCTCTCCTTCTCAAAAGCTCTATGAGGATATCCTCAGAGTATAAAACTGAGCTTTAGGCATTGCACATAGTACTCTACATAGAAGCTATAGAATGTGTAGGAAAACGTAGTACATAGGGAGGACAAATAGAGACTTCTTAGGTGTTACAAATGCGGTCAAACTTAGAGTAAGTAACCAACCAAGCCACTATATGTTTTATGAAAGAACATATACAAAAGTGTCCAGTGGCCATTTGGCCTTTCACATAGACATTAATGGTAATAATCTCCAACTAAATGCCAATATGGTCAAAGTGACCATGGGAGAAAAATAAAGAATGATAAAGAATAGGTGAGTGTAAGTACACAAAATATACCTCCCACGTGACGCGCATGTTGCACAATATACATGTAGCTATGTAAGATCATGAATCAAGTAATCCCCATCAAATGAAAACACTATCGAAAGCTATCTTCTGGTATAGCTTTAGTCAAAGCATCTGCAACATTATCTTGAGTATGAACCCTCTCAACAATATTGTGCTCAGTGGCTAAACAGTGTCTAATGAAGTGATACCTCACCTTAATGTGCTTGGTCTTTGCATGATAAACTAGATTCTTAGCCAAAGCAATGACACTTTGACTATCACTAAGCAAACAAGGTACATGCTGGGGGAGACCCATATCACAAGCAAGACGAGAAAGCCACCATGCTTCCTTACATCCCTCACTTGCTACAACGTACTCTTCTTCTATAGTGGAAACACCTATACATTCTTGAATATGAGATCTCCAAAAGATAGCACCTCCAACAAAATGAAAAATGTACCCTCTTGTAGACTTACAATTGTCTACATAACTAGCATAATCACAATTTGTGTAACCAATAATAGATGTTTTCCCTCTGTGCAATCATAGACACATGTCCTTAGTGCCACTCAAATAGCCCAAAACCATCTTGATCGCTTCCCAATGCTTCTTGCCAAGATTCGCAATATATCTACTCATACCTCCCATGACAAATACAATGCCAGGTCTCATAGCTACCATAGCATACATGAGACTACCAACAACAGGCTATTAAGGAATTTTGGTCATATGATTTGGGGAAATCATCCTTGCTCAATTTCACATATGTGGGTGAAGGTGTACTCAAGGCCTTTCAAAACCCTCCATATTGAACCTATGAAGTACTTTGGATATATACTCACTTTGAGATAGGTATATGCATCTTTTTATCCTATGATGGGTAATGTGCATGCCAAGAATATGTTTGACATCCCCCAAATCCTTCATATCAAATGTCTGGCTGAGCTTTTTTTTGAGAATTGAAGAATCATAAGAGGACTTATCAATGATCAATATATCATCGACATAAAGTATAAAGTATATTAAGCTGCCATTTGAGCATCTCTTTGTGTAGATACAATGATCCTCATTGCTTTGTGAATAGACATTAGATTTCATAAAAGCATCAAACTTTTGGTACCATTGCCTAGGGGACTATTTGAGTCCATATAAGCTCTTCTTCCGCATACAAACTAGATTTTCTTTGACATGAACTACATAATCCTTTGGTTGTTTCATATAGATCTCGTCTATAAGATCTCCATTCAAGAAAGCAGTTTTCACATCCATTTGGACTAGCTCTAAGTCCTCCAGTTCAACGAATCCAACCAACATTTGTAGGGTCATCGTCTTGACCACTAGAGAGAAGATTTCCTCAAAATCAATAGAATGTTGTTGCTTAAAACCCTTTGCAACAAGTTTGTGCTTTATTCATTGGGGAAGCACTATCTAATGTAAATTTTAGCTTATATAACCATTTACATGGTAAATCTTTCTTGCCCTTTGGCAAAGGTACTAAATCCCAAGTACCCTTCTTGTGAATAGAATTCAACTCACTCTTCATGGAATGCTCCAAGTTGACATGATCCTTCATTTACATGGCCTCTTGGTAGCAAGAAGGCTCATTAGCATCTCTGAGCATAACAAAATTTAAACCTAGAATATATCTATCAAGTGGATATGAGACATGTGCAGAGCATCTCAATGGTTGCGAAACAAGAACATTTGTAGACTAATTTGATCAGACATTCTCTTGAACATCCCTATGTGCAACATTTTTATGCATCCTAACTAGAGGACTAGTATCCTCAAACACCAATCTTATCACTTCAACCTCCTTAATGGTTTGTTTATGCATCTTAGACTCATTGAAAATGACATCACTACTTCTGATCATTGATGATGTTTTAGGATCGCATAAGCAATATCCAAACCGTCCTTCTTGGTCATATCCAAGAAAAATGCATTTCTTCCACTTACCATGCAACATTTGTCTATGATGCTTGGGCATATGAACATATGCATCATGCCCAAAAACTCAAAGATGATCATAATATGGTGGTTAGTTCCTTTTTCAGTCTAAAAGCCTTGTGAAAGGTTTGCATGATGCAACATAGAAACTACTCTATCCTAAATAGTTGTGTTCATCCTTTCAGCTACACCATTCTGTATTAGGGTACAAGGACCTCTAAAGTCTCTAAAAATTCCTCTAGACTAGCAGAAAAGGCTCGGTTCATGTGAAATATACTCAGCTCCATTATCTAAACATAGAGTTTTGAACTTAGTTCCTTTTTAAGTCTAAACTGAAGCAAGAAATTTTCTAAAAGTAGGGAATACCTCATCCTTCAATTTGATAGGGTATACCTATACTTTTCTAGTAGCATCATCTATGAAAGTGAAAAAGTAAAGAGAACCACCTTATGCCTTGTAGGCATAGGACCACACACATCTATATGAATGACATCTAAAGGTTGAATTGAGAATCAAATGTGCATTCTATGCACATTCCTAGTTTGCTTTCCATGTTGACAATGCTGACAAAGTGAAAAATAAGAGAAAGATAGCACAAGTAAGTAGCTAGAACAAGATATATTTTCCATTCCACTATGAGATATCTCGCCCAAATGATGATTCCAAATACAAGCCGTAGCTTGTTTGGTAACATCTAACAAAGTGTTCTTTTTATGATACAAATAAGGGATAAAGTGAGCCAACTTTGCTTCCTTTTGGAATAACCATATTGCCCTTTGATATGCAAAAGGAATGGGCATAGAAAACCACCTTGGAACTGAGCTCATCAAGTTGACCAACTGACATCAGACTACATGATAACTCAAGTACATGGCGTACATTATGGATAGTGAATTTTGAACCATCAATGAAGTGCACAACCACATCTCCAATCCCAACAACATCACATGGGTAAGACTCACCAAGCTTCACAATTCAAAGAGATTTTGTTGCATAAGTAGAGAAAAATTCTCTTTATGGTCTTACATGGAAAGAAGCACCAAAATCTAGTAGCCACATGTGGGAAAGAGAATCAACCATAATACCCTCAGTTGGCATAGGGCTATCAAGTTTCAACACATCAACATCATCAGAAGTGGCATTAATTTATTCAATCTTCACAGTTGAAGTAGATGGTCCATGTAGTGGTTTAACATGCCCATCAACATTCTGTCCTTTACCGTTAACATTCTTTAATGCATAACAATCTTTCCTCATGTGTCCTTTCTTATGTAAATAATCACATTCGATATCCTTCTTCCTTGATTTAGTTCTACTCTTATTCCATTGACCATTCTTTTCCTTGTTCTTGCTCATGCCATGTTGTTCCTTGGTAAGAAATACGAACATTATATACATCTCCACTCTAAGTGTCAACCATAGACTTTCTACCAATCTCCTCACTCAAGAGTCCTCCACATATGTAATCATAGACTAGGTTACCACCAAGTCCACTATTGCTAATAGCTATGAAAAACATCTCCTATAATGATGTCAAGGTGCATAACAACAAGACTACTTTCATATCATTATCCATATCCGTTTTCTGAGCTTGTAAATAGGAGAATATAGCATCAAGTTCATTTAGATGAGCAACAACATTGTTTGTATCCTTCATGCAAAGATCATACAACTTTCTCATCAAATACACTTTATTTCATGTCGTTTCTTTTTCATATGTATTGCATAACTTCTTGCAAAGCCCCTCTACACTTTCAATGTATAATATTGTAAAGTAAACACTATCTCGTAGGTGCAATCGAATGGTAGAATTGACCATTTCATCTAACTCATCCTAATCATCTTCATCCATGTCAGTAGGCTTCTTTGAGATTCCATTTACTGGCTTCCATAACCTCCTTTGAATCAGCACATCTTTAATCTGATTGCTTCATAGAGCAAAGGTGTTGCCATCAAATTTTTAGATCTCAAAATGCTCTTTGCCTTGTAGGCTATAGCTCCTCCTCAGAACACTAGCACTAGACCCTCTTCAACCAGACGTGCCTAAGATGTCTAATGCCATGATGTTAGATAACTGAGTAGAATGATAATGCAGCTAGTAGAGTACAACCACCACTAAGGCTCAAAGAAGGATGACCAAGTGTCAAATTTTGGGAAAACATTAAGCAATCTTTCTAGAAAAACAAATTAATGAACTTAATGACCAACCAAAATGATTATGTAACAATTGTTGGAGCAAGCAATCTCCAAATCCACCACTCATAGAACTTCTTGTTTTTCATATAAAATACATCGAAAAAGCCCGTAAATATTTTTCATATGACTCCACTCTTAGAGTTCTTTTAATTCCCATATGAACCTAGTCTCATACGTATTTTTTTAACCCTTAGAGCTTTACATATAATATTTGATCCATATCATATAAAAAGAAATAATTAAAAATGAGCTCTCCACATAATAGGCCAACTTGGAAGAACGCTCCTTGGATCAAGGATATCACAAGGAATCAAGGATATGAACACACGATGTCCTTAAATCATGGAACACAATCTGCTTTGTTTTTTTAGAAAGAAATGTGATGCAGTGACTTCTGCCACTTCAAAACATTTGTATATAAGCATATAGAAACTAATGAAAGGCTGGGTGACATTATGTATACATGACTTATCTTTTGCTCCTTGATCCAGTGCATGTCTTTCTCGTCTCTCTATGGCTTTCGCATGATCATGTATCTCTATGTTTTTTAAAATAAAGGAAGTTTGGCATCAGGCTACTCTCCCGGACTTGAATTAAATAAAGAAAAGTACAAGAGAAGGGGACTAGTGCCCACGGAACCCCCCAAATCCCACAAAGCAGGGGAAGCTTTTACAAAGTTTAGATGGCATTACAAAGAAGGTTGATCACCCTCTCATCACCCTCATGTGGTGCCCACTTGGATTTAAGCTTGTTATCAATCAAAAGGAGCACTTCATGATGCCTGAAGGGGGGGGGGTGATTTCTTATAGTTAACGATCCTTTTGCCAAGGAGGAACAACTTCTCAATTGACCACTCTTTGGGGGAGTTGCCGAAGTTAGTAGCACATCTTTCCCGCCAGATTTTCCATAGGACCTCCCCTCTGATGGGGTTCCAGAGAATCGCAGAGCAGCCGATCGCTTCCACTAGCAGGGCTTGCTTCCAACTGAGATGTTTCTGAAGTCTAATTTTCTTTCCAACTATGTGCTAAAGTCTCTTGGAATTGGGACAGATAAAGAAGATGTGTGAAACATCTTCGATAGACCAATAACAGCATTTGCATTAGGGAGATATCCCACAAAATTTGCTAGCCTTAAGTTTTGTCCAAATTCCGTGATGAAGAATTTGCCATAGGAGGACAAACTTTTTGATTTCTATGAGGGGGTGCAAGATAGCCATGAACTTGATGTCCCACCAAAGCCGTGTCCATGACAGGCACCACTTCTTGTTGAGGTTAACCTGATAATCAATTGTTTCTTTGATGTTCAAGATTTTTGATAGGCTATTCCCATTGTGTCATTTGAGACCAAGCAAGCTCGAAGTGTCGTGCCCCATGAGAAGGTGTACTTTAGCGGTCCTAGGCGAGACAAAGTGTCCCATTCTTCATATGAAATGTTGATGCTAGGGTCAATATCCTCAAAGTTGATCCACCGGTTGGTGTCTTGTTTCCAGAGATGTTTCCATTTTTTGAAGCCTTTGTTCCATAGCTTCTTGGCATTTTAAATCTTCCAAGATTCCACACTCCTGATGCAATGGATCAAAAACTAGATCGAGTCATTTTGTCTAATACCGGCTACCCACTTCCAGTCTTAAGTTATTCTTGTGTAGCTTTTGACTTTATTCCAACTCTTCCATAGGGAGCAACCAAGATTTGAACCTTTCGGGAAGACGGGGATCGTGGAAAATAGCAAGGTCAAGATGTCAAGATTCTTCCAATTTGGGAAACCCATGAGAGACAACTCATTCTTGTTTTTGAAGATCAAGTTGGCCCACGAGGCCTCCCCATTGCACCAAGCCTTAATCATCCATTTTGCAGCAAGTTTGTTAGCCATGCATCCAATGTCTAGAATTCCAAGGCCCGCAGTATCTCTTTGGCTGGTGCAGATGGACCACTTGATTTTGGGCACCCCCTCGTATTGTGGTCTCCCGTCCAAAGGAAGTTTCTACATATACTCTCCAGTTTGGACAGATCTTGCTCTTTTGGTCTCCGACAAGAAAGGAAGTAAATGGTCGATGATAAGAGGTGTCACGAGGAATCTTCTTCTTCTTCTTGTATTACATAAAAGGAATGTGCAAGAATGACCTAAAAACATGAATACACCAAGTGCAATATATAAAGATCAGTACATAACGAAAAACCTAATATTCGTGAATGAGTGAGCTGGCAAGAAACAAATGTGCCGTCATTCTCGGTAGATAAATCTAATAAATCTCAATGAAGTGTCCCTAACATATACCGGCGTGACGACTATACATGTTAGAGAAACGAAAAACTGGTACGTGTCATCCTAGATCATCACATGTTGAGCTTGATATCTCAACACTCCCCCTCAAGCTCAACGCCATATCCTGTAATCCAAGCATCTCCCAAAACTTCTTCAACTTCTCAGCTCCATGTGCTTTGGTGAAAATATCAGCAACCTGCTCATCTGTTCTCACATAAACAAGATCAATATCACCTGCTAATACCTTCTCTCTGATGAAGTGATAATGTACCTCGTTATGCTTTGTTCTAGCATGGAAAACAAGGTTTCGTGCTAACTGTATGCTACTAAGATTATCACAATAGAGAGTGATAGGCTTTTGCACTTCCACACCTAAATCTGCAAGTAACATCTCCAGCCATGATGCCTCACATGCTGCCATTACGGCACCTCTATACTCAGCGTCTGTACTAGAAAAAGCAACAGTGGATTGCTTCTTACTACTCCATGTAATAGATGCACCTCGAAGTGAGAAAAGAAAGCCACTAGTAGATCTTCTATTTGGAGTACTACCTGCCCAATCTGCATCGGTGTATCCATGAACCCGCAAATCTACACCAGCTTCATAAAACAATGCATGATCCAAAGTAGCACTCACATATCGTAGACTGTGCCTCAGAGCATCCAAATGTGGCTTCCTAGGAACCTGCATAAATTGACTTTCAAGTCCAACAGTATAACTTAGATCAGGCCTTGTAATTGTGAGATATAGAAGACTTCCCACAATTTTTCTGTACATAGTAGCATTTTCCAATGCTTCACCTGATGTAGTATCCAATTTCAAATTTTGATCTAATGGCATAGAAATTGGCTTACAATCATCCATACCCTACTTTTGTAGCATATTCAAGGCATATTGCCTTTGTGACATCCATATACCTATTTCTGTATGTATAAACTCAATGCCCAAGAAATAGTGCAGCACATTAAGATATTTCATGTCAAATTCCTGCATAAGAAGTTTCTTTACCTCTTTGATGCTTTCTTCATTATCACCACTTACAATCAGGTCATCAACATAAATAGCCACAATAGTGATGCCATCATCAACCTTCCTTGCATATAGTGAGTAATCTGCATCACACATAGAGAACCCAATGCTGGTTAAGTAATCAACAATCCTTGCATGCCATGCACGAGGGGCTTGCTTCAGCCCATACAAAGCCTTTTGCAACCTGCAAACATATTCTGGATGCTTTGAATCTTCATATCCTTGTGGCTGGTCCATATATACTTCTTCCTATAACTTACCATGTAGGAAAGCATTCTTCACATCCATCCTTTTGTTGTAGCTAATGCAACAAGTGTTCTGATAGTACACATTTTAGCTACAAGGCTGAATGTTTCCTCATAATCAATGCCATATGTTTGTGCATAACCTTTAGCTACCAATCGTGCTTTATACCTGCTTATGCTACCATCAACATTATGCTTTACCTTGTAAACCCATTTGCAGCCTATGGGTTTCTTTCCTTGTGGCAATGGAACCAGCTTCCATGTATCATTTCCATAAAGTGCAGCCATCTCCTCATCCATAGCGTTTTCCCAATCTGCATTACCAATTGCATCTTCAAAACAAGAAGGTTCAGCATCTTGTATTACCTTTGTCATGTAAGCACAATGGCAAGCCATGTAACTATCATATGTCAATCATTGCACTAAATTACGCATCCTCCTAGATCTTCTTGGTCCTGGGTCACTTCTCCTTGTATCATCTGCATGTGTGCTTCTTACTCCTGGAGTCTTCACAAAGGGCAATCCAAGTTCCTCATCAAGACTCTTTTCTGAACCACTTGAATCTCCATCCACATCTTCAAAACCTGCACATGTTTTACTTCCAGCAGAAAGCTTTTCTTTACCTTTCTTGGATGTATTTGATGAATTTGTTGGACTAAAATTTCCCTACAATCTTCCACTCCATGGATTTGGCTTGGAGCTATTGCTTGGTGATGCATCTCGAACACTCAGATCTTGAGATTCTGCACTTGATTTTTCAGCATTTTCTTTTTCATTTGGTGAAAGATTCAGTCCTTCTTTGGCATCTGCATAGAAGCTTGACATTTCATCAAATACCACATCTCTACTCACCTTCACCTGTCGTGTGAGTGGGTTATAACATTTGTACCCCTTTTGCTCAAGCGAGTATCCAATGAAGACACATTTTTCTGCTTTCGGATCAAGCTTCATCCTCAACTCATCTAGAACATGTACATATGCAATACAACCAAAAACTCTCAGATGTGATAAGTTTGCCTTTTTACCTGTAAACTTCTCTTCAGGTGTAACTTGATGTACAGCAGCACTCGGAGTTCTGTTCATGATGTATACATCAATATGCATAGCTTCTGCCCAATAACAATGAGGCATATTCTTCTCAGCCATCAAGGCTCTTGCTATTTCTACAATATGTCTATTTCTTGCATTCAGAAACGCCATTCTGTTGTGGTGTGTACCTGCATGAAAACTGACGCCGAATTCCATGATTTTTTAAAAAACTGCTGAACTCATTTGACATGTATTCACATCCTCCATCCGATCTTAATGTCTGAATGTACTTCCCTGTCTGCTTTTCCACCATAGCTTTAAATTTTGGAAGTGAGTGAACACCTCGCTCTTCTCTTTCATGAAATATACCCATACTTTGCGTGTATGGTCATCAATGAAAGTAACATAAAACCTATAACTGCCCATAGATGTGGTCTTTTGCTGGACCCCAAACATCTATATGTACTACTTCTAGTACATTCTCACTATGCCTCTCATGTGGAAATGATGCTCTTGACTGTTTACCAAATTGACATGCTCCACATACCTTTTGCATTTCTGCAACTTTGAAATTTGGTAGTCCATGGACACTGTTCTTTGAGTGCATCAGTTTCAGCCTTTCCAAGTTTGCATGTCCAATCCGTTTGTGCCATATCTCTATATCTGCAATAACTCCTGCATCTTTTGCAAACATGGCTGCATTCATTTCAGGAATCTTCTCATTTAAGGTGAACATCCTACCCACTTTGTTTCCTCTGGCAACCAATCGTCCATCCTGCTTGTACTCTTCTACATATAATCCATCAGCATTGAACGTGACTTGTAATCCCTGGTCAACCATTTATCCAACAGAAACCAGATTCTTTGTTATATTTGGAACATGCAACACATCAGCGAGATGTTTTACCTTCCCTTCCTTCATAGACAATGCTATGTTTCCTGTATGCTTAGTAGGATGTGATGTATCATCACCTCTTTCAGCATATCCAGGAACTGGCATTTTCTGCAAACTACTAAACCATTCTGCATGACTGGTCATATGATTTGAAGCACCTGAATCAACATACCAGACATTATCATTTGATTTTGAAACACCAGCAGACATCGTATTCATCATGTGATGTTGAACCATAAATAGCTTCTCAGAATCATCTGCACTTGTGGATGCATAGTTGTTTTCCTGCCTTCTGTTATCTTGATTCTTCAACCTGCAATCACGTTCAAAGTGTCCAGGTTTACCACAATTCCAGCATCCATTAATATCCGTGAATTTTTTTTGGAAATTTCTGCGACCTCTTTGGCTTCCCCTGCCTCGAAACTGTCCTCTTCCTCTTGCATGATTCTGTTGTTGACCTTGGTCTTGGTTACTGTTTCCTCTTCCACTCCCAAAACCTCTACCTCTGCCTCTTCCTTTGCCAGAATACCTGCTCAGAACTAGGATTTCCTTGAGAGTTTGAATCGTCATCAAGATTCTTTTCTTCAATAATCAGCATAGATACCAGATCAGCAAAATTCGGAATATTTTCCCTGGTCTGTATGGAAGTTCTGAACTGCTTATATGCAGCTCCTAAACCACGAAGGCACGCTTCCACCTTATCATCATCAGCTACATTCACGCCAATAGATGCAAGTGACTCACATATGCTTTTGATTTTTAGAGTATAGTCACTTACCGACATGCTCTTCTTTTCCAATGTATGCAGCTCCTTCTTCAGTTGCAATTTCTGTGCCTTTGTATTAGTCTCATACAAAGTGACCAAACTGTTCCAAGCCTCTTTTGGAATCTTGGCATCCTGTATGTGTCCAATCCTACTATCCTGTATGCTTACAGATAGCCAATACATTAACTTTCGTGCTTCTTGATTCCATTCCTCATATGCTCTTAACTGGTATGCAATCCCGTTCTTCCTCATATGCTCTTAACTGGTATGCAATCCCGTTCCTTTCTGGTAACTGCGGAGCATTTTCATTCTCTCCTTCGATGTAGTTCCAGTAGCCTTTTCCCATCAGGAAATTCGTCATTCTGAATCTCCAAGCATGGAAGTTGTTCTGTCTAACTTATCGCTCATAAGCTGACTCATTCCATCTGTGTTTGCCATTTCTGCAACAATTCACAACACTGCAAGACACTGCAAGCAGCACTTCTACTTGAACACAGTCGCACTATGACATGACAGTTCGATCTCCGAAAAACATAGTTTTCATGTATCAACAGTACACAGAATCGCTTGAAATTCTGGATCTCGAATATATGAGTATTGCTGAACACAACGCAAGTTACAGTTTCTGAAACTCACCTGGTTTTTCTATGGGCCCCACCTTATGGGATCGAAACAGAGGTCGAGATGGCTCCAAAACTTCGATCTGACAAAAACAAGTGACCCTAAAGGGATAACTCTCAAAAAATATTTTGAGGTCTTCTACCTTCACGCCGATTGTTGTAGCAAATAGAGGCCGTTTGTGATATCGAGTTTTCTCCATGCCTTGGCGCATAGTCTTCACCGTCGCCTTCTCCACGAGCTCTCTACATGGCTCTGATACCATGTCACGAGGAAGGAGATAAGGAAGAGAGCTCACACACACACTCTCACTCTCAAGGAGAAGCACACACACAGATTGAGGCAAGGAAGAATCATCTTCCTCTTCTTCTTCTATTACATAAAAGCAATGTACAAGAATGACCCAAAAACAAGAATACAACAAGTGCAAGTTGGTACATAAGGAAAAACCTAATTTCCGCGAATGAGTGAGCTAGCAAAAAACAAATGAGCCATCACTCTTGGTAGATAAATCTAATAAAGCTCAATGAAGTATCCCTGACATATACTAGCGTGACCACTATACATGTCAGAGAAACAAAAAACTGGTACGTGTCATCCTGGATCATCACATGTTGAGCTTGATATCTCAAAAAGAGGAACATGTTGATAACCATAGCATGACCAGCGAGATTGATTTGCATACCTCTCCAATAGTTTAGCTTGTTTTCGAGTCTGGCGAGCACCTAGTTCCATCAATGTACCATAAAGACACCAAACCCCAAGGGAATCCCTAAAAGCCAAAAAATTTGGCCCTACGGAAATGTTTGACAGCCATGATCAACGAGAAAGTCGGGTTGTGACCCAATAATAGCTATGAAGGCGATCTTAGAGTGGTTGATTATGGAACCAGAGGCTTCACAAAAAGTATCCAGACACCTCTAGAACATCTCCAGGCTGGTACTATCATTGTGGACAAACGCGTTCATGTCATCGGCAAAAAGTCTCATGGTGATCTAGACGTGGTCATAAGGCAAACGAAGGCCTTTGATATTACGAGCTTCCACCTGGTGCTCCACCAGCCTACTAAGCCCTTCCGTGGCAATGGCAAAGAGAAGGGGAGCCAATGGGCACCCTTGTCTGATAGATCTTCTAAGTTTGATCAACTTCGAAAGTTTTCCATTAACGTTAATTTGGGACGATGCGTTTCCTAGAAGGGTCATAATCATCTTGGAGAATTACCTACTACATCCAAGATCTTTAAGCAACTGCAGAATATAGTCCCATTCCAACCTATTGTAGGCTTTATCAAAGTCGATCTTCAGGAGGTCCACATCATGTTTTGACTCTTTCGCAAAGTCAAGACCTTCCCAAATATCTATAATGGTTTCCAAAATTGACCTGCCTTTGATGAAACCTTTTTGGTCCTTGCTTAACCATGCTCTCAAATGGCTAGAGATTCTATTGGCAGTGACTTTGGGAATGATCTTATATGCCATTTGGAGCATCGTAATAGGGTGCGAGTTCTCTAATCTGTTCTTTTCCCCTTTTTTGTGTATTAACTTGATAATGCCATTGTTGAGACAAGATGGAAATGCGCCAAACTTAAGCACCTCTTGCCAAACCAGAAAAAGAGGGGTGACAACCACCAACTTGAAGGATTTAAAGAACTCATTAGTGAACCTATCAAGTCCCTGGCTTTTACCTGAAGGGAGAGCATCAATGACCTCAATGATTTCTACTTCTGAGATAGGGGCATCGAGCAAGGAACGAAGGCTGAGTGGTATCCTATGGGGGAAAACCCTAGATATGGTTGCCATGCAGTCCCTTCTATGGTGAGAGAGGGGGTTGGAGGTCCCCAGGAGTCTCGTGAAGTGCCCTTCAATGATCCCAAAATTATCTTCTTCCGTATTGCATACATTGCCATTTTAGTCTAGCAATAGGGGGATCGATTCTCTGTTATGTTTGCTTTTAAGGATGCGGCACATCTCTTTGGTGGGTTTATCGGCTTTGCCAACCTACCACTCCTTGAAGAAAGTTAGCAAATTTTTCCTTTGTATTTTTTCCTCGTATCTCAAGAGCGCTCTGATTTTTTGTAGAGCTTTCTGGGATTGAGATTTTCCTTTGTTCACTTCCTCCTCGAGCCTCTAGAGTCTATGATAAAGAGCTTCTCTACGAGCCTGCCGCACAGTCTCAATCATCTTCTTGGATCTAATCATGATCTGTCGTAACTTATCGATCGCACGTCTCTAGCACTTGGCTGGGAATGAGCCGGAGGCGAACACCTCCCTCCACACATCAGCAATTTCTTGATGGACAGAAGGGAGAGAGAAGGAGGCCGAACTGGCCTGGAACCAAGGAACCTTACGGATCTTGGTGAAACGTTGGAAAGTGATAACAATCGGGTAGTGATCAGAGATGGTGAGGTCAGTGCATTGCAAGAGAGAAGGGTGGCCCCATTGATGAGTAAATCTCTGCAAAATGTAGCATCTATTGAGTCTAGCTTTCCTCAGGTCCTCGCCCACTTAGAGGTTTGACCACAAAAAGCCATTCGAATCTTTGAATTCAATCAAATCCAAGTGCAGTTTGGTTTTATCCTGCATTTCTTTCTCTAGACTATCGATGACCCTGCCATTGGCCTTCCATCTTTCCATAGGGTCCTCCACCATGTTGAAGTCACCACAAATAAGCTTCAGCCCAATAACAATGAGGAATATTCTTCTCAGCCATCAAGGCTCTTGCTATTTCTACAATATGTCTATTTTTTGCATTTAGAAACGCCATTCTGTTTTGGTGTGTACCTGCATGAAAACTGACGCCGAATTCCATGATTTTTTAGAAAACTACTGAACTCATTTGACATGTATTCACCTCCTCCATCAGATCTTAATGTCTGAATGTACTTCCCTGTCTGCTTTTCCACCATAGCTTTAAATTCTGGAAGTGAGTGAACACCTCGCTCTTCTCTTTCATGAAATATACCCATACTTTGCGTGTATGGTCATCAATGAAAGTAACATAAAACCTATAACTGCCCATAGATGTGGTCTTTTGCTGGACCCCAAACATCTATATGTACTACTTGATGGAGAGTGTTAATATCCAAAAGAACAAGTTGACCTTGAATTTAGATCACTTCTATATCAAGATCAACTTTAGAGTCCACCTAATTTAGAGAATCTTCACCAAATTATCAGAAAATTGATTATTCTGAAAAATTCAGTTTCTTCAGAAAAGTCTGCTGCAGATTAGTCACTCATTGACTAATCAATCCTGTAAAGTTTTTGATAAAACTTTGCACAACACTTCGCCTTAAGGTTGCGCAACTTTGCCAAGTTAAATCTCTCAAAAAGATTAAGTACACACTGAGAAATGTGTGAAACACTTTACCTATGTCTGAAAGTGCTTCTCTGCAATGGCGACTTTGACACCTGCAACTTCTTAGCACTGGTTCTCCCAACTCTGAACCCGTTTGATCAAGATCTTCTAGCCATAGATAGCTTACCTTCCAACTTAAATTTTGAGCCCTCACTTGTGTAAAACTTTACACTGTGGACTGAGCACTGACCATTTCTTTGAAGATGAAATGTGCGCCAGATTTTTCGACTCTCAGAATATCTTCACATATGAATGTTCCTAAACAAAATTCTCACAGCCTGATTGAAATTAATCTCTCAAATTCTAGCCATAGATAGATTAGCTATGGACTTAGATACGTGCAAAAGGATTCTTCAAAAGAGTAAACACAGAAGGAGAATGGGAGAAAAGATCGACGCGCAGAATTCTACAATATTTTCTTCTTCATTACTTTTCATACATATGGTTGATGATACATACAATGTTCATCACCTCTTCTCCTATTCTTCTCTATCTGATCTATATCACTCTCTCCTACTATGAATACGTATCTGTAGATATATATACGAGTCTAACTCGTCATCTTTTTCAAAATACATTGAACTATTTACAAGAGTAATATACAAAAGAAAACATTTTCTGATTCTATTTTCTTCCTCTGAAAGTAATCTTCATTCTTCCACATATCTTTTCACTTTGATCTTCATATAATCACTATTGATGATTGCTCTGCTCCAACAGCTCCCCCTCAATCTTCAATTGTGATTACCTGCATTTTCTTTATTCCTGCCATATCTTTAAACCTCTGCAATTTAGGTCCATCCAAACTTTTAGTCATCATATCTGCAAGTTGATCTTTTGTAGGGGTGTGTATGACTTCAATTTCCTTCTCAATGACCTTCTCTCTCAGAAAATGATACTGTATTTCAATATGCTTAGTTCTAGCATGAAATACAGGATTAGCTGCCAAGTATAATGAACTCATATTGTCTCCACAAATAATAGGAGTACTCTGAATCACATCAAAAACTTTCAAAAGTGTCTTTAGCCATATTACCTCTTTTGCAGCTTCCACCATACCTTTATATTCTGCCTCTGTAGATGACAAAGCAACTGTATGTTGCTTCTTGGAACACCATGAAATCAATTTGTCTCCTACATAGCACAAGTATCCATGTGTTGATCTTCTATCATCCACATTACCTGCCCAATCTGCATCACTATATATCTTGATTCTTGTATCTGAAGTAAACCCATAGTACAACCCTTCTTTGAGTGTACCCTTGATGTACCTAAGTACTCTTTGTCCTGCAATCCAATGTTCCTTTCTAGGACAATGCATGAATTGTGAAAGCACACCAACTGCATATGACAAGTCAGGCCTTGTCAATGTAGCATAAATCAAGCTACCAACCAGACTTTGATAGAGTTTCATATCTCTGAACTCTTCTCCTCCAAACCTAGACAATTTATGGTTCACTTCCAAAGGTGTAGGTGCAACCCTGCAATCTTCCATTTTAAATTTGGTTAGCAAATTTTTAAGATACCTTTCTTGGGTCACATATACTCCATGTTGAGTATAAGAAATCTCCATTCCCAAGAAGAATGATAGGTTCCCCAAATCACTGATTTTAAACTCTTTCTCCATCTGCTTCTTGATCATTTGTATTCCCTTATCATCTGTTCCTGTAAGTATTATGTCATCAACATAAATACACACATAAATGAACCCATCTTCACTTGCTTTGACTAGCAAGCTACTATCTGCCTTTGATGCTTGAAATCCAAGATCATTCAAGAATTTTACAAGCCTATAATTCCAAGCCCTTGGGGCTTGCTTCAATCCATACAAAGCTCTTTTGAGCTTACATACATAATTTGGACTCACTTGATCTTTGAACCCATCTGGTTGCTCCATGTAGACTTCATCTGAAATGTAACCATTCAAGAAAGCATTTTTAACATCTAATTGAGATAACTTCCAACCTTTGCAAGCTGCAATTGCTATGAGTGTCCTGATGGTTGTCATCTTTGCCACAGGACTATAAGTCTCATCATAATCCACTCCATATGTCTGTGCATACCCTTTCACAACAAGTCTAGCTTTGTACCTAGACACACTTCCATCTACAAATCTCTTTGTTTTATAAACCCACTTACATCCAATGATCTTCTGACTATTAGGTTTAGGAACCAAATCCCATGTTTGATTCTCTATCAATGCATCATACTTCTCTTGCATAGCATCTTCCCAATTCTTCTTCCCTTTGGCTTCTTCATATGTAGAAGGGTCTTCATCTGCTTTTACCAAATAAGCATAATCTTTAGTAGTTAAGAATGAAGTGTCATAGCTATACCTTGTAGGTTGCCATTTGTGCCTAGATGATCTCCTAACTTCTGCACTTCTTGAGGTTTCTGGTTCATCACATTCTGGATCAAACCTTGGCCTCTCTTCAACTTCAATCTGCACTTCATTACTCTCACTTTCATCAAGTAATTGAATCTTTGCTTTACCTTTCCTTTGTTCCACTACTTCTTCATCATCTGCATGTACATTATATTTACCTGCATACCAAGTACCTTGCTCATCAAATGTAACATCCTTGGATACAATAAATTGCTTTGTGGATGGACTCCACAACCTGTATCCCATTTGCTTATCATCATAACCAATGAATACATACTTCTCTGCCTTAGGCTCCAACTTATGTCTCAATTGAGATGGCACATATGCATATGCCAAGCATCCAAATATTCTGCAATGATCCAAGGTAGGTTTCTTACCCCACCAAGCTTCATATGGTGTCATACCCTGCAAAGCTTTACAAGGCAATCTATTAACCAAATATGTAGCTGTATTAACAGCCTCAGCCCACAAATAATTTGGGCAATTCTTCTCTTTCATCATGGACCTTGCAAACTCAACAAGAGTCCTATTTCTTCTTTCTGCTACCCCATTTTGTTGAGGAGAGTACCTGCAAGTAACTTCTCTCTTTATACCTGCATTCCACAAATAATCATTGAACTCATTTGAAAAATACTCTCCCCCTCCATCTGACCTTAGTCTCTTCAATTTTTGACCTGTAATCCTTTCTGCATATGCATGATAGTGTTTAAATGTATTAAACACTTCTGACTTTTCCTTAATCACATAAATTGTGATCCACCTGGTAGCATCATCAACATATATGACATAATATCTTGAACCATTTATACTAAAGTCCTTTGAAGGACCCCACACATCTGTATGCACCAATTCAAGTCTTTCTGAATACATAAACCCATGCTTGGAGTAGGATTGCTTATGAGCCTTACCTAATTGACATGCCTCACATCTGTATGTCATGTGTTGACCTGCAATGTTAGGCAATCCAAGCACTAAATCATTGTTGATCATTTCTTTGATACCTCTTTCATTAAAGTGTCCAAGTCTTTTGTGCCAAAGATCCAATTCTGACACCTTCTGCTCTCCATATGTGAACATAGCATGTCCAACATTTCCTTGTACCTTCAATGTGAAGAGCCTTCCTTCTTTCTTTCCTGCAATAACTTGTTTATACCCTTGACTAGGGTCTTCAACATAAACTCCATCATCGGTAAACCTTACCTCATAACCTTTTTCCACAATTTGACCTACACTGATCAAATTCTTTGGAATTGTGGGAACATAAAGTACCTTACTCAGAAGAGTGCTCCCATCCTTAGCTTTGACTGAACCAATTGACTTTACCTTATGCTTTGTATTATCACCTGTCTGAACTGTATGATTAATTGCATTATGATCTAGGTCAGTCATCAAAGCAATATTTCCACTCAAATGATTACTACATCCTGAATCAATATAAAACACTCTCATGTCCTCATGTGAAGTTTCACATGTATTCATAATGAGAGTTGAGTCCTCCTTTTGATCTGATGCATAGTTGTAGTAGGTGTTATTATAGGATTGACTTTGGAAGTTTCTTCCACCACCTCTTCCAAAAGAATTCCTACCACCTCTACCTCTGAAATTTCCTCTCTGAAATCTACCTCCTCTTCCTCTTTGATTAAAGTTCTGATAATTACCATTGTTTTGATTATTATGCCAACAATCATGAGATAGATGATTGGTCTTACCACATATCCAACAAGCTCTTGCATTATCTTTGTTGTTTCTGCCTCTTCCTCTACTTCTGCCATTTCCTCTTCCTCTTATGAAATTTGCTTGGTTTGATGTACCTTCTTCTTCACTTGATTGTTGCTTTCCTTTGTTGGCTTTCTTCTTGTCTTTAGAATACATTGCATGACCTGCACTCTTATCAACATCTCCTTTGACATCATTCTCAAAAGTTAACATATGACCTAACAATTGATTCAAGTCAGGAGTAAAATGATCTAATGAAAGTTCTGTAGATAAAATGAAAGGCTTCCACTTCTCATCTCCTCTTAGCCCTGTGAGTATTTGTCTTACCAATTTGTCTTCTTCAATATCTTCATCAACTGCACCTAGAGAATCTGCAATGTCCTTCATCTTTGTCACATAATCAGAGATTGATTGTGAGGCCTTCTTCTTGAAGGTAGTAAACTCTGCCCATAGTGAAGCCTTCCTTGATTTGGTTGTATTTTGGAAATGCTCTTCCAAAGCATTCCAAATGTCACAAGCACTCTCAAGTCCTCTAATGTGAGGAAGCAAATAGTCATTGACTGCCATGTAGATGATGCTTCTTGCTTGAGCATCCTTCTTCATCCAATTCTTCAAATCTGCAAGCTCCTCCCTAGTTGGAACACTAGGATCTCTGAATTCTGGCTTTTCTTCATCTCCTGTGATGTATCCTATCAGATCTTTGCTCATAAGATGAGCTTCCATCCTCATAGACCAAGCAGGATAGTTCTCTCTATCCAACTTTTCAATTTGGAGACTATCTCCCATCTTTACTTCACCTGTAGCTTCAAATCTTTAACCTTTACAAATAATAAATGTACCTTTACTTCGAATGTTGCTCCTTCTGATCCTTTTGATGCTCTTTGTATGTCTTCCTTCAAGTTTTCTTCAACCTTTACCCTTCTGCACCTTCAAGATGTAAAGATTTGTACTTCTGCAATAGTCGGAGTCTTCTTCACTTCAATTTTGACACAACCTGCTCTGATACCACTGATGGAGAGTGTTAATCTCCAAAAGAACAAGTTGACCTTGAATTTAGATCACTTCTATATCAAGATCAACTTTAGAGTCCACCTAATTTAGAGAATCTTCACCAAATTATCAGAAAATTGATTATTCTGAAAAATTCAGTTTCTTCAGAAAAGTCTGCTGCAGATTAGTCACTCATTGACTAATCAATCCTGTAAAGTTTTTGATAAAACTTTGCACAACACTTCGTCTTAAGGTTGCGCAACTTTGCCAAGTTAAATCTCTCAAAAAGATTAAGTACACACTGAGAAATGTGTGAAACACTTTACCTATGTCTGAAAGTGCTTCTCTGCAATGGCGACTTTGACACCTGCAACTTCTTAGCACTGGTTCTCCCAACTCTGAACCCGTTTGATCAAGATCTTCTAGCCATAGATAGCTTACCTTCCAACTTAAATTTTGAGCCCTCACTTGTGTAAAACTTTACACTGTGGACTGAGCACTGACCATTTCTTTGAAGATGAAATGTGCGTCAGATTTTTCGACTCTCAGAATATCTTCACATATGAATGTTCCTAAACAAAATTCTCACAGCCTGATTGAAATTAATCTCTCAAATTCTAGCCATAGATAGATTAGCTATGGACTTAGATACGTGCAAAAGGATTCTTCAAAAGATTAAACACAGAAGGAGAATGGGAGAGAAGATCGACGTGCAGAATTCTACAATATTTTCTTCTTCATTACTTTTCATACATATGGTTGATGATACATACAATGTTCATCACCTCTTCTCCTATTCTTCTCTATCTGATCTATATCACTCTCTCCTACTATGAATACGTATCTGTAGATATATATACGAGTCTAACTCGTCATCTTTTTCAAAATACATTGAACTATTTACAAGAGTAATATACAAAAGAAAACATTTTCTGATTCTATTTTCTTCCTCTGAAAGTAATCTTCATTCTTCCACATATCTTTTCACTTTGATCTTCATATAATCACTATTGATGATTGCTCTGCTCCAACACTACTTCTAGTACATTCTCACTAACATGCTTATCATGTGGAAATGATGCTCTTGACTGTTTACCAAATTGACATGCTCCACATACCTTTTGCATTTCTGCAACTTTGAAATTTGGTAGTCCATGGACACTCTCCTTTGAGTGCATCAGTTTCAGCCTTTCCAAGTTTGCATGTCCAATCCGTTTGTGCCATATCTCTATATCTGCAATAACTCCTGCATCTTTTGCAAACATGGCTGCATTCATTTCAGGAATCTTCACATTTAAGGTGAACATCCTACCCACTTTGTTTCCTTTGGCAACCAATCGTCCATCCTGCTTGTACTCTTCTACATATAATCCATCAGCATTGAACGTGACTTGTAATCCCTAGTCAACCATTTATCCAACAGAAACCAGATTCTTTGTTATATTTGGAACATGCAACACATCAACGAGATGTTTTACCTTCCCTTCCTCCATAGACAATGCTATGTTTCCTGTATGCTCAGTAGGATGTGATGTATCATCACCTGTTTCAGCATATCCGGGAACTGGCATTTTCTGCAAACTACTAAACCATTCTGCATGACTGGTCATATGATTTGAAGCACCTAAATCAACATACCAGAGATTATCATTTGATTTTGAAACACCAGCAGACATCGTATTCATCATGTGATGTTGAACCATAAATAGCTTCTCAGAATCATCTGCACTTGTGGATGCATAGGTGTTTTCGTGCCTTCTGTTATCTTGATTCTTCAACCTGCAATCACGTTCAAAGTGTCTAGGTTTACCACAATTCCAGCGTCCATTAATATCCACCAAAATTTTTTGGAAATTTCTGCGACCTCTTTGGCTCCCCCTGCCTGGAAACTCTCCTCTTCCTCTTGCATGATTCTGTTGTTGACCTTGGTCTTGGTTACTGTTTCCTCTTCCACTCCCAAAACCTCTACCTCTACCTCTTCCTTTGCCAGAATACCTGCTCAAAACTAGGATTTCCTTGGGAGTTTGATTCCTCACTAAGATTCTTTTCTTCAATAATCAGCATAGATACCAGATCAACAAAATTCAGAATATTTTCCCTGGTCTGTATGGAAGTTCTGAACTGCTTATATGTAGCTCCTAAACCACGAAGGCACGCTTCCACCTTATCATCATCATCTACATTCACGCCAATAGATGCAAGTGACTCACATATGCTTTTGATTTTTAGAGTGTAGTCACTTACCGACATGCTCTTCTTTTCCAATGTATGCAGCTCCTTCTTGAGTTGCAATTTCCGTGCCTTTGTATTAGTCTCATACAAAGTGACCAAACTGTTCAAAGCCTCTTTTGGAGTCTTGGCATCCTGTATGTGTCCAATCCTGCTATCCTCTATGCTAACAGATAGCCAATACATTACCTTTCGTGCTTCTTGATTCCATTCCTCATATGCTCTTAACTGGTATGCAGTCCCGTTCCTTTCTAGTACTTGCGGAGCATTTTCATTCTCTCCTTCGATGTACTTCCAGTAGCCTTTTCCCATCAGGAAATTTGTCATTCTGAATCTCCAAGCATGGAAGTTGTTCTTGTCTAGCTTATCGCTCATAAGCTGACTCATTCCATCTGTGTTTGCCATTTGTGCAACAATTCACAACACTGCAAGACACTGCAAGCAGCACTTCTACTTGAACACTATCGCACTATGACGTGACAGTTCGATCTCAGAAAAACATAGTTTTCATGTATCAACAGTACACGGAATCGCTTGAAATTCTGGATCTCGAATATATGAGTGTTGCCGAACAGAACGCAAGTTACAATTTCTGAAACTCACCTGGTTTTTCTATGGGCCCCACCTTATGGGATCGAAACAGAGGTCGAGGTGGCTCCCAAACTTCGATCTGACAAAAACAAGTGACCCTAAAGGGATAACTCTCAAAAAATATTTTGAGGTCTTCTACCTTCACGCGGATTTTTGTAGCAAATAGAGGCCGTTTGTGATATCGAGTTTTCTCCATGCCTTGCCGCATAGTCTTCACCGTCCCCTTCTCCACGAGCTCTCTACATGGCTCTGATACCATGTCACGAGGAAGGAGATAAGGAAGAGAGCTCACACACACACTCTCACTCTCAAGGAGAAGCACACACACAGATTGAGGCAAGGAAGAATAATCTTCCTCTTCTTCCTCTATTACATAAAAGGAATGTACAAGAATGACCCAAAAACAAGAATACAACAAGTGCAATATATAAAGATTGGTACATAAGGAAAAACCTAATGTCCGCGAATGAGTGAGCTGGCAAGAAACAAATGTGCCATCACTCTTGGTAGATAAATCTAATAAAGCTCAATGAAGTATCCCTCACATATACTGGCGTGACCACTATACATGTCAGAGAAACGGAAAACTGGTACGTGTCATCCTGGATCATCACATGCTGAGCTTGATATCTCAACAAGAGGAACGTGTTGATAACCATAGCATGACCAGCGAGATTGATTTGCATACCTCTCCAATAGTTTAGCTTGTTTTCGAGTCTGGCGAGCACCTAGTTCCACCGATGTACCATAGAGACACCAAACCCCAAGGGAATCCCTAAAAGCCAAAAAATTTGGCCCTACGGAAATGTTTGACAGCCATGATCAGCGAGAAAGTCGGATTCTGACCCAATAATAGCTCTGAAGGCAGTCTTAGAGTGGTTGATTATGGAACTAGAGGCTTCACAAAAAGTATCCAAACACCTCTAGAACATCTCCAGGCTGGTACTATCATTGTGGACAAACGTGTTCATGTCATCGGCAGAAAGTCTCATGGTGATCTAGACGTGGTCATAAGGCAAACGAAGGCCTTTGATATTACCAGCTTCCACCTGGTGCTCCACCAGCCTATAAGCCCTTCCGTGGCAATGGTAAAGAGAAGGGGAGCCAATGGGCACCCTTTTCTGATAGATCTTCTAAGTTTGATCAACTTCGAAAGTTTTCCATTAACATTAATTTGGGACGATGCGTTCCTAGAAGGGTCGTAATCATCTTGGTGAATTACCTACTACATCCAAGATCTTTAAGCAACTGCAGAATATAGTCCCATTCCAACCTATTGTAGGCTTTATCAAAGTCGATCTTGAGGAGGTCCACATCATGTTTTGACTCTTTCGCAAAGTCAAGACCTTCCCAAATATCTATAATGGTTTCCAAAATTGACCTGCCTTTGATGAAACCTTTTTGGTCCTTGCTTAACCATGCTCTCAAATAGCTAGAGATTCTATTGGCAGTGACTTTGGCAATGATCTTATATGCCATTTGGAGCATCGTAATAGGGTGTGAGTTCTCTAATCAGTTCTTTTCCCCTTTTTTGTGTATTAACTTGATAATGCCATTGTTGAGACAAGATGGAAATGCGCCAAACTTAAGCACCTCTTGCCAAACGAGAAAAAGAGGGGTGACAACCACCAACTTGAAGGATTTTAAAGAACTCATTAGTGAACGTGTCAAGTCCCTGGCTTTTACCTGAAGGGAGAGCATCAATGACCTCAATTATTTCTACTTCTGAGATAGGGGCATCGAGCAAGGAACGAAGGCTGAGTGGTATCCTATGGGGGAAAACCCTAGATATGGCTACCATGCAGTCCCTTCTATGGTGAGAGAGGGGGTTGGAGGTCCCCAGGAGTCTCGTGAAGTGCCCTTCAATGATCCCAAAATTATCTTCTTCCGTATTGCATACATTGCCATTTTAGTCTAGCAATAGGGGGATCGATTCTCTGTTATGTTTGCTTTTAAGGATGCGGCACATCTCTTTGGTGGGTTTATCGGCTTTTCCAGCCCACCACTCCTTGAAGAAAATTAGCAAATTTTTCCTTTGTATTTCTTCCTCGTATCTCAGGAGCGCTCTGATTTTTTGTAGAGCTTTCTGGGATTGAGATTTTCCTTTGTTCACTTCCTCCTCGAGCCTCTAGAGTCTATGATAAAGAGCTTCTCTACGAGCCTGCCGCACAGTCTCAAGCATCTTCTTGGATCTAATCATGATCTGTCGTAACTTATCGATCGCACGTCTCTAGCACTTGGCTGGGAATGAGCCGGAGGCGAACACCTCCCTCCACACATCAGCAATTTCTTGATGGATAGAAGGGAGAGAGAAGGAGGCCGAACTGGCCTGGAACCAAGGAACCTTACGGATCTTGGTGAAAGGTTGGAATGTGATAACAATTGGGTAGTGATCAGAGATGGTGAGGTCAGTGCATTGCAAGAGACAAGGGTGGCCCCATTGATGAGTAAATCTCTGCAAAATGTAGCATCTATTGAGTCTAGCTTTCCTCAGGTCCTCGCCCACTTGGAGATTTGACCACGAAATGCCATTCGAATCTTTGAATTCAATCAAATCCAAGTGTAGCTTGGTTTTATCCCGCATTTCTTTCTATAGACTATCGATGACCCTGCCCTTGGCCTTCCATCTATCCATAGGGTCCTCCACCATGTTGAAGTCACCACTAATAAGCGATCCGATGATGGAACTTTCACTATCCATGTTATCTTCATTACTAGTAGTAAAGCCGTCTCCTTTTCTTGTAGTGAAACCCTCCTGGAAGGTTTCTTTATTGTCAGGGATCTCTAGGGCTTTAACATTGGTGTCCACCTTAAGTTTGTTCCTACCTGGGTAGTCGAACTCATTGATCTCCTTTTCCAGATTGCAAAACAATTTCCTGGAGGGGGTATCTGGCATGTTGTTTCGCTCAGGGGTCGCCCTAAGGCTTCTTTTCTTTCTTCTTCTCACTTCGATGAACCCGTCTGCATCAGCTTCTAGATTAACGGGGCCCTTGACTTCCTCTTCTTTTGCCGGGTGATTCAATGTCCTTTTGTTGTCATGAGCATTTCTGGGGGCTTCTTGATGTTGCTTGCTTTTTTGTCTCAATGGGCAATCTTTAATCCTGTGAACGAAAGCACGAATTGGGAAGGTTTCTTTAATTGATGTCTTGCTCCCATACATCCCCTTCACCCAAGTCCACTTTGATCTTCGATGGAAGCGACATGTTGAGGTCAACCTCGACACAGATTTGAGGGTGCCAACGAGCATTGAACGAGTGTCTTGCACCTTCATAAATGAGACCACCAATGTCCGACACGAAGTTGTACAAGAAGTACAGTAGGTTAGGGAGCTCAACCTAGAGAGAGTACCGGAGGGATTTCGATTTGTGGGGAGTAAAATCAGTGGACCATTTGAATAGGGACAGGTTCGTCCACCTGAGTTGCCAGGTTCCGACACTTAGGGCCCGAAACACTATATCTTCATTTTCAAA
>CM035409.1:60823001-60895501 GCA_020310875.1 Ceratopteris richardii
TCCTCACCCATGTTGATCAAAGAAATCTCTTGCCTCTCTAGCATCTAGCTCACCTCGATCTGCTACTACTTTCTCAACATATCCAAATCTAGATAATACTTCCTCTAAAAGAAAGAAGCATACATTATAGGTAGTATTAGAATGAAGTGCTCGACCTTCAACATGATTAATTAAATCTTCACATGCAAGTACTATATACCTCATACCTCTATTGCTTTTACGCATAGTCACAAGGTCGACTACCCACTTGTAATAAATACAAGGTGGATAAGTGAGATGTAAAGGATCTCTATATTTGATGGAGGAATGTAACTGACATGTAGTACATGTGCTCGTAAAATCTTTTACAAGTACATACATCTTTGGCCACCAATAACTTCTTGAATCTTTTCATATGTTGCTACGAAACCCTTATGACCAGCCCATAGGCTTTCATGCATATCCCTCATAAGTTGCATTTGTAAATTTTGTAAGCCTAACACTCTTTGTGCATTTGTAACATTTTTGTTACACTACTAAGGAAACCAATTAGATAGGACCAAGGAGATGGGTTTCATGAGAGAGCATTGGCAGGTGCTAATGTGATTTGATTAGTGGTTAGGATTGCCATAGTCATGGCATTAGCTCTATGAATTAGAGCATAGATCCCTTTGACTTTGTCTTGCTTCCTACTAGCAAGTTAGATTGGAATAGGAAGGTTTATCCACTCTCACATGTTGACTAGAAGAAAGCTAAACTAGTGCAAGGATATGGGACTCATTTGAGTCCACCTATATATTCTGTTATATATATATATATATATATATATATATATATATATATATATATATATATATATATATATATATATATATATATATATATATATATATATATATATATATATATATATATATATATATATATATATATATATGTGTGTGTGTGTGTGTGTGTGTGTGTGTGTGTGTGTGTGGAATACACCTCTAACTTAACATAGGTATGATACCATGAATTTCAAGAAGGATCCACTAGTATGGGATGGTGGAAACAACTTCCATTTGAGTAGTCTTCTTCTATGGCCAGGGAGAAAGGAACTCATCATTCATGGGGATATGTCTAACTAGATCAGAGAATAGCTCTTAGAAGAAATTCTCTTTGCATTTGGAGTTATCATTCATAGTTTATGGATGATTTATCTTCCAATAGAGTATGAATTGTGTGCTTTTATCTCCATAGAAATCACATACTCAATTTATATTCATGATGGATGATTCTATTAGTGTGGATGGATCATATAGATCCATGTAGAGAGGATGGTTGTCAGATAGTTTCTTTAGTATAGATCTTTAGTAGAGAGGATGGTTACGTACTTATGTATGTATGCATGTACGCATAAACATATGTACGTATGTATGTATATATGTATGTATGTAACTATTTATGTATGTATGTAAGTAAGTACGTAAGTGTTGACACTCAAGGTCAATCAAAGCATGGAAGCACATCAAGGAAGTGGATACACAAGAAGACAAAGCATGTGGTGCGCTCCAAGAAGCACATGTAAAATTTTTAAAACAAATCCCTATTAAAATAGTGATTTTGATCAGTAAAAACCATTGTAAATACCATTTCTAATTTTCGCAATTCCATTTTGTTCAAGCTGAGTCGTCCTCGAGCTTGAGGAGTATTAGAACTATCTTCCTACCAATTTTCATAATGTTTAGACTCCGTTGGAGCCCCCAAATAAGCCTTGGAACCTAATTTTTAACTAGGCCAGACACTAGGTCTAGACAGGGCCAAAACCACTCAAAAAACTATAAAAAGGGCCGGAGAGCTCATTTTTAAGGCTAGCTTGTTGTATATTTGAGCTTTTCTAAGAGAATTCTTTTGTAATCGAAGTCCTTCCATTGTTCCACTCTTTGCTCTTACCTTGTGCACGTGTGTGTGTATGTGTGTGCATGCTTATGTGCTTTCACTCATGCAATTGTGCCATCACTTGCTCACGGTCTTCATACCAGTCCTTGCGTCTCCAGGGATTGACATTTATGAGGTGAATCTCCTCACATTGGTACTTGCCATTGTGCTAGAGTGACACCAAATTTGGCACCATTGTTGGGGAGAGAGCTTGAAGGACAAGCGCGTGATGGTAATACGTAGAGTTGCAACGTTGGAAGGTAAACAAATCACCATTTTTAGTTCAATTTCTGAGTTTTGCTTCATCTCCATCATCATCATCACCACCATCTCCTCTCATCTTCACCTTCTCTGATTTTTCTTGCCTTTTTTAACCATACATCCCCTATTTTTGCCTCTTCTTCTTCACTCTTGGCTATGCGAGGAGTCAGAGAGAGTTTAGATCTAAAGCATGGATGAAATACAGAGATTTGCACCACAAAAATATCAAAAATCTGAGTGGCGGTATCGCAGAGTGACAACCTAATGGTAAAGAGGCTGAGAAAATAGGGTAGGAACATTTGTATATGAAGAAGTAATGAGTGTCTTTTGAAACAAGCACAATCTCGATGATCAAAGAATTGATCAGATCTCAGTGCATAGTGTAAATTCTTACACAAATTAGGAGTCAAAATCTAAGTTGAAAGGTAAGATATCTATGGCTAAAAACATTTGAATAAAAAGCATTTAGTTTGGGAGAATCATGCATTAGAAGTTGTAGGTGTCAAATCGACTATACAAAAGTACAGTTTCAGACATAGGTACATTGTTTGAATCATATCTCAAGATTTGCTTCTTTTGAGAAGTTTTAACTTGAAGAAGGTGTGCAACCTTTAGGGGACACCTTGTACAAAGTTTCATCACAAACTTTACACATCTGATCAGTTCATGGATGAATTAAGTGCAGCAGACTTTTCTGTGTAATGACTTTCTTCACAGTTAGCTAAAGTCTTGATAATTTGGCATTGGTCTTCTAAAATTGGTTGAGGTTTTGAGTTATTCTTGATATAGAGGTGCTCTAACATCAAGGATAGCTTGTCTTTTGGAGATTAACACTCTTCATTAGTGGTATCAAAGCAAGAATCATCAGAATTGAAGAAAAGGAAGTCCCAGAGTGCTCCAGATATACAAAATTAACATTTGAAGACTCAAAAAGACAAAGTGTGAATGAAAAGCTAAAGGGAGACACATGAGAGCAATGAAAAGGATTAGAAGTAGTAAATTTTAAAGCTAAGGTACATTCATTCCTTATAAGGTTGAAGATTTCATAGTACAGGTGAAGAAAGGATGGGAGATAGTCTCCAACTTAAGAAGTTGGATAGAGAGAACTTTCCAACTTGGTCTATGAGGATGGAAGCTCATCTTATGAGCAAAGATCTGATGGGATACATCACAAGAGAAGAAGGAAAGCCGAAGTTTAAAGATCCTAGTGTTCCAACTAGCGAGGAGCTTGCAGATTTCAAGATTTGGATGAAGAAGGGTGCTCAAGCAAAGAGCATAATCTACATGGTAGTGAATGATTACTTGCTTCTTCATATCAGAGGACTTGAAAGTGCAAGTGATATATGGAGTGCTTTGGAAGAGCATTTTCAGAATACAATAAAGTCAAGGAAGGCATCTTTGTGGGAAGAGTTTACCACATTCAAGAAGAAGGCTTCTCAATCCATTTCTGATTATGTAACAAGGATGAAGGACATTGCAGATGCATTAGGAGTAGTTGATGAAGATATTGAAGAGGACAAATCGGTAAGGCAAATCCTCACACATTTGAGAGGAGATGAGAAATGGAAGCCATTTATTTTGTCTACTGAATTATCACTAGATCATTTCACTCTTGATTTGAATAAATTGTTAGGACATATGCTAACTTTTGAGAATGATATCAAAGGAGATGTTGATAAGAGTGCAGGTCATGCAATGTATTCTAAAAACAAGAAAAAATATATCAAAGGAAAGCAACAATCAGTTGAAGGTGAAGTTACTCCAAGTCAAGCAAATTTGTCAAGACAAAGAGAAAGTGGCAGAAGTAGAGGAAGAGGCAGAAATAACAAAGATAATGTCAGAGCTTGCTGGATATGTGGTAAGACCAATCATCTATCTCATGAATGTTGGCATAATAATCAAAGCAATGGTAAATTTAATCAAAATTTTAACCAAAGAGGAAGAGGTGGAAGAAATCAGAAAGGAAATTTTAGAGGTAGAGGTGGTAGGAGTTTTTTTGGAAGAAATGGAGGAAGAAACTTCCAAAACCAATCCTACAATAACACATACTACAATTATGCATCAGATTAGAAAGAAGATTCAACTCTTATTATGAATGCAACATGTGAAGCTTCAAATGAAGACTTAAGAGTATTCTATATTGACTCAGGGTGTAGCAATCACCTAAGTGGAAACATTGCTTTGATGACTGATTTGGATCATAAGGCAATCAATAATACAGTTCAAACAAGTCACAACAAAAAGGACAAGGTGAAGTCAATTGGATCCATTAAATCCAAAGATGGAAGTACTCTCTTGAGTAAGGTTTTGTATGTTCCTACAATTCTAAAGAATTTGATTAGTGTAGGAAAAATTATGGAAAAAGGATATGAAGTAAGGTTCAGTAATGATGGAGTTTATGTTGAAGATCCTAGTCAAGGGTATAAGCAAATTGTTACACGAAAGAAAGAAGGAAGGCTCTTCACATTGAGGGTACAAGGTAATGTTGGACATGCCATGTTTACATTTGGAGATCAAAAAGTGTCTGAGTTAGATCTTTGGCATAAAAGGCTTGGACATTTCAATGAAAGAGGTATTAAGGATATGATTAACAGTGGTTCAGTGCTTGGTTTACCTAATGTTGCAGGTCAACATATGAAATATAGATGTGAAGCATGTCAATTAGGTATGGCTCATCAGCAATCATATAATAAGCATGGTTTCATGTATTGAGAAAGACTTTAATTGGTGTGTGTGGTCCTTCCAAGGACTTTAGTATAAATGGTTCAAGATATTATGTCATATATGTTGATGATGCTACCAGGTGGATCACTATTTATGTGATCAAAGACAAGTCAGAAGTGTTTAATACATTCAAATACTATCATGCATATGCAGAGAGAACCAAAGGGCAACAATTTAAGAGACCAAGGTCAGATGGAGGGGGAGAGTATTTCTCTAATGAATTCAGTGATTATTTGCAGAATGTAGATATAAAGAGAGAGGTTAATTGCAGGTACTCTCCTAAAAAAATGGTGTAGCAAAAAGGAGAAATAGTACTCTTGTTGAGTTTGCAAGTTCAATGATGTAAGAAAAGAATTTCCCTAATTATTTGTGGGTTGAGGTTGTAAATACAACTACATACTTGGTTAATAGGCTACCATGTAAAGCTTTGCAGGGTATGACACCATATGAAGCTTGGTGGGGTAAGATACCTACATTAGATCATTGCAAGGTATTTGGTTGATTAGCCAATGCTTATGTTCCTTCTTAGTTAAGACATAAGTTGGAACCAAAGGCTGAAAATTATGTGTTCATTCGTTATGATGATAAGGAAATGGGATACAGATTGTGGAGTCCATCTACAAAACAATTTCTTGTATCAAAGGATGTCACATTTGATGAGCAAAGTACTTGGCACTCACGTACAAATAATACTTATGCAAGTATTGAAGAAACGTTGAACCGGAAGAAAGTTAAATCAAAGATTCAAATATTTGATGAAGAAGAGAACAATGAAGCACAAGTTGAAGTTGAAGAAATGCCAAGGTTTGATCCAGAATGTGATGAACCAGAAACTTCAAGAAGTGGAGAACTCAGAAGGTCATCAAGGCCCAAATGGCAACCTACGAGGTACAACTATGATACTTCATTCTTGACTACTAACGATTATGCTTATATGATAAAAGCAGATGAAGATCCATCCACATATGATGAACCCAAAGGAAAGGAGAATTGGGAAAAAGCTATGACAGAAGAGTATGAAGCACTCATTGAAAATGAGACTTGGGATTTGGTATACAAAACAATTAATCAGAAGGTAATTGGATGTAAGTGGGTTTACAAAACAAAAAGATTTGCAAATGGAAGTGTCTCTAGGTACAAAGCTAGGCTTGTTGTAAAAGGATCTGCACAGACATATGGTGTGGACTATGATGAAACTTATAGTCCTATTGCAAAGATGACAACTGTCATGGACACAAAGGAAACCATCTTAAACCTTAGTTTCCATGTGACTTTCCATATCTCATGATTGGCTCAGATTTTGGAGAAACTAATGCTTCCATTGCATCTCGAACATGCCAAAACCCCAGATCCATTGTCTATTTGTTGAATTCTGACACCGGAAGGTCCTATTTCTAGCCAATGATATCATCGATGACATCATCAAGTCGTAACCACCTTTAGTAACCGCCCTTGAAAAACTATATAAGGAGGGGTTGGCCATATTCATTCTCAGTCTTGCCAATACCAGTCTTGGGAGCTCAAGGAGTCGTGACCGCCAAGTAAGTACTCTCCAAGTTCCTGTTCCTGTTCTTGTCTTGGTTCTTGTACTAGCCTTGTCTAGTCTAGTTCTTGGACATCGTGTCTTGTCCTCTTGTAATCTCGTAGTACGAGATCTTGTCGAGTTCTTTCTTGTATCTAGTTCATCTCCCAGAAGGGAGTTCTTGTAATCCAGGCATCTTGGCTCATACTTACGATCCTGGGTTGTGGGATCTCCTGTATCATTTCTAGTCTTGTTTTCCATACCTATTGGTCCCGGGTTGTGGGACGTCTTGTATTAGCTATGTCTTCTTGTATTATTTTCCCTACTTGGGTGTTCTTGTAATCATAAGTGTATTTCTGAAATCTTGTCCAGTGAAGTCAGAGAGCACAACCTAGTGCTCCCTTGACGTTTTGGCAAGACTACCTTCATCAAGACCAAGAACCATGGAGATTATTCGAGATAAAGTTTTTTCTGCGCTTAAAGTAATTCAACAACAAGTCCAAGAGATACGAGAGAACCAACAAAGGATTCAACAACAGAGTATTCAAGATGTAATCACAGAACTTCAGAGGCAAATCCAAGAGCTTTAGATCATTGTTAGTCAATCTTCTTCAAGTACCCCCATGACAACAATCATGAAGAAAAGTCCAAAAGTGAGCATGCCTGAGAGATTTGATAGGACGAGATCAAAGTTTCAAGGATTTGTGCAACAAGTGAAGCTATTCATAAGGATGCAACCAGATAGGTACTCCGATGATGCTTCTCAAGTAGAACTCATAGGAACTCTATTATGTGGTCCTGCTCTTTCATGGTTTGCACCTATCCTTGAGAAGGACATGGATATTTTGCATGATTTCAAGTCCTTTATTCGAGAGTTCACATCGTCGTTTGGAGATACTAATTGTTCACGTGTTGCTGAAACAAAGCTAAGGAAGTTACATCAAGGAAATAGGCCTGCATCTATCTATGCATCGGAATTCAGACAAATCATTTGTGATCTCACATGGCATGAGGATTATTTTATCAACCAATTTTGATGGGGCTTATGTGATGATGTTAAGGACCTCATGCTAACCATGCCCAAGGTAAATACTTTGAATGAATTCATGAATCAAGCAATTGAATGTGATAATAGGTTGTTCAAGAGAAAGCTAGAGAAGAAGACTTCTACTAGAGATCGAGAATACAACTTTACTTCTATTCCACAACAACATATGCTCGAGGAAACGCAACCAGAACCCATGCAATTGGATCACATCATGGTCAGACGAGTTACAACAAAGGAAAGACAATATTGAAAGGATAATGGATTATGCTTTTATTGTGGAGAGCATGATCATATGGTATTCAAATGCCCTAAGAAAAAGAAAGAAGTTGGGATTAGAGCTTCCACAATCACCATCCCACATGAGAAGGACCATCATTAGAGTCAAAAGAATAATACAGTTCATCATGAGAATCATACCCTTGATTCTGTACCTCAATATACTACAAACCCTTTCCAGTTTCATCATGGATATCCATCATCATCTTGTTCTAGTACCACATATCAAGAACTCTACAAAGACCAAGAGTTATGAAGATTCAAGTCCTAGAAGATCTCAGAGTCACATAACGACTCCTCGTGGAACTCATCGCTTGAGGGGGAGGTGATGTCATGGACAAGGAAACCATCAAAACCTTAGATTCCATGTCGATTTCTATATCTCATGATTGGCTTAGAGTTTGGAGAAGCTAATCCTTCCATTGAATCGGGAACATGCCAAAATCCCAAGATCGACTATCTATTTGCTGAATTCTGACACCTCCAGGTCCTGATTCAAGTTGATGACATCATGATGACATCATCAAGTCCCAACCACCATTGGGAACCGCCCTTGAAAACCTATATAAGGAGGGGTTGGCCACATTCATAATCAGTCTTGTGGATACCAGTCTTGGGACCTAAAGGAGTCGTGACCGCCAAGTAAGTACTCTCCAAGTTCCAGTTCGCGTTCTTGTCTTGTTCATTGTCCTAGTCCTGTCTAGCCTTGTATCCTGGACATCTAGTCTTGTCCTCTTTTAATCTCGTAGTACGAGATCTTGTCGACTTCTTTCTTGTATATTCTAGTTCATCTGCAAGAAGGGAATTCTTGTAATCCACATATCTTGTCTCATACCTATGATCCTGGGTTGTGGGATCTTCTGTATCATCTCTAGTATAGTTTTCCATACCTATTGGTCCCGGGTTGTGGGACGTCTTGTATCAGTTACGTATTCTTCTATCATTTTCCCTACGTGGGTGCTCTTGTAATCAGAAGTTTAGTTTCAAAATCTTGTCTACTGTAGTCAAAGAGCTATTCAGTTTTGAAGTGGCCTCAATCCTGAAGTCAAATATCTCTTGCTGTCCATGCCTCAAGGAAATACCTTGGAGGATGTTATCAATCAAGCAATTCAGTGTGAGAATCAATTGTTAAAAGAAAGCCAAGTCCAAGAGTCACAAGTCTTGAATAATCAAGGCACTATTCCTCAAGAATCTGAACCAAGAATCTTTGAAGCCCAAAAAGTCATTACAAATGATATGGAGAATACATATTATGAAGATATCAAAACGGTAAAGGTTAAGGATGAGTTCATGTTCAATCAAGCAGGTGTGCTTATTCAATGCTCTCCCTCAAATGTCTTGGAAAGACCATAACATTCTAGTAGAAGCTCAAAGGATCTATCACATGAAGAACCCAAGGAAGCTCAAGAGAGACCCACTCCTTCACCACCTATCAAGATTGAGGATCATGAAGAATTCAGGGTCGTGCATGTATTAGATTCAAGGATCTCTCAAGCAAGATTGGAATGCCTTGTTCATTGGAAAGCATATGACACCAGTGATCGCACTTGGGAACTTATAAAAAATCTTCAGAGAGAAAAAGTCAAGGTTCGTGAATTCCATAAGAAGAATCCAATGAAACCCAAGCTAGAGAACATGGCCGCTCCTCGTGGAACTCATTGCTTGAGGGGGACGTGATGTCATGGACACAAAGGAAACCATCTTAAAACTTAGTTTCCATGTGACTTTCCATATCTCATGATTGGCTCAGATTTTGGAGAAATTAATGCTTCCATTGCATCTCGAACATGCCAAAACCCCAAGATCGATTGTCTATTTGCTGAATTTTGACACCCGAAGGTCCTATTTCTAGCCGATGACATCATCGATGACATCATCAAGTCATAACCACCTTTGGTAACCGCCCTTGAAAAACTATATAAGGAGGGGTTGGCCATATTCATTCTCACTCTTGCCAATACCAGTCTTGGGAGCTCAAGGAGTCATGACCGCCAAGTAAGTACTCTCCAAGTTCCAGTTCCTATTCGTGTCTTGTTTCTTGTTCTAGTCTTGTCTAGTCTAGTTCTTGGACATCGTGTCTTGTCTTCTTGTAATCTTGTAGTACAAGATCTTGTCGAGTTCTTTCTTGTATCCAGTTCATCTCCTAGAAGGGAGTTCTTGTAATCCAGACAGCTTGTCTCATACTTATGATCCCGGGTTGTGGGATCTGCTGTATCATTTCTAGTCCACTTTTCCATACATATTGGTCCCCGATTGTGGGACGTCTTGTATCAGCTACACCTTCTTGTATTATTTTCCCTATGTGGGTGTTCTTGTAATCATAAGTGTATTTCCGAAATCTTGTCGAGTGAAGTCAGAGAGCACAATCTAGTGCTCCCTTGACAAACAACCAAAAAGACTCTCATACCTATTGCTCCTTGCAAAGGTTGGAAGTTATCTCAATTAGATGTGAAGAATGCATTTTTGAATGGGTACATTTTAGATGAAGTTGACATGGAACAACCACATGGTTTTAAATATCCATTTTATCAAGGTAATGTGTGTAGCTCAGGAGAGCTTTGTATGGTTTGAAGCAGGCCCCAAGGGCATGGAATTATAAGCTTGTAAAGTTCTTGAAGGAACTTGGGTTTCAAGCATCAAAGGAAGATAATAGCTTGCTAGTCAAAGCAAGTGGGGATGGATTTATCTATGTCTGTATTTATGTTGATGACATAATACTTACAGGAACAAATGACAAAGGCATACAAATGCTTAAGAAGTAGATGGATAAAGAATTCAAGACCATGTTCATCCTGCGATGCACTCAGTTGTCACAGTGTGTATCTCTTCTCAATACCTTGTTCAATGTTACCTTGTTCAATACATTGGAGGAATGTGATCCAAGACCATATGCATAACTAAATGTACGAGCATTTGTTATTAGCGCATATAATCACCTGAAAGAATACCTCACGCATATTTTAGTGAAGGCGCTGCCGTTAGTTCGAAGACCCTGAGTATACGGATATAATCGGAGCTTACATATTCCATCACCTGGAGTCAAACAAGACAAAGCATGGTTTCAGAGACTTCGTGAAGTCTTACTCGCAGATTGCTAAATGTATTATCGAAGGGTTACATTTGTCAAGTGATACCAAAAGTTCTTACACATTTGAGAGTCGACAACTGGTATCAACATCTTGGCTAAATGTATTATCGAAGGGTTACATTTGTCAAGTGCTACCAAAAGTTCTTACACATTTGAGAGTCGACAACTGGTATCAACATCTGTGAAAATTTGTTGTCATGTATATGCAAGAGATTTCACAACCTAGCGATGCCGATCACTATAGTGCATAGTTTGTATGTGGAAGTTATTCATTGTCTCAACATAATCCGTACTGTCGACTTTTGCCAAGTATGATAGAGTGAAAGCTGATCACAGAAGTTATAGATGAAGCACTCATGTACCAAATGCAGAAGACTTACATCGTGGATATACTACGTGCAAGCTGCGGAGATGAATTCTCTTGCTTTTTTTCGGTTGACAGAATATGAATTCAAATAGTTTATGCAAGTTCCAGATTGCTATTCTCTTTAAAGGACTAATATGTTCTTCGGCTCAATCTCTTCTTGTAGGTCACGTTAAGTTAATCAAGTTATAAAGTGTGTTCACATTGAAGCTGTTCACATGTTATGATGTATCATGCGCACAATCTATAAGTTTTCTCTTGCACATATTTCAAGTACATCATGTTGAAGGTCACTTGGTTCCAAGTCAAATCCGACCATGTTTCTCACCTATGTGCAACTCTTGAAGCAAATTCATACCGTGCTCTCCAATACACGTTTCCGCATTAGAGTGTCTTTTCACTCACGCACAACAATAAATGTGATCACACAAATAAGTGTATCAAGGAGTAAATCGACCACTATATAGTTGACAAAACCAAAAAATTTGGAAAAAATTTGATAGAGTATCCTCTGCAAAATGAGCATATGACCGGTGTCAAAACCTCATAAAACTACAAGTACTGACATGTTTACCTGCATACTGAATCACTAGCTCACTTCATATAATCAGTTACCTGAAAGAAGCCGATTGGGCTTATCGAGCACCTACAAAAAACTATCATACATCTCCTATGGCGAGGTTGGGTAAGTCTTCCACCTACATCATCGAAGAGACCCCGACATCTAGGTGTCCCCCAATTAAGAAAACCTCACCATGACCCTCTTCATCAAACATAAAAGGCTTTATGAAAAAACATAACCAATATATCAATGACCACATGGATGTACATAAGCAGTATCCATAGAAGCTTACATAATGTGTGTGTGTGCTCAATATATGTAGTAAAATGGCATTGAAAAGCTGACTTCACTACCCAAGGTGCTCCCACCATGATTAAAACCTTTCAAGGACCATGTAGACTTACTAGTGTGGTTAAGATTGCAGCCTTAAACATGAAAGTACTCCAAAATGGCTCCAAAAGTCACCCCAAAAAGGCCTAAAAAACAGGCTTTGAAAGCAAAGAATGAAGCTTCGAGGGCCCAAAACTTGTTGAAGATAATGTGAACCTTAATCTTTCCCCTTCTTCAAGCATGAGAAGAGTGTATGTTAGTGTAAACAAATTTCCTCGGTTAAGTGAGTTGCAGGGGACAATACATGGATGGTTGATCTCCCGAGAAGTACTAAGAACCTCTATCTTCCATGATCATTGAGGTCCTCTCTCACGCATAGCCAATGGTGCCAACAGTGCGTTTTGTAACTTGGATGACAAGGTATGCCGAGTTTTATGCCTTGGTAGCCACCTTAGTTGTAAGCCTTGGAGAAAGCCTTGGGTGAATGCTCGCTTCACTCTCACAAAACGAATAAAACATTTAGTCAAAATGATCTAATACTAGTGCAGTATTTCAATTGCAATAAACCATAGTGCAATCTTCTTCTTGAGATCTCCATGAGGATATCCTAGAGTAGAAAATAAAGCTCTATATGCGGCTCAGGGTACTCCACACAAATGTTGTAGAATACACGAAAAAATACAATACATAGGGAGCACAAACATAGACTTCTTAGGTGTTACAAGTGCGATTGAACGTAGAGTTAGTGACTAACTAGGCCACTATGTGTTTTATTAAAGAGCAATAAAAAAGTGTCCAGTTGCCATTTGGCCTCTCACATTGACACTAATGGTAACATATCATAACACCTGTGTAGCCAATTTCATGTTTTTGTGCCAAGGATATATACAAGTTTTAGTTTGCAATTTTAAGTGCCTTAAAGTGTGCTACAAGTTGAGCAGAACTCGATACGCTAGTTGTGCTCAATGTTTTTGAGACATAGTCATTTTTCTACATCAAGATATTTCCATTAGTGGCCATGGTTGAAAGGAGTAATGTATTCCATGTGTTGGTTGTTGAGGATAAGTTGAATGGTACCAATTATCCATTATGGGCTTATATGATAAATCATGTATTTATTGCAAAAGGACTACAAAATATTGTGTAGGGGGTTGAAAAACATCCTATTCAACTACAAACATAGTTGCTAAAGCTGATGCACATGATGTTCAAGATGTTGATATTCTTCAAGCTCATGTTCATGCTATAGCTCGTGTTGCAACTACTACATAGCAAATTTTTTGGGATGGTAGAGATGCTCAAGCACATGCATTGATAGGATTTTCTTTCAAACATGCCATTATTCCTACTATTTGCTCCTACAAAATAGCAAAGGATGCTTGTGATACTTACCACTTTATACCAAGCAAGGAATGAGGCTCATGTTGCTTACCTCTAAAAACAACAGGATAGTGAGCACATGGATGAACGAGATTCCATGGATAGTTTTTTTTACAAAGATCAAAGCTTAAAAGGAGTACTTGATTGCTCCTAATGAAGTTTTTCTTGGTAGTTCACTTGTGTGGACTCTTCTGAATGGTTTTCCAAATTCATATCGCAGTTTTTCTTCTACTCTTTGATTGATGATGAAAGGTAATCCAAATGCCTTATCATTTGAGGAGTTAATCTATGTTCTATTAAATGAAGATCATTCTAAGCAAAAGAGGTCCATTATGTATGTTGAAGATCAAGCTTTTGTTGGAACATTGAGCTTACACTATGGTTGAGGTGGATTTGATCTACATCAAAAGCTATCACTTGGATTACATCGAAAGAATATCCATTGGAGAGTTCTTTTACTTATGCTCATTTATTGTGTTTTTTTAAAAGATTTTTTATGGATCTTTTACCACTATAAAAGCCTAGAGCTTTACACATGTAAAAGGATAAAGAGAGAGCCCAAATATCATGAATTTGTGGTGGTTGAGTTGCAATCAGTCAATCAATCAATCCTCTAAAAGTATATTAAAACTAGATCTTCACTTTTCCTAGATTATAGGAAAGTGAATTGATTCCCCTCAGCAACCTTTATTGCCTTCATTTGAATTCAAAATCCACTTTCTGAAGTCGTGGAGCACTTGAAAAGTCCATATAAAGACTTCAAATCACTTATACATTACATGGAACGAATATAGATACACATGGCCATCTTTGTCTTGCTCGTTCATTTTTCTGCATCATCTTCTTCAACAACAGTAAGCTTGCAGAGGCTACTGCTCTCTCTACACAGCTTCAAATTGGATGTGGGAGGACTCATTGGAAAGGTATTATTGTCTAGTTTATACTGTAAATTTCTAAAGCATTTGCTTCATTAACTTGGGAGAAATCTCAGTTGTTTTGTCTTACAGTCAATCTCTGTGTATACTTGAAAAATAGGAGGTACTATTGTTGAGTGTCTAGTTCATTCCAAAAGCATATTTTGCTTATTCCTTGCACTTTTCTAAATTCTATACACTCAAACCTATGTGTATCACTCCTCCAAAAGGACTGTTTCTAATTGTAATCATGCTAGTCGCTATGAGCATTTGAAGTTCATTGTCTCATCCAAATATAGTAAGTTTTAAAACCTAGTCTATGTGCAAATATATCTGTTTTTTATTGACTCTTTATCCTTGATGCTGCAAAGTACATAGTGCATTTAATTGCACTTAGTGCATTCTTATAAGGTCTATTTGAGTGTCCATAAGCTCAAAGGCTAGTCTTGTGGAAGTTGGCTGGACAGAGATTCGTCGCTTCACAACTCACTTTTGTACCTTCTACAATATTCTCCAAGTTCTTTTAGTGGTATCAGAGCTAGATCAAGATGGGTGATGGCTTTCCCTCAATTATGGAGAAGCTTGTATGAAACCACTATGCGGCTTGGCAAATGAGAATGGATACCTATTTGCAAGGTAGAAATCTTTATGGAATTATAGCAAGTGATGAAGCTATGCCTATGCCAAGATCCAAAGGAGCACCTACACAAGAGGAGATAGATAAGCTCAGACTTTGGTGCACAAAGGATGTTCAAACTTGGTCATACATACTAAACTCTATCTCTAACTTTCTTTTACCACATATTAGAGGATGCAAGACATCTCAAGAGACTTGGGATTCCCGTATCAAATCAAGAAAGAATCATCTTTGGAACGAGTTCAAGCAAATGAAGAAGACGCCTAAACAAACAAGCATAGATTTTTTTACCAAGGTCTAGGAGGTTGCAGATCAGTTAGCATCCATTGGAGAGCTGATTCAAGAAGAGGCTATCATGAGGCAAATCCTCAATGGCATTCAAAGTGATAAGTGATGGGAATCCTTCACCACGGCCTATGATCTCATCATGGATGTGCAAACTCCAGACTTCAACATTTTTGTTGGGCAACTCTTCAATGAAGAGGTCAACAATGGCATAAAGGAAGGTGACTCCTATCATGGTAATTCAACTAGTGCTCTATATGCGGATAAGAAGGATAAAAAGCTGAAAGGCAAGAAGAAGAAAGAAGATGAAGTGGAGACTTCCCAAGCCAACTTCGCAAGCAAAAGCAAGTGGAAAGGGAAGAAGGAAGGACCAAAGCATGAAAAAGCCAAAGTTCAGAATGTTCAACCTTGTGCCATCTAGAATAAGACCAACCACACCACTATGAATTATTGGTTCAATGGGAAGACCTAGAAAGGAAGTGGAAGAGGTGGATATGGCAACAATAGAAGCAGAGATGGACACAACTTCAACAATAACAATAGAGCCTATAATAGAAGGGACCTCAATAATTATTCTGAAGATCAAGCACATGAAGACTCATTGCTTCTCATGAATTTAAGCCACAAAGAAGGTAAAAAAGATGATCATTTGTTCTATATAGATTTTGGATATTCAAATCATGTTGTAGGAACATTGCTTTTTATCCGATTTGGAAAGTCCAAAGCATAGACATGAAGTACAAACAAGGGATGATACAAAGCACAATGTGCAGAAGATTGGTAACATCAAAGCATCCAATGGCAACAGAAACATTCTGAGTAAGGTTCTCTATGTACCCACTATCACTAAAAACCTAACAAATGTAGGTGAGATAGCTCAATCAAGCTTGGAAGTTAGGTTCACCAAACATGGAGTTTTTGTGGAAGATCTATGTCAAGGCCTCAAGAAGATAGCGAGAGGTTAGAAGCATGGTAGGCTCTTTACTTTTGAAGTAGGAGAAACCAAAAACATAGCTCTATTCACTTTTGGGTCTTAACCCTAAGTGAGCTTGACGTGTGGCATAAGAGACTTGCTCATGTGAATGAAAGAACCTTGAAGGATATATGCAGGGGTCAACCTCTTCGAGGACTTCCAAACATATGAAAGAAACACATGATCAACAAGTGTGATGCATGTTAGATTGGGAAGGCACAAACACAACCATTCAACCACTAAGGCTACATCCACAACAACTTATTGGACTGGAATGCTATCTGCATCGATTGTCAGAGGATGGTGTCGGAGACGGAGGCGCACGTGCATTAAAAATAGTGGTGAATGGAGTAGTCAACACATGTGCAAGACGTTTGGAGCACAGCTACGCTCAACCCGAGCGTAATGGTTTGGGAAAGAGGATCTACCAAAAAACAGAAGCCTATCCTTCAAAGCCATTAGATCTAGTGTCGTCTTTAAGAAGTGCCCTATTGGAGTAGTCAACACATGTGCAAGACGTTTGGAGCACAGCTACGCTCAACCCGAGCGTAATGGTTTGGGAAAGAGGATCTACCAAAAAACAGAAGCCTATCCTTCAAAGCCATTAGATCCAGTGTCGTCTTTAAGAAGTGCCCTATCGTCTACATCAAAGACAGGACGAAGCGGGGCTAATGGAGATCAACACAATAAAGCATTGGCTCTGTGTCTTCGTCATGCCCATTGCTTCAGCAAAGGAGTGTGAAGTTGAGGGCATCGCGACGGTCAGCACTTGGAAGATCGCGACAATAAGTGGTGGGTGCATTGCAATGGTTAGTGTTGTGCATCGCCATGTTCTAGCCGTGCACGTCTTGATGATTCGGTTGAGGTGATCTGGCACCATCGTTTTGGGGAGGTTTTGCATTGTGCACAAATTATCTAGGGACTTATGTTGTCTTCCTTTCGAGGCCCTTCAGGTCCCATCACAACAGCGTTGAGGAGTCGTGTTTTTTAAAACTTAAAAATAAAAAACATCTCCTTTTTCTTTGTGCGGCCTTTGCATTGTCGTTGGTGGCCATCATGTCGGTCTGGGCAGCAGACATCAAGAGATGAAAGGATGCTTCATACAACCCTTTGAAACTTATTAAAGGCTTCTCTAAAACACGGAAATTGGAAGGCTTCTTTTGACTTTTAACATGTGATGGAGCTTAAACTGTCACCCATCGCTTTAAAGTGTATTTCTTTAAAGTAGTAAAGCAAATTAAGTAGGAGAGAGTGAAAAAAAAAGAAAAAAGGAAGAGAACTAAGAGAAAGAAAGCTAGATAAGAGTGTGCTTTCCCGTAAAGTGGGTGGACAAGGGTGAGCTTTCTCTTAAGGTGGGGGCTTTTCATGAGGGCAGCTGATCGTTTTAAGGAGGGTCCTTCTAGATATCGCAAAGCTTTTTCTTGAAAAAGGGGATTCTTTTTTGATTGAAGGTTTTTAGGTGGAGTGCTTTTCTATGTGGTCTGGATTTGTCTCTCCGGCATTGGGGACCTTGTACCTGTTCAGATGGTTCCCCAATTTTATTCATGACAAATCGAATTCTCTCTGATACCCTCTCTTGGTCGAGCTCACTAACCCTACCATACTTGTTGTACAACTTCGTGTGGGACATTGTTTCTCCTATTGGCAAGTTGTTGGCTTCACGGGAGGATGTTGGTGGTCTCATTTATGAAGGTGCGAGACATTCATTCAATGCTCGGTGGCACCCTCAAATCTGTATCCAGGTTGACCTCAACATCCTACTTCCATCAAAGATCAACGTGGACTTGGGCGAGGGCGACGTCTGGGAACAAGACATTAATTACAAAAACCTACCTAACATGTGCTTTCATTGTGGCCAGCAAGGTCACATGATTAAACATTGCCCATTGATACAAAAATCGAGCAAAAACAAGAAGCCTCCAGAAATGCTCAAAACATCAAAGGGACACTGAATCGGCCGATGAACGAAGAGGAAGTGAAGGGCCCCCATAACTGAGAAGCCGACACAGACGGGTTCACGAAAGTCAGAAGAACAAGGAAAAGAAGCCCTATTTGAACAAAACTGCATGCCAGATACTCCCTCAAGCAACTTGTATTGCAATCTGAAAAAGGAGATTAATGAGCTTGATTACCTTGGTAGGAACCAGTTTGAGGTTGTCACCAATGACAAAGCCCTAGAGATCCCTGAAAATAAAGAAACCTACTAGGCAGGTTACACTATAAGCAAAGAAGACGGCTTTACCATTAGTAAGGAAGATAACTTGGATAGTGAAAGTTCCATCATTCGGTTGACTATTTCAGAAATCGTTTCCTAGTCATTCATATAGGAGGCATCCCGCAAGGGGAAACAACCTATTGAGCTACCTTGGAAAGCCCCCCCACAAGAACAAATTGCTAATTCGGGTCCCCCTCCTGACGAAAAAGAAAGATGAACCCAAGAAGAGAAAGGATAAGGCTCCCTCCTACAAAGAGGGTAACTTATGACAATGATCATCATCTCATTAAATGCGAGAGGGCTAATGGACCCCTCAAAAGCGACCATCATTGGTCAATGGATTTGCGACATTAGCCTAAATCCAGACTCTATCTGTATTCAAGAGACTAAAATTGATGGAAAAGACGTCCAGAAATGTCTTAGACATGTCTTTTCGACCCATATTTGGATTTCGACGTCGCACCCATGGGGGTTCACTGGGATGGTAATCGATATTAATCAATTTTGGTTCGAAAAGCTTGAGAATTCCATTGAAGATAAGAGCCATCGATGGATTGTTGTTTCCTTTGGTGCCCCCTCCGTTTTACTTTGGTTTCTATGTATGCTCCTAACCGGGGGATGGAGATACTGAACACCTAGGCCTCCTTGGACTCGCTCCCCCACAATGTGCTAATTTGTGGTGACTTCAATATGGTGGAGGACCCTAGGGACAAATGGAACGGAAAGGGCCGGGTCATCAATAGTCAGGAGAAAGAAACATGGGACAAAACCAAACTACACTTGGATTTGGTTGAATTCAAAGATTCCAATGGCTTTTCATGGTCAAACCTCCAAGCGGGCGGGGATCTGAGGAAAGTGAGATCGGATAGATGCTACATTGCTCAGAACATTATTCATCAGTGGGGCCACCTTTCCCTCTTGCAATGCACTGACCTTGCCATCTCTGATCACTACCCGATCATTATGGCTTTCCAAACTTTCAACAAAGCCCGTAAGGCTCCTTCCTTCCACGCCAGCACAAACTCCTTCTCTCTCCCCTCCGTCCATCGTGAAATTTTTGAAGTGTGCAAGGACGTGTTCGCCTCCGACTCATCCCTAGCCAAGTGCTCGAAATGTGCGGTCGAAAAGTCGCAGCAAATCATGATTAGAACCAGGAAGATGCTCGAGACTATCCAACGGGCACATAGAAAAGCTCTCTATTAGAGACTTTAGAGACTTGAGGAGGACGTGAACAAAGGAAAATCTCAATCCTAGAAAGGTCTACGAAAAATCAGAGCATTGCTGAGATATGAGGAAGGAATTGGAAGGAAAAATTTGCAAATTGTCTTTAACGAGTGGTGGGCTAACAAAGCCAACAAGCCCACCAAAGGGATGTGCCGCATCCTTAAAGGGAAACAAAACAAATAATCGATCCCCCTATTGCTAGATGAAAATGGAGATGTTTGCAATAAAGAAGAAGAAAATTTCAAGATCATTGAAGGGCACTTTACAAGACTCCTAGGGATCTCGACTCCCCTCTCCCACCATAGACGGGACTACATGGCAGCCATATCTGGGGTATCCTCTCATAGGATCCCACACAAGCTTCCTTCCCTGCTTGATGCACCTATCTCAGAAGAAGAAATCATTGAAGACATTGATGCCCTCCCTTGTGGTAAAAGCTTCAGGTCGAACGGGCTCACTAATGAGTTCTTTAAGTCCTTCAAGTTGGTGGTTGCCACCCTTCTTCGTCTATTTTGGCATGCTTTCTTCGTCTATTTTGAAGCGCTCGAGTTTGGCATGCTTTCGACTTGTCTCAACAATGGAAATATCATGTTAATACATAAAAAGGGGAAAAGAACAAACTTGAGAACTCGTGTCCAATTACAATGCTTCAAAAGGGATATACGATCATTGCCAAAGTCATAGCCAACAGAGTTTCCAACCATTTGAGAGCATGGTTAAGCGAGGACCAAAATGGTTTCATCAAAGGCATATCAATTTTGGAAGCCATCATAGATATCTGGGAAGGTCTCGACTTTGCAAATGAGTCAAGATAAGATGTGGTCTTCCTCAAGATAGATTTTGATAAAGCCTATGACAAGCTCAAATCGGATTATATTCTGCAGTCGCTTAAAGATCTCAGATGCAACCACAAATTCACCAAGATGATCTCCATACTTTTGGGAAATGAATCAACTCGAATTAATGTTTATGGCCAACTTTCAAAGGTGATCAAACTAAAAAGATCGATTAGACAAGGGTGCCCATTGGCTCCCTTTCTCTTTGCCATTGCCACAGAAGGGCTTAGCCGGCTAGTGGAAAAACAGGTGGAACTTGGTAATATCAAAGGCCTCTATTTGCCTCATGATCATAGGTAGATCACCATGAGACTTTTTGCCGATGATATGAACGTGTTTATCCACAACGATAGTACCAGCCTGGAGACATGTTGGAGGTGCCTGGATACTTTCTACGAAGGGTCTAGATTCAAAATCAACCACTCCAAGACCACCAAAGCTATTGTCGGGATCCAGCTTGACCTTCTCATTGATCATGGCCGTCAAAGCATTCCACAGGGCCAAATTTTTTGGCTTCTTGGGATTCCCTTGGGTTTTGGTATCTCGATGGAGCAGCGGTGGAACTCGGTGCTGGCTAGACTCCAAAACAAGCTAAACGATTGGAGAGGTATGCAAATCAATATCGTTGGCTGTGGAATGGTTATTAACATGTTCCTCATATCATCAACCATTTACTTCCTCTCTTGTTGGAGATCGAAAGAGAAAGAGCTGTCCAAACTGAAATGTATTTGCAAAAAATTCCTTTGGACAGTGTCGAGAAGGAGTCAGGTGATGGGAAGAGTTCACGTGGGGTTGGATCAGGCCTCTGTGTATGCCATTCCCACGTCTAGAGAGCGGCCTCTGCACGCTGGGCACCTCACCCTCTCTCTGGTATGGTAATCATCGTAGGCCCCTACCCCTCGGAAGAGACGAGCGAATGTGCATATGCATAAGATGGTAGGCGTCAGGAACAAAAAAAAATCTAGATACAACGCTAAAACACAGAAGTCACCGGATCGATGTGCAGACAAAGCTCAATGATACTATGAGAATGCAACTGAAGTCATCCAATAAAATGTCAGTGATACAATGATTCTCGCTACAGTGTAGGTTGGGGATACAGCAAGCCGCTACAATGCGGAACGGTGATACAATATGCCACTACTAAAGTGCAGATCGGCCAAATATAAGGTAGACTTTTCGCTACAGTGTGAGAAGGCGCCCACAAGACTCAACTTTGATCTTCAGTCAGCCTTCCTTTTTCTTCGGTCTTTGGTCCAAGCTTTACTTGAAGTCTTCTCTTTACTTCATAAATCCACACTAGCCTCCAATCACGCGATAACCTGGAAAGAAGATCCATAGAAATGTCCACCCGGCATATAGCTTCTTCACTTCGGGTCTTCAAATCTTTTCTTTAGCTCATATAAGCCTCCAACATCAACACATGGAAGGAAGATCCACAAAAATTCTCCATGGGGGTTGTGGTAAAATAATGTTAGTACATTAAAACTCAAGATAAAAACATATTATGATTTGGAAATCACACACAAATATATAGAGCAAAGTGTCTGTGTATAAAAACACATGCACAGAGTTTTTAATCTTACACACAAACTCAAACTCTCCAATTTCTTTCCCTTCTTCCCTCTCTTTTCTTTCGCTTGTTTCTTCTTCTTTCTTTCTTCCTCCCATCTCTTCTTCTCTTTTCTTTCTTTTCTTCTTTTCCCTCCTTCTTTTCTACCCTCCATTCCATCTCTTTCTCTTTTTTCTTACTTTCTATTTCTCTTCTCTTCTTTCTCTTTTTCCTTTTTATCTTTCCTTGTTCTTCTTTCTTTCTTTCTTTCTTTCTTTCTTTCTTCTTCTTTTCTTCTTCTTCTTCTTCTTTCTTTCTTTCTTTATCTTCCCTTTTTTTAAAATTCTTTTCTTTCTCTTCTTTTCCTATCATAGCCACCGACTTCTCAACATCGATCAGTCCATGCGTAACAGCCGTCAGCAACAACCACACATTCCCGCTTCTGTAGCAGCCGCAATCCTCTATATTCCGCCTTCTCGAATTTGATGTGCAACAACCGGGATTCCATGGCGCCACATCTCTCTCTCTCTATGCCTGATTCTCACGTGCAGTACATCCAATAGAAGCGTCACCCCCCTAGTTCTCTTGCCCTCTCACAACAGGTCGTCGCCAATATTTTTATGCGCTTTTCTCTCTCTCACATGGCTCTGTAGCACCCATGAGTCTCTCTGCCCATAGCATCAACAACCCGAGTCTATTTCTCTCCCCACTTCTGCCTGTATTCTATCCGCAACGCATGGAAGCCTCACCATGCCTCATCGGTGCAGCAACCCGAATATCTCTCTCTTTCAAAGAACCCATGGCCTGAGGAGATTCCTCATCATGAAGAACATCAATAACCGTCGACACTCTATGGCCAAACTTCTACTCAACCCACCCATCTGCAATTGTCACAGTTGCCACCCCCTCTTACTAGAGTTGTTGCCCAATAGCACTTCTCATGCTCCTTCTTCTCTCTCCATGTATTACTATCATGTTGATTACAGGGACTAAATACAATATAATGTAGAGAGGAACAAATACATGTTCTCAGAAAACATCTCTTTTGTATCCATTTTACTCAATGATATATTATGCAATAAATCAAGCTCTGAACAGAGTCTTTTCTATCTCCCCCTTTCTCTTCTAGTGGAGACTGAAACCACTGATGGGAAAGATGCCTTGGTCTTTGAAAAATCATATCCCCCTCACTTGCTCTGCCTCCATACCTGCTATCCCCACAAGCTACCCTCCTTCTCGAAAGCATGGAAGCTCTTAAGCTTATGTGAATTCCTCTACACATAATCGGATCTTTGTCTCTCTCTAGATGCACTACTATAATGTATAGGCAAGAACATGAATGAACAGAAATGGACTAGGAGCATACCTAGAAAGAAGATCCACAAAAATGTCAACGAGGAGAAACAAATGAGGCTTGGCCCCCTATTTATAGGTTCCCCCTCCCCTAGGACATCCTTCTCGATTCTTCCAACCTCCTCTCAAACTTTCTAATTCCAGAATCATCTTGCATGATCATTTTCTATTTTGGGAAAATCACACCCCTTATTTCTATTTTTTATTTTTCTCCTTTTTATTTTTCCTACACTAAGCTTTTGGTTTCACATTGTATGTTCATAAATTATATATTTTTAAGGGTTTGACCTAGGGTAAATGCCAACTCCAAGGGTCCAAGTTAGGGTTTTTGGTCAAGGAAATTAGGGTTTAGCCCACAATTAAGTCAAGCATGTTAGATTAATGTCTTATCTATAGTTGGGAACTAAGCTCCTAGGGTTTCTAATGTTCAAGTTGGGTTTTTGTGGGATAAATCTCATAATTTTAAGGGGTTTCAAGGTTCAAACCTATGAGTTTGTGGATCAAACTTTAGTTACTTACACACACAAGTCTAATATACATATTTAACATGGTTTTGCATCTCACAATCAATCAATTGGCCAAATCATGCACAAAATATACCCCTCTTCCGATCAAAACATCAATCCATAATAAAAAATCAATGAACTTTGAAAAAAATCATGCACACTTCCGTTAGGGATTTCATCCAGACATTCACCTCCACTAAACCTGCATATCGTTCCGATGGGCCAACCTGCAAGATCCAACAGAAATGTATGAGGGTTCTTTCGAAACTCTCTTTACTTCTTATGTTTTTCTTTTCAAAGGTCAAAGCGTGATCTCATGCTCTTCATGCAACTTTATAAAGATTAGTACAAATTTTAGAAAATTAAGGAGATGCAACCTTCACAAACATCATACTATGTTCTTGCTTCTCCAATCTGACAAGTAACCATATGAATAAACCGCTGGCTTTCTAGATCTTCTGGTTGTTCAACTGGTTTAAATCTAGTAACTAATCCTAAGTGGTATCATACACTAAGCTTTTACTAACTCAATTTGTAGAATATGCCCTGTTTCCTCTACTTATCTCCTACTGTGTAACTGTCCATCAGATCTTTTCTTTTCCTTTTTCTTTTTCATTTTTCTTTTTCTCTTCTCTTCTTTTTTGTTTCACTACAACATATGAGGGGCATACCAACACTACATATACCGAAGATCACACTCGGCGTCGGTATTGGCATTGGAAAATGTCACTTAGAGATACCAACGGTCAAGGGATCGTCGGTATGACCGTTTTAAACGAACCGTCGGTGTGGCCCGCAGACGTCGATATATGCATCGATAAGAGCATCGGTCTACATGTCGGTAATTTACTAGAAGTTACCGACGCGTATACCGACGCTCTTACCGATGCATATACCGAGGCCGACTTTTAAACATAACGCGAACCTGAGAGCAAAACTTCACATTTTTGTGCGTGTTTGAGTACTGTTTGTCTTCTGTCAAACTTACGTGCACGAAGAAAATTGCGACCTGCATTGTCTTGTGCACACACACACACACAGATCTCTCTCTCTACACACACACTCTCTCTCAACTTAGATCTCACATCTTGTTAAGTGTTGCGTGTACTGTTAGCATTTGTGTTTCTCTATGCTTTAGGTTTTATAATTTCTCTTGTCTTTGATTTTGAAGAAGTTCTTTGGTATCAATTGTTTGGAACTCAATGATAGGCAACATACATTACACTTTGACGACCACGATCCAAAAGAGGGACATACTTGTAAGTGAGTGTTTTATTCTCTATTGATAGAGAGAGAAGGAGAGATAGAGAGAAATGAGAGAAAGAAAGAGAGAGAGAGAGAGAGAGAGAGAGAGAGAGAGAGAGAGAGAGAGAGAAAGTGAGAGATAAAGAATAATGAAAGAAAGAAAGATAGAGATAGGAAAATAGAGCATACATACACACACACATTTACACATTTACATATTTACACATGCATACCTACACACATTTACACACACATTTACACATTTACACATGCATACCTACACACATACATGTACACATGCATGCTTACGTACACACACCTATACACACATGCATGCTTACATACACACATATACACACATGCATGCATACACACACATACAAATTTACACACATGCATTTGGTGGACCCGATGCATATTTTTAAGAATGTGGGAGAGATTCTTTGGAAAACTTTGATCGGAAATAAAGAAAGCAAAGCACAAAGGGAGGACTTAGAAGAGCGAGGTCGTATGCGAGAGTTGTGGGCAATTACTAAGCCCAACAGAACAGTATCATTACCAAGAGCTCCTTGGGTGCTTCACATGATGGAAGAGCAACAAGTGAAAAAAACAATTTTAGAGTTTTGAACACCTACTGGATGCATGAGGTGTCTAAAGACGGCTTTCACACGAAACGACGATCTTGGAGGACTCAAGTCTCATGATTGGCACAAGTTTTTAGAGTTTGTGCTCCTTGTAGCCCTAAAAGATTGTCTTTCAGAGGATTTACAAAGAACCATTTATAAAATTAGTTCTTTAGTAGGTGGATATCTTCTAAAGAGATAAATAAAGATAGCATAGAGAGTGCGAAACTCAATGCTATGGAGGTTGTTTGTATGGTAGAGAAATACTTTCGCACAAGTATTCTCACTATTCAACTTCATTTACTGGTTCATGTGGTAGATGAAGTTGCAATAGCAGGAACTGTCCATAGTTGATGGATATTCTTCTTAGAGTGCTTTATGAAGACATTAACAGGGTTTGTTTGACAGAGAGCACGTCCAGAGGGTAGCATCGCAGAGGGATGGCTTGTACAAGAATCTCTTGTATTCATAACTGAGTTTCTACGTATGTTGGATCCCGAAAAGCCTTGCTTATGGAGCGATGATGAAGATGTTCGTCTCGTAGGCGATGAACCACAAGGTAAAGGATTGTAAAGAAAAATGGATGCAGCTTTCAGAGAGAAGGCAATGAAGTTTTACATAGTTAACTCTGAGCCTATGCAGAAGTGGTTAGAATGGTGTGAGCTTGCCAAGGAAACTAACGCAAAGGAAAGAGCTCAATTTCGAAGAAATCGTTCCACTAGATTTTTGCCTCTTCCAAAAGTCTTCAACCTCTTCCACCTTTTTCAACGAGCAGATGGTTAGATACAACAGTTTCACAAGCAAAGGCAACGGGTGAAGATATCTCTGAAGAAGAAGAAGAACTCGCAAAAGGATGTGATTGGGAGTATATTAAATACGGTGCACTATGGTCTCATGGACAACACTTTCGAATCGCACGAATCGATCAAAATAGGTCTACTAGTGGAGTGATGGTGAATTTTTTCCAAAAAAGTAGAGCGAGTGCAAGAGATGATAATGCTCTAGAAGGCGAGCTAGATTATTGTGGTGTGATTCAAGACATCTTGAAACTATCTTTCAGAAAGTTTGATTACTTTGTTTTTGGTGTGAAATGGTTGAAAGTAGTCACCTCTGAAAGAAACCCAACAGTGAGACGGGATAAAAGCGGTTTGCTTCAAGTTGACTCCACAAGATTATGGACAGATGAAAGGGATACACTTGTACTTCTCGAACACTGTGAGCAAGTTGTTTTTATACCAGATTCAAAAGAACCAGAGTGGCTATTTGTTTTACAAGTCGCTCCACCTAGTAGACAAATTTTTGAGAACATAGATGTAGAAGAAAGTCCATCTCTAGTGGACTCAGAGATTCATTCGATAGTCGAGGAGGAAGAGATCATTGTTCGTGAAGAAGAGGTCATTGAAGAAGAGGTCATTGTTCGAGAAGATGAAGCAATAGACGATGATCACAAAGAAACCAGCATAGCAATCGATTTAGAAGCCATCAATATAGAGATAGATATTCTCTGTGCATCCGATCTTCAAGAGGATGCTAGACTAGAGGACTTTTGAATAAAACACTTGTACGTACTAATTTTTTTTTATTCTCTATAATACTTTTATTATCACATGCTAATTATTTGAGTTCTTTTATTACAGAGCACGATGGGAGACAGTCCTCCAGTCACTCCACATTCCATGACAGAGGAGCAGTCTTTGGAGTTCATCTCTCAGGTTCCTCTCACGTATATGGCCACTGCATCACAGTATTGGATCGCTCGTGGTAGCACTCCTCCCGGTTTCACTCCTGGCGGCCTTACTCCTGCCGGCCTCACTCTCACTGGCCTCACTCCTGCCGGTGTCACTCCCGCTGGTGTCACTCCTACGGGTGGTGCTACTCCCATAGGAGGTATGTCTCCTAGCTTTGTGACTCCACCACGATCATCTTTTCAGCCATCTCCTACTGGGTTTACTAGTAGATATGTGCGTTCGACACCTCAACACGATACAGGTTCTGGCCCATCTCGTAGATTGAGGTCACGCTCTAGAGCAGGAGGTTCTAGGAGTGGATCTACAGGTAGGTCTGGAGGCGGAGGAGGTGGCTATTTGTGGAGGCAGTGCGACGGACGTTGTGTTGCCCGCTTCTACTCCTAGGACGAGTACCTCAGATGTAGGTACGCCATGCAGTACACCACGTGGAACACCACATATACCTTGGGGTGCTCACGACCATGATGACTCCAAGGTGTACAGTATATGAGATGGAGCTCTGGTGATAGATGCGGCTAGCAAAGCAATGTGTGCACGCATACGACAACTTTGCTCCATGCAGTTTGGACACTCTATCATGTGAAATGGAGTGAACATGATAAAGATCGGAAGAATCATATCACACAGACGATTTATTAGGAGTTCCGACCAGCCGATGGACAGTCTCTTGTCAGCTCAGAGTGGATTCTGCACACCGCACGTGAGGTTATGTACCATCGACGATCCGGGCTCGTGACTCTTTCAGAGTAGGCTTACAAAAGCCTGTATGGTTAGATGCTGAGGAGTGGGACATGATTCATGATGAGCAGCAACAGACTCCTGATCGATATCGCCAGTAGCGAGATGCCGCAGCTACACGTGTAGATACGGTGGGACCGTCACATTTGGGGTGACGGATATGACACGATGCGTCATGAGTTTGTAAGTACCATTTCATTTATTGAATTTATTTGTGTTAAATTTCTCATGTATGTTCCTCTAATCTTTTGTATATTTATTTCAGGAGCTGGCAATGGGTCGTCCTCCAACACGAACGTAGGAGTCTTACGGATATCATCATGGGTTGATTGCACTATTGGAGGACTTGGAGGGACGTGGTGCGGTCGTCTCATGGGAGCATTTGCGATGAGGTAATTAATTTATAAACTTGTTTTTTACTTGTTGTTTGTGATTTTCATGTGAATTTATCTCATTCCATTAATGTTCTTTGTTGCAGGACTGTTCATATGGAACGTTCTTTGCATGTGTATGGCAGTGGAACACCAAAACTTTGTATTTGATTTTCATATGGCAATGCATTGCTTTGCCACATTTTATAAAAGCTTCATATATGGCAGTGGTTTGCCACACTCTTGTACATGCTTCATTATTGAAATATATAACTTCTTTTGTACATGGTTCATGGTTCATTCTGATTATCTCTTTTGTGTCCAATAATACTCTATTTCATGAAATCATATTTCGGTTGACATTAGAGTACACATCACATGTACTCGGTTTTTCTTTTTGGGCAGACTGTATTGTCTTTTGTTAAGCAACATCATGGTAATGTTGTTGTAGCAAAAGATAACACACTCTGCCCAAAAAATATTTTGCAGGTATGGTCACCGGTATATGCAACGGTACTCCCAGTAATGTCATCGGAATAAGCATCGGTACACCCAGGAGGCGATGGTACACCGAGCAGAGGCCTCGGTATGGGCGCCGATATTACTGTTAACTGTTAAATGTTAAACCGCTTCATTCTAACTATCAGAAGAGCGTTTAACCAACCTACGTGGGTTCTTGGGAGTGGTAGGGGTCTGTTAGACAGAGGCCCTATACTTAGTTCCCAAAGTTACTATCCACACTCAGCACGGTAATGATGCTGAGAACTCTATCGAATTGCTGTACTGAGAATTTACCGTCACAGTCTTAGCTCAACCAACGTACCAAATGTGTGAAGGTGCCATATTGCATCCATGTATTAACTAACTGAAATTACCAGAATAATAGTATTCGATCAACTTCACAAAACGGGTTCAACGGTCAAACAACACCGTAACGTAGAGAGTTTGAGAATCCAACACATAGTACTGGAAACTCAGTAATCAACTTAGCAGATCTTTACTGCACTTAACTTTGTCGCAGGCAGATAGATTCCAACTATTACAACAACACAGTGTAGATCCGAATATCAGAACACTACACAGTTGCTTGAATTTCACCAATTCTTGACCAAAACTGTTCAAGAAGTCGTAATACACAATGCATGAGCACAATCCCATAGCGATGCATAAACAACCTACTCAGACAACCGTAATGGAACTCACAATCTCAATGGAGTTAACTAGGTAACAAATACAGACACTCACAATACCATTAGTCTACGTAGAGAATCGCCAAGATACTCTAAGAACTCTAATCATTACGCAGTAACATTCAGACTGATAGTATAGTTATCTCCCGAACATTATGAACTTTATCGATAGAACCAAGATCGTCGGCAGGCAACAAGGACGATAGACAAAAGCAGATACGAACAAGAGTGTAGAACACAGGGATTATGCAAAACGAACCCTATCTCAACATCAGACAGACAACCAGACGAACAGTCTAGTGATAACACGACAATAGACCAAAATTACATCGCCCTCTCTCTCTCTGAGCGCTTCTTTTCATTACTTTATATAGAAAGTACAAATAGGTGTGTAACCACCTTTTGCGCGTGTTCTGCCACGATTTCCGTTACATCTATCCCAATCCAATGGCCGACTAACACTGGCACGCCCGGTGGACTCGAACCCGCAAGTTTTTACAAAATTACTGTTCGTCGATGATTCCTTCTAAATACATATTCCTAGCTAGTCTAAAAATTCAGGCGATCTTTTTCGTAAGTGTTTCGAACATTTGTTTAAGGGTATCTGGTTCTACTAGTTGCGCATCTATTCTAACAGAGCTAAGAGCAATAGCTTCGGTGAGCAAAATTTCGGCCTATGTTTGCAAAAAGGCCTCCTCCACATAAAAATCATTTGCTAATGCCGCATCTCTGGACGTCTTCATCTCTTCAAGTTGTTGCTCCATCTTCTGTACTCTCTCTTTAATGTTTGCAAGCTGGTTTTCGCGCCTCTCTATCTCTTGAACTTGAAAATCGATGGTTTTGCTGTATGAATCTTTCTCTCGGTTGAGATTTGCAATAAGCTTATGTGTCTGGCCTTCCTTTGTTAGGTAGTGCTTGAGCATGTTATTTACGTCTTTGAGATTATTGTTCGTTCTATGCAATTCTTCTTCTGTTCTCTTCTGCTGTAATTGTTGTTCTTGATTTTGCTGCACCAGTTCTTGTAGTTGCTTCCTGGTTTCATCGAGTAAGTTGCCTAAGGCGTTTCGTGCATCTTCCTTTTCCTGGATATCTTGCTTCAGTTTGGTTATTTCTGCATCGACAACTAATAGCAACTCTTCCTTCTCTTTTGCTGCTACCTGTGCTTCATCTCGCTGAGCTGTTATTTGTTCCTGTTCTTGGATTCTGGCCTGTAGCTGCTGTACTTGTTCATGAAGCGCATGATTTTCGGTCTTCACAGCCTGTAGTTCTTCTTGGAGGGGTGTGATGTCTGCCTCCATTACTTCCAACTTGTGCTGGAAGTATTCGCGAACACTTTCTGTAACTTGCTTTAGTTGTTGCGGCAATTGTCTTGATAATTCGATTAGCATATGACCCATTGATTCTAATTGAGCAAATACTGGTGTGGAGGGTGGTGGAAGAGGGAGACGAGGTTGGGAAGACGATGCAGTAAGTTGCTGCGAGGTCAGAGGGGAGTAGTTGGGGGATGAGGCGGAAGAAGCTGCGGGCTCGACGGGTGCGTTAGGTGGAATAGGAAGGTTTGGGTTTAGTGGAGGTTCCGGTGGTGGAGTGGGAATTATGGTTTGAGTTGTTACCTGGTTTGTATTTTGTTGTTCTTGCTCCGAAAATGTGGACTCTACTGCCTTAATTAGTCTGTCCAATGTGTCTTTAGCAGCTTGTTCTTATTCTGTTTGTTGTCCTTCTTCAGACTGTTGATTCGATGTTTCTTTGGTCGATGTTGTTTCAGCTTCCTTACGAGTTTCTTCTTGTTGCTCCTGGGAAGATTGCGCAGAGGATTGATTTTGCATGGAGATTGTTGTGTCGTGAAATGTTTCTTCATCCTGTTGATCATCTTCCTTGTTGTCGTTCTTGTTTCCTGCAACAGAGCCTTGTGCTTCACTCTCAGAAGAGCTAATTCTGATGCGTTTCCGGCGGAATAACTGGTTGAGTTCTTCTTCATCTTCTTCTTCATCATCCTCGAGCAGCTGTATCGACTCCTCATGTCTCAGGACGGGCCCCTAGGGTGGTGGTTGGGCTGCAAGGATTGCCGGAAAGAGAAATGACAAGATATGGGGCAATCTAGATCTAGGCGTATTACCCTTGTTTACTTGTTTCATGATAGCTACGCATTCCTTGTGGATGCGGTGAAAGAAGAAAGATGCGAAGTTCATTGGTTCTCGTGCGGCTAGTTCTATGGCGGAGTAGAAAGGGCGGGATATTCCATATGTGCGTTTTTGGAGATTGAGTATGGCTACTAAAAATTGAAGTGTTGATTGTTCGGGTTTTGGTCGGCAGAGGATTGCATACTCGTCAGACGAATGTTTGGGAAATAGTTCACTCATACGAGCAACTGTCAGGCTTGGGCCATTTTCTCAGCCTTGCGATGGGAGTCTAAAAGCTTCTGCAAAGGCTTGCAGGGTGATAAGTGTTCGGGAGGGTAAAGAAGTGATAGCCCATCTTTGCTCATTGGCGGGTGTGTTGGCTATGGTAGAGATGATGTTGGCGAAGAATGGGTGGGACTCCACTGAATGCCAAGGCAGTTCAGCAAAGTTTGCCAACCCACGTATGCGTAGGTACTCTCCTACCTCGGTAGGAAGACCGTCACGAAAAGTGGCGTAATTAGCCAAGGCTTCCATGGCGCACATAAAGACAGAGCACAGAACACAGATACACAGAACACAGTGAAAACACAAAGCACAATCACATAAACACAATAACGTTTTTTCGGCGAACTGGAGAAGGTTATGTAGTGGTGCTGTAGTAGAGAGTAATCAAAAACAGTAATAATCACGCGGTAGGGGGGTGATAATTCTTAACTTCGATATGCATGCATGAAGAGCTAAAAAGGGCAGGGCGGCTTTAGTCATAAATAAGGTTCAAAATGCAGATATTTATAGGCTTATATTATTAAACACGCAAAAAAGAAAAGAAATGTGAAGAAAAGCGAGCGCCAAACGACGCGGCCCACAAAAAAAAAACGTTTCAGTGCGGGTTAGCTGCGTGTTGGTATGGTCGCAGCTTCGAACCGTTGATTACTTTCGGAAGAGGGTTTTCGGTCAACGTAGTCAACCGAAAAGTTGCTGGGCCCACTTGTTCTGAAATCCGGTAAGGGCCATACCATCTTAATTTGAATTTACCAGCAGACCGATTCGACTTTGCATTATAAAAAAGGACAAGTTGTCCCACTGTAAACACTGGAATTTTCAAGTGTCGATCATGCGTCCGAGCCTGTCTTAGTTGTATTTCCTGCATAGTTAAAAGGTTGTGCCATCGTTGCTCGTCTAACTCTCTGAGTGTCTCCAACCGAAATGACAGTGAGTCTGAGCGATTGCTACATGTAAATTTGGTATAACAATTTCCATTGGTGCTATTGCTTCTAATCCGTAATCTAGTTTGAAAGGTGTCAATCCTAATCTTACCTTGTATGTAGTCCGATATGCTCACAATACTGCAGGTAGTAGTTGATCCCATCTTTCCGGTGATTCCATGATCAATTTCCGAAGCATATTCAGCAGAGATTTGTTTGTACTCTCGGCCAAACCATTAGCACGAGGATAATACGGAGAACTAAACTTATGTGTGACCTGGAAAGACTGTGTAAGTGCCTTCATTAAATTGTTTACAAAATGAGTACCTTGATCTGAAACAAGTTCCAGTGGTAAACCAAAACGTGGAAAGACATCGGTTAGCAGACATTTTGCTACCACAACAACTGTGGCAGACCGTAAAGCCCAGGCTTCTGCCCATCTGGTTGCATAGTCTGTACAGGTCAGTATGTAATGATTGTTACTGAAGACTGCTGGAGGTGTAATCGGACGGATAAAATCTAGACCCCACTTCTGGAAAGGTTCCAATGGTAAGATGGGTTGCAGAGGAAAAAGATTTCGTTGCAAGGGCTGTCCAGATCTTTGACAAGTATCACATTGTTTGACAAACCGTGATACATCTCTGTGCATAGTTGGCCACCAAAGACCACTCTGCAAGATTTTCCGGTGTGTTAAGTCTGCTGCAAAATGGCCACCAGAAGGAATCGAGTGAGCCAACATAATAACTGAATTAACTTCATGCGGTGGAATACATCGAAGTAAAATTCCGGTATGATCCACATAGTATAATTCTCCAGCAAGTAACCGAAATCGACGGCTAAAGACTGCAATCTTTCTGCGTACTGCCATAGAAGTCTGAGATGGAAGGCAGCCATCAGTGAGAAAGGTTAGGATCTGATCATAATACGTAGATGGTATAGGTGGGTTTGTAATTTCATCATTCGTTGTTTCAGAGCTATAAATCGCTGGAGTCGTGTCATCTATACCTTCCGGAGCTTCACCGGAATCTAAGCGGGATAAGAAATCTGCCAAGGCATGTGAACTGCTTGGCCGATGAATGACTTCGTAGTCAAATTCCTGTAAAAGTAGAACCCATCGTGCTAATCGACCACCTAGATGCTGTTGCTGAACCAGATAGACAAGTGCAGCATGATCTACATGAAATGTGAATTTACGGCCCAGTAAATAATGCCTGAATTTTTTGATAGAATATACTAGCCCTAGACATTCTCTTTCTATTACAAAGTAATTCTTCTTAGCAGGGGCTAATCTTTGACTTGCATAATACACTAGTCTGAACCACTTATCAATTTGTTGCATCAAAACACTTCCTATTGCTATATCTGAAGCATCAACAAATACATGAAATGGGCGATCCCAGTCCAGCGGCTGTAAGATGGGAACTTGTGTTAATAAATTCTTTAAACGATCAAATGCTATCTGGCATTCCTGGGTCCATTCAAATTGTCGAGGAGTCTTGGTGATTAGCTTGTTCAGTGGTATTGCCAAATGAGCAAGCCCCCGTAAGTGTCGTCCATGCCATCTTACGTGGCCCATGAAGCGCATAACTTCCTTCAGTGTAGTGGGCACCGGAGCTTCTAATACTGCCGTGATCTTGTCTGGATCTACTCGTATACCTTGTGCAGATACGATGTGGCCAAGTATCTTGCCACATGAAACCGCAAACACAGATTTGTTTGGGTTCAAACAGAGTCTGTATTCTCTGCATTTTTCAAAGCAGCACCGTAAATGGAACAGGTATGCTATCATCTTACCGAGAATTGAAAAAATAATCAAGATATACTTGCATAAAAGAGGTAAGGTAAGGAGAAAATATTTCCTGCATACACCTTTGGAATGTACTTGGGGCATTCCTTAATCCAAACCACATCACAGTACATGCGAAAACACCCCAGTTCGTAATGAAGGCGGTCTTCGGTATATCCTGTTCAGCCATTCTAACTTGATTATATCCACTGTATCCGTCTAAGAATGAATACATTTCATGTCCTACTACTCTATCAAGCATTGTGTCAAGAAAAGGGATCGGAAAAGGATCAGGCACTGTAGCTGCGTTCAGTTTTTGGTAATCTACACATATTTGTAATTGCTTATTCTTCTTAGGGACAATAACAATTGGTGAGATCCATTCAGGATGCTCTACTGGTACGATGAATCCGACTTTAAGTAGCCTATCAAGTTTTGCCTTTACCTATGATGCATAGTTTGGATTTATCCGATAGCTGGATTGCTTAATTGTTTTTGCTTCCGGCTTCAGCATTACTCTGTGTTGATAGATGCGCGGGTCCAATCCTTTCATATCTTTGTAATCCCATGCAAAGACATCGGAGAATTCTTGGAGTAGCTCGATTAAGCCTGCTTGAAATGTTTCCGATAGGTTTTGCTTTATCTTCACAGGACGCGGATGATCTTTATCACCTAAATTATAAGTGATCAACTGATCTTCTGGGACATAAAATTGTCGCGACTTCTCTGTATCGTCAGCTGGCTTAAAGAGTTGTTGCAGTTGAGCATCATTTATAGTAGTAGTATCTTCCTCCTTATCTTCTTCTGTTACAGTAATTACCGTACAAACTGCAGGGTTCCAGTTATCTACAACAGATTGTAGATCAACAGTTCCTAGGGAGATCAAGTCAATGTGATTTTTCAAAAACTCTTCTTCTTCATCATCTGACAATCCATCTAACATATGGACTGGTTCCGCCAAATACGGTCTAGCATGCAACTCACAAGGTTGTATAGCATCTAATTTTATAAGATATTTACGATTTTTATCCTTGAACGTGAGCTCTTGTGCGGACCAATCCTGTATCACCTTAGCGTGCTTCAGCCAAGGTTGGCCGAAAAGGAGGTTGTAATCAAGAGTGGATTCTGGTAAATCTAGTATGACAAAGGTCATTTTACATGTTGTACCTTGCAAAGTGATTGGTACATTTCGTACAAGTCCTATGGGATGGACTCTCGATTGGTCGGCCATTCTGACAGAAAACTGAACTGTTTCGATTTTGGTCCACCCTAACCTTTTACATAGTGCAGCAGTAGCAATGTTGACTCCAGATCCTCCATCAATTAATACCTGTGTGATTTTATGATTCTTATACCATACCGTAATTAAAGGAACTGAATGATGGACCGTAGATTCGGGTTCCGGTTGTACTGTTGCTGTCGCCGGAATGCAGGAAGGCACAGGATTGAACTGTTGTTGGAATTGTTGTCGAACTCCTGGTACTAGTGCAAGTAATTGGCCCAAAGGAAGAGTGATGGATGCTTTAGATAAAATTTCCCAAGCCTTTTGTGATTGGATGGTTTTCACAGATTCTGAAGATGATGCGTCTGCTGAAGATGATGTGTTTGCTGCTGATGATATACCTGCGGTTGATGATGTGCCTGCTGCTGATGATGTGCCTGCGGTTGAATTGGAATCCTGTTGTTATGTTCCTTCTTTGGTTAACGGAGTCTGGGTTACCGGAATAGGATCTGGGAAGACTGGAGGTTCTGCGGTGGTCCATTGACTAGCCTTGTTGTACATGCTTTGTTGTTCGCGTATACCTGGTTCAAATAGTTCTGCTGCAGGCTGCAGCTGTTTACCGGAGCGGGTCTGAATTACTGCAGCGTGTGTTTCCACTCGTGTAATTTGTACCATATTCGCCATTGGATTTTGACGTTCTTTCTTCCTCTGATCATACTCAATTGCATCCTTACAGAATTTTCTAATGTGACCAAATTCACCACACAAATGACAGTGTGGTGGTGGCAGATTGGGTTTTTCCGGTGGCGGTCCGGTCTGCCAGCGGTTTGCATTATAGTTGTTATTTCTCTGTCCTTTGTAATTTCGATATCCTTGTTGCTGATTGTTCCTCATTTGCTGAGGCACATAATGATTGGCTGGCTGTCCTGGTTCCTGTATAATTGCATTGACAGTCGCTGTTCCTTCCACTTTGGCGTCGTATGCGCAGTTTTCGGTGGTGTGTCCGGCAGTGTTGTAGATAGCATAGAATAACTGATTAAGTGCACAAGTGGTACTAGTATGGCCTGAATTCTTGCATGTGATGCAGTGTACTTGTCTGGTCACATCTTCGGTGACATTTCTATTTGTTTTTAACCATTCCAGATCTTCTATTAATCCTCCAACCTTGTTTTCCAGCTGTAGAGCCATTGCAATTACTACATCTAGCGTCATAGCTCCTACACAGCGTATGATCATAATCTGTTTAAGTTGTGGAGTCAAGCCATTGATAAACCACTGAGTAATAACGTCGTCCAGTAGGTTGGCATGTGCTGGTGGTAATTGCCTCAAGTGAGTCGTGAATAGAGTAGCGTATTCCTGTACTGTTTGATTTACCTTCTGTCTGTTGTTTTGCAGATAGTCAAAAATCTCGGCTAGATTCTTCTTTAGTCTGAATCACTGCAAAAAAGCATCTCGTACTGCTTCATAGGTGCCGAAGTGATTAATATCATATTCTATAAGCCATCTAGATGCTTCATTGACCAGTGTAGATTGGAAGACAATAGCTTTATACGCCTGATCCGGGGGATGGTTAAGAACTGCGTAGCTTATCTCGAAGGTGCGTACGTGAGCATCAGGATCATCTCCTGGGAATCCACCAAATTTCGTGTACGTCACTCCTGTTGGAGGCGGCCTGGGTGGACATAATTGTTGTTGCTGCTGTTGTTGCCCGTTCATGGTGAGTGTATTGTGACTATCTTCTGTATCTCGGGGCTGAATATCTGAACTATCGAAATATGTATCGTCGGATGGTGCACTTTCCGGTGCGATGATTTTGCTTAATATGCTTCAAATCTCCATTTTGAACAGCTCTCCTTCCTTCTTGATGTCCAGTGTGGGGGAACTTACTTCAAAAAGTGGTGGCTGGGCTGAAGATTCACCAAAAAATGGTAAATCGTCGTCGAAAAACTGTGATTCTGTTATCGAAATGTCACCGGAATGTGCCGAAATTATGCCAAAATAAGGTGTTTTTTTGCCCTCGCCAATTTCTTTGGCTAACGTGTTTCTAATCGTAAACAAATTTGAATTTTTATCCAAGATTGTTAAACTAACTTCAGACTACATCTTGGTAGATTCTCGAGTTACTATACCTTCGACAGACTGTGCCGAAATAGTACCGGAATGTACCAGAGGCGTAACACGTTCCACCGGAATATGATCGGAATCAGTTCTAACGTTCTTGACCTTCTTGATAACTGGGTCAAACCTAGTTGTACTTCTACCTCCTGGAGTTGTCTTTAGTGCATTAAGTACTCCAGACTGACGGTTCTTGGGATACGTTTCACCGGATCGAGTAACCCGCATGTATCATCTTTTGTACTAATCGCGTACTATTACTATCGATAAAATTTTATAATCACGTTTCCAGAGCAAGTTTGCAACAATCTGGTTCTGTTGCTACTTCCGACAAACAAATGGTAATCTTGATGTTCGATCCTGACAGACGAATGACGATCTTGATGCCACTTTCCCACAGATAACACTTTCGTCAGGTAAATGGCAATCTTGATGCCACCTTCCCACAGACGGCGCCAAGTGTTAAGTGTCCTAACTGTTAAACCTTTAAAACGCTTAGTTCTAACTATCATAAGTGTGGTTAACCGACCTAAGTGGGTTCTTGGCGTGGTAGGGATCTGTTAGACAGAGGCCCTGTACTTAGTTCCCAAAGTTACTATCCACACTCAGCATGGTAATGATGCTGAGAACTCTATCGAATTGCCGTACTAAGAATTTACCGTCACAGTCTTAGCTCAACCAACGTACCAAATGCGCGAAGGTGCCATATTGCATCCACGTATTAACTAACTGAAATTACCAGAACAATAGTATTCGATCAACTTCACAGAATGGGTTCAACGATCAAACAACACCGTAACACAGAGAGTTTGAGAATCCAACACACAGTACTAGAAACTCAGTAATCAACTTAGCAGATCTTTACTGCACTTAACTTTGCCGCAGGCAGACAGATTCCAACTATTACAACAACACAGTGTAGATCCGAATATCAAAACACTACACAGTTGCTCAAATTTTGCCAATTCTTGACCAAAACTATTCAAGAAGTCGTAATACACAGTGCATGAGCACAATCCCAGAGCGATGCATAAACAACCTACTCACACAACAGTAATGGAACTCACAATCTCAACGGAGTTCACTAGGTAACAAATACAGACACTCACAGTACCATTAGTCTACGTAGAGAATTGCCAAGATACTCTAAGAACTCCAATCGTTACGCAGTAACATTCAGACTGATAGTATAGTTATCTCCCGAACATTATGAACTTTATCGACAGAACCAAGATCGTCGGCAGGCAACAAGGACGATAGACAAAACCAGATACGAACAAGAGTGTAGAACACAGGGATTATGCAAAAGGAACCCTACCTCAACACTCAGACAGACAACCAGACGAACAGTCTGGTGATAACACGACAATAGACCAAAATTGCATCGCCCTCTCTCTCTCTGAGCGCTTCTTTTCATTACTTTATATAGAAAGTACAAATAGGTGTGTAAGCACCTTTTGCGCGTGTTCTGCCACGATTTCCGTTACATCTGTCCCAATCCAATGGCCGACTAACATTACCGATGCATATGCTGACGTATATACCGATGCATATACCGACGCTTATACCGACCTTTTGGTACCGACGCGCATATCAACCTTTACACCGGCGTCACGGCAAATAAAGCCACGTTCATTTTCCTTGGTAAAAAACCTCGGTATACCATAGATCTATTGTAGTGTTTTCACTTCATCTTAGCTCAACACTTTTCTTTTTATCTTTATTTTCACAAATCCGCCTATGTCAAAATCGGGTGCGACTCATGGACTTGTTTGCCTGATCAGGTTTACCCCACCTCTGTGCTGACCCGACATAGCACACGACATACACAACATCAGCCCTACATGAAATCGACGTCAGCTCATGGCTCTGACCACCTGGCGAGAGTGTCTCCACTTGCCTACCGACCCATGCAGGTGCATGACAACAAATAGGTCAGACCTATGATGAAGCTAGTGTGAGCTCGTGGCCTTGATCACTCCACCAAGGTGGTTCCACCCACCTACTAGCCTGTCGCAGTGCGCTAACAACATGCACACACATATATACTTGGCTTAACTATGAAGGTTTTTCTATAAATCATGATCCATTTGGAGATAAGATCTCATAAGAAACAAATAGTAGGACCCAAAGAATCCCACTCACTAAGTCAATCAGCATATACATGCACTCAATTTAAGCATTTCATCACATTCCCAAGCATTCACTCTCAAAAGTCTCTAGTCTTCTAACTAATTCTATTCATATAATTTATAATCGCTCATGCTTCATGCAAAACCATACTGGATGTTTGCTAACTTCATTCTACATGATTTTGTTAAATTCATACATATCTTTATCACAAACAAAAATGCAATGCAAATGCTCTTTTAGAAATAAAACAGATTTCAAATCAGAAACATGTCATCAGATCATTTGGTTCATCTTCATCGTTGTTCAATCCAGCTTTTCTTCAATTTCATGATCTATCGTTCTTCATCAACATCAACATCACTATCATAAACATCCTCCAGCATCATCATCAATAATCATCATCATCATCATCAATTATCAATCATTCATCATCATCATCAACCATCATCATTCATCATCATTCATTAATCATCATTCATCAATCATTAACCATCATTCATTAATCATCATTGATCATCATCTTCCATCTTCCATCATCCTCAATCATCATCATCATAATCAGTCATCATCATTCATCATCATCAATCATCAATAATCAAAATGCATTTTCATCAATCACCATCATGTATTATCATTAATCTTTATCATTCAATAGATCTTGATCATTCTCATGCATTTTCGTTATGATTCTTCTTCAATCATCATTCAAGATTTGCAATTATGTCTTGAAAAGTTAGATTTCTACTTCTGTTGTTCTTTTTTAGCAGTCTTTGAGGTCGTCTTTACACACCCCTCGATTTGCTTAATAATATCATCAATCAGTTGTTTGTCTACTTCATTAACTCGTTTGTCAAATTTTATATCTCCTTGAGTTTCTTTTTTACTCTTTTCTTGTTCAATTTGTTTGTCAAAGTTTATTTGGGATCGTAATTTGGTAATTTTCTCTTGGTCAAATAGATTCTCATTAGTGAAAAGTTTTGGATCAAATGAAACATATACATCCTGGTCTTTCTTAGATTTCTCTTGAGTTTCTTTATCAACTTCTCTTTTATGATCTATTTCCATTTGTTCTCTCAATATCTACTCAATATTTTTTTTTTCAACCTTTATCCGTCTACTTCTAGTTTCCTCAATAGGTTTCTCTTGCCTCTCAATAGATAGCATACTCTTTTGTTCATAAGATCTATACTTCCATGAGTTTTTGGTTTCCATATCTTTCGAAATGACTTTCATATAGTTTTGGTCACTTCAGAATATTCCTTCATCCCACCTCTTTCTATATTCAAATGCAAAGGTGATTGTTCTTGAAACTTAAAAATTTTACCTTCATGTTCCCTTACTAGTCTATGTCTGCATGCACTTTCATATCTATGCAGTCCTAGAACATATGTCCATAGTGATCACACAAAAAACATCTTATAGGTCTCTTCTGAACCTAGCTTGATTTCCTAGGTATCACTCTAGGGGTAGATCTCCTAAGACCAATGACTGTTTATGTGTAGATATGCTTTGAACTTTTACCTCGTGTTCATTATCACATTTCAATACTTGTAGGTCATTAACTTGTTTAGATAACAAATCAACCTTATGTTCAGTTCAATAATCTTAGAATCTATTTCCTTTCTTACATCTTTGATACTTATGCCCATTAGCTGAATAATGTCAAATATTGCATATATTGTTTGCATTAGGGTCATGACAATACCAAAATTTGATTTTATAGACTCACTCGTGTTAATTTCCATTTCCCTAAATCGTTGTTCGTATTTCGTATACACCTCTTTAATCATTTTGTTCATTTTAGTTTTCCTCTTCTTATGATCTAAGCTGAGAAGTAGATTCTTAATCCATGCATCAATAGAAAAGTGCACACTCGTATGATCTAAACTGATGCAAAAAGTGGATGATCAAATTCAAGTAGTCAAAAGCAATCTTTCTATTTAAGTGCGTGGAACGATGCAATTATTCAAAGAACTTGAAATGTTGGTACTTGGAAACTCTAGTCTGGCGCTAAGGTTCCTGTTTTGTCTACTCAAGGAGTGGGTGACTATGATCTTTGATGAGGGTAGTCCCTCTTCCCCTCTATGTAAACAAACTTCTCATTTCCTCAATCCCTCTTCAACCATTATGGGACCCACCTGAGTCTGTTTCTCTCTTACTCCATCCCTAAATATCCCTTCCTTTCCCTAACCTAGGATCAATTTCCCCCGGCTCACATAGAGGCTAATGATTCACTAGTCTCTCAAATGGCCCCCACATCACAAACCTCTTCTCTAGCCAAAAATTCCCCAAAAGCATCCTCCTTAGTCAAGAAAACCTGTCTATTTAAACTACCCTCTCTCTTTCCTTAACCCTCCCTAGCTATCCGAGTTCTCCTCTCTCTTCTTCCAAATATGCATCTTTTGAAACTCCATTAAATTCATCCTTTTCCTGTTTCTTTGTCCTTCACAGTTTTGCTTCTTCCAATAGTCACATTTGGTTTCCCTTTCCCTGATCCCCTTCATGATTCTTCTACAACCCTTTAGTTTTCTTGCATTTTCCTTATATTTCACCTACGTAATGTAATATAAATGATTTTTTGTACGAATATGCTAATACTTTATATGAACGGGAAGCAAAATCTCTTATAAAGGAATTAGAGGTGAAAATTTCCTATTTTGTGGATGTAAGAGCTTTTGTGTGATGATGATATAAAGAGGAATATATATGATGACTATGAGAAGTGGAATTAGTAGCTATAAAAAGTAGTCTTCCAAAAAATAAAGGATAATCTAACCATTGACCATGATACGTTTAGAAAGTTGAAGATTGTTTAATGAACAATTAGTTGAATAAATTGGCAAACAAGTGCCTAGTAGAGGTGATCATGTTGGACAAAAAAAATTTTCCACTTGGGGTTTTATCAACCTTCCAAAATACATGAAGGTTGAGGCACTTACCAAATATAATGATTTTTCGCATCTTGTTGCGGATCACCCGCAACTCATTTAAGTTCATGATGCTAAAATTTGTTAATTGGGCTAGCCAATCTACAATCACGAGCTAAACATTTTGGATGTTAGTACACAATGTTTGAGGTGTCAACATGATGTCAAAGTTATCAACCAATGGAATGCATTAGCTTACTAGTTAGTCAAGGCCATTCTATGGAGACAAGGGCAAGGCAAAGTTGGATGGAGAGGATCAATAGGCATATGCAGACTTTGATGTGCAGATTCAACCTCAAGAGACAATCACAATCAATGGACAAGAGGCTTCTACATCTAAGGTACACCCATATGATCACTCAGACACTTACAACTATGAAAGACCATCCCTCTCAAAGTATAGAAGGCTGCAAGAGATAGACTATGGAACTAGGGTAGCTCAAGGGGAGTCAGGAGAGGAAGGTCCTGAAGAGGTCATTACTTCTAATTTAAAGCTCAATAAACTCAAGAAGCAATATCTCAAATATCAAGAGAGGAGGTCTATAAGGAAGAAGGCACCCCCACAAAGGTATACATATGGTTCTTTCATGGCAAAGCACTACGCATACATAATGCATGTCATTGCAGATCAAGAGCGCGATTCTTATGAGGAGGCAAAGATCAAACTAGAGTGGAGGAAGGTTACGTATGAAGAGTTAAAAGATCTCAAGGAGAAAAAAATGCCAGAACTAGTACCCAAGAAGGAAGGCATGAAGATAGTACAAAATAGGTGGGTGTACAAGACCAAGAGGAATACGGATGGAAGCTTGGCAAGGTACAAGGCTAGACTAGTAGCCAAAGGCTTCACACAGACACAAGGGGTGGATTATGAAGAGAATTATAGCCCTGTGGCAAAAAAGGATACCATTAGATCTCTAATAGCCCTATGTGCAGCAAGGAGGTGGCCTATCTACATAATGGACATAAAAATGCTTTCTTGAATGATGAGTTACAAGAAGATATGTTCATAGAACAACCTCAAGAAGGTTGCCTATCTACAAAATGGACATAAAAAATGCTTTCTTGAATGGTGAGTTACACGAAGAGGTGTTCATGGAACAAGCTCAAGGGCATGTAGATCCATAGCATCGTACCTATGTTTGCAGGTTGAAGAATGCCTTGTATGGCCTAAAACAAGCCCCAAGGGCTCGGAATCAGAGGCTAGTGGACTTCTTGAAGAGATGTGGTTTCTCTCCAAGTGATGCAAATCCAGTCTTGTATATGAAGAAGAAAAATGACAAGTTATGTTTGATATGCATATATGTAGGTGATCTCGTTGTGAAAAGAGATGATGATTTAGGCATAAGGACCATCAAAGAGAAGCTTGGAAGAGATTTCAAAAGCTCAAATTTAGGTAGCAAGGACCAAGTTGTAGATATATTCACCAAAAGCTTCAATGTGACCAAGGTAACAAATTTTCCAAAAGCTATGAGCTTACTTGATATGGACAATACCACCTTAAGCTTGAGGGGGAGTGTTGAAAGTGTGAATTATGCAATCTCTAGGTGGAAATTAAGGGGAGGTGTTAGATATGCTCAATGTGTCACCCTTATCTAATACCACCATAGTTCCATAACACTCTATTTTGTAAGATCCCCAGTATGAGGAGAAACCGTATAAGAGTGTTGGACATTGGTAGGTTCTTGACTTTGAGGTTAGATGAGGTCTAGAGTAGATTGTAGATGTATAGTTAGGAAGGCTACTTTTAAGCTATTTTATTTGCGATTGATCCTATTTCAAGCTCAACCGAAATAAAGGGCTAGAAATAAAATTAGCTTTCTTAACTTGGGGAAGGGTATATTTGATGTGGGCCATTGGATCTATACTTGATCCTACGTGTGGATTAAGCAAGATGAAGGGTTACAAATAAATCGTTGTTGATCCTACATTTCTACCATTGGATTTACCCCATAGATCAATGGTGGAGACTATTTTGTGCATGGATCCAACTTCCACGACCTTAGAACATGGGTAGGTGAACTTAAGCTTGGAGGACCTTATAAGCATGGTGCCCTCGCCATAGAAGGCATGGAAGTCTTGTAGGTCATTCAAGACCAAGAGACATATACTCAAGGAGGCTCAAGGAGAGAATCATTCAAGGCTCAAGGACCTGAAGCACAGTTTTCCAAGCTAGGAAAACATAGAGGAGGACATTACATGCATAGAGGAGGAGTAAGAAGGAGCCATCAAGCCCACACCCCCCTCTAATCTCTTGTAGGTATAGAAATAGTCTACTCATAAGAGTGGTAATGCTTTGTGTACAAATCCAATTCAAGAGATTTAAAGTGCATTTAGTAGCTTATGAATCTTTCTTACCTTGCTTAAGAGGGCATCTTGAAATCATTCTTATATGAAGAGAAATGGGTGTATCTCTATAGCCTTAATTTTTGCATATCCTACATCTCTGTATAGTCTATCTTGTACAAAGTTGTTGACTGACCTAAAAAGATCCATTTGAGGTGTTGTACAGCTTGTTGGAACTTTTATGAACCACATTATGTGTGATTAGCGCACATGATTTGGATTAGTGTAAGATAGGTGAACCAGAGTTTTGCTGAAAGGTAGCAGAAAAGGTGTATGAAGGGACCTAGGTATTTGATTCATTTCACTTTGAGTGTGGAAATCTGAGGCATTAGATTCCATCAATGAAGCAATTTTGTAAACAGTTAATGCTCAAGCCATGTTTCTTCTTAAGAAAAATATTTTTACCCCTCACTTCAACTATTGAGTGATCCATTTTTCATAGGGCATTATCTTTAAGTGGAGTCTTGATCTCATGTTGAAGATCCTTGCTCATGTGAATTGATTCGAGATATAAGCACAAAATGATGCTTTTGTAATGTGGTTTATTACCCTACTCATTTTATTCTTGTCTTCATCAACCATTGTAGGTATCACATTGCATTACTGGACTATATAGCAATCCCTCCTATCTCAATCCAAAATTATGGCGACTTAAGTCGCCATTGTAGGCCACTACCCCTTGGAAGAGATGAGTGAATGTGCGTATGTGTAAGACTCTATAAAAGAACAATTAAAAGGACACAGTTCAAGTCGATAATTCAATCCCGGATGCCCTACTACCCTAGAGGCTAAAGACCTCTTTGGAGATAACAAGACTAATTGAGGGGATCTTTGAGCTAGACAAGCTAGAAAAGAAATACGAAGTCTAGGACGACGAACAAAAAGGCTTAAGAATAGTTTTGAAGCCTAAAAGTTGAGGAACAATGTCCCTACATCCGAAGACATCACTAAGGCAAGACTCTCCAAAATGTAGTAGAATAAAAGGGGAAAGGATATCACGATGGGATGCAAGTACCTCCAAAAGGTAGTAGAATAAAAGGGGAAAACCCAAGCGAATTGCATTGAATGATATCTGTAAGAGTCACATGGGCCAAAGACATCGTTGGGAAGAATGATGGAGATATGGGTTGAGTTTTGGTCTAAATAATACGCCAAGATTCTAGAAGAAAAAGAAAAATGATGGAGATATGGGTTGAGTTTTTGTCTAAAAGGATCATCAAGGTACGCCAAGATTCTAGAAGAAAAAGAAACGAAAACTTATGAAAACCCTAAAATGATGTCCCTATCTACAGGCATATCTCGGTGAATGCATTGAGGACCTAGTTTTATCTTGATGAAGGGGGATTAAGAACGGGGTCATGTTGATATCTGACATAAGATTACCACAAGAACAAGATAAAAGTTCATTATTTGCACCAACAATGTCTTTGATGTGAGAATAGTCAGAGGCATCGTTCAACTCCCTAAAGTGCTTGGGATCCTTCGACCAAAGGAGTTATAGGTCATTTACAATGAATCATAAACCAAAGAGAAAATTGATCATTTAGCAAAACCCTAATGTTATGTTGATGGAGGATCATCTAGAGATATTCTTTTGACTAAAGGAGTGTGGTTGTGGCCTCTTTGGGTCTAGCAAGTGGCCAATTTTATTCCAAAAAAGGTGTAGCAAGTTCAAGCACATCAAAGGATATATCAAGAACAAATTGTATATACTAGAGGAAATTTCCACACCAAACATGAACTAAAGGTTGAAAGTCTAATTCAAAGGATTAGAGCCTTCTTTTTGCATCAAAGGGTAGGAAGAAAGAAGATTAACCATGTAAAGAATGGAAATTATAAAGAGGGAAATTCTTTTTCTACAAAGAGGAGTAGCCTTGGGACGAATAATGTTAATGAAGGAGTATCCTAAGAATGGCTGTGCAAAAAAATTAAAAAGGGAGTGGGTTAACTTGAGGAGAACAAAGCACATCCCATGTATGGATAATAAATGAAGAAAAATGGATCCTAAAATCGGATACAATGGTACTCGTAGCTAAAAAAGGCATAAAAGAAGTAACTCGAATGCCCCAAAGTTGATACGTCAAGTACCATAATCATTTTTCCTCATGAGCCTCCATAAATTGACTTTCAAGACCTACATGGTAGCTTATTTTAGGCCTTGTAATTGTGAGATCTATCAAACCTCACATATTTTATGCTCCACGTTGTTGCATTTTCCAATGCTTCACCTAATTTAGTATCCCACTTCAAATTCTTATCTAATGGCATAGAAATTTGCTTACATTAGCCATACAATAATGTTGAAGTATACTCAAGGCCTATTGCATTTGAGATAGAAATATACCAATTTTTATATGTTTAAACTCAATGCCCAAAAATAGCACAACACACTAGGATCTTTCATCTCAAGTTCTTACATAACACTTTTGTTTACCTCTTTTATTATTTCTTCATATCACTAGTAGCAATCAAGTCATCAAAATAAATCGTCACAGTTATGATGTCATCATCACCGTTCCTTGCACATAATGAGTGATTTACATCACCCATAGAAAATGGACTTAAATAATTTTCAATTCTTGCATGCAAAGTAAAAGGGGCTTCTTTAAACCCATACAAACCTTTATCAACCTAAAAACATTTCTTGGATGCTTTGAATCATCATATCCTTGTGGTTGATCCAGGTATACTTCTTCTTGCAACTGAACATGTAAGAAAGCATTCTTCACATCCATTTGAAGAAAAATTCATACTTTTGTTATAGCCAATGCAATAAGTCTCCTAGGAGCAACCATTTTAGCTAGAGGGTTCAATTTCTCCTCATAATCAATGCCATATGTTTGTGCATATCCCTTTTTCTAACAATCATGCTTCATACTTACTTATGCTATCATTAACATTGTGCTTTACATTGTTAACCCACTTGTAGCCAATGGGTCCCTTTCCTTGTAGCAATGAAACAAGCTTCCATGTTTCATTTGCATAAAGTGCATCATTTCCTCATCCATAGCTTTCTCCCAATCTTCATATCCAATTGCATCTTCAAAACAAGAAGGTTCAACACCTTGCATTACCTTGGTCATGTAGGCATAATGATAAGCCCTGTAGCTATCATATGTTAGCTATTTCTTACCTCCATTTCATGTGTGATTGGGTTGTCATATTTATATCCCTTTTGCTGAAGGGGTACCCGATGAAGATACACTTTTTTTTGGATGAAGGTTCATTCTCAAGTCATTTGGAGCATGTACATATGCGATATAAACAAATACTTTCATAGGTGATAAGTGTATATTTTAATCTATAAACTTATATTGAGCTATAACTTATAGTACAACAGTAGTCGGAGCTCCATTCATCATGCATACAATAGTGTACATAGCTTATGCCCAATAACAATGAGGCATACTTTTCTTAGCCATCAAGGCTCTTGTTATTTCTTCAATATGTCTATTTTTTGCATTCAACAACATTATTCTATTGTGGTGTGTACCGTCATGAAAATTGCCTTCGAATTCCATAAATTTCTATAAAAGTACTGAGTTCATTTGATTTGTATTCAACTCATCCATTTGATCTTAATATCTAAATATAGTTTCCCGTCTACTTTTCCACCATAGCCTTGAAATTTTAGAAGTGAGTAAACACTACTCTTATTTTTCATGAAGTATATGGTCATCAAGAAAGTGGCATAAAACCTACAACCTCCCATAGATGTGGTCTTTGAAGGACCACAAACATCTGTATGTACTATTTCTATCACATTCTCACTAACATGCTTATCATGAAAGAATGATGTGCCCTTTTTTGTTTACCAAATTGACATGCTTCACATATTTTCAACATCTCGGTAACCTTGAAATTTGGTAGTCCATTTACAAGCTCCTTTTACTAAACCAACTTCAACCTCTAAAAATTTGCATGTCCAATTTACTTGTGCCAAATTTCTATGTCAACAATAAAACCTTTTGCAAACATGGTTGCATTCATTTGAGGAATTTCCAAATTCAAGGTGAACATCCTACCCATATTTCTCCCTTGGGTGATTAACCTTCCATCTATTTGTTACTCTTCTACATTTAAACCATGAGTAGATTTCTAGACCCTACTAAACAATTTGTCAAATACAAACTAGGTTCTTTACTATATTGGGAGCATGCGGTACAACGCAAGATGTTTTACCTTCCCTTCCTCCATGAACAGTGCTATGTTTGATATATGCTCCATAGGATTTGATGTTTCATCAACTGCTTCAACAAACTACACTTGTGGATGCATAGTTGTTTTATTGTTTTTTTCTATTTGATTCTTCAACCTGCAATCATGTGAAAAGTGATTAAGTTTACCACAATTCCAACATAACTTACTATAATTACCTGACTCCTTTTTGTGACCTCTTTGGTTCCCCCTTCAAGTTGTACTCTACCTCCTACATTAATTTTTCGTTTACCTTGGACTTCGCTATCATTTCCTGTTTAGATTCGAAAGCCTTTCCCTTGGCCTCTTCCCCTATCAAAATAGAATATCTACTCATAAGAAAATTTCCATTGGGAGTATGAGTCTTCACCAAGGTTCTTTTCTTCAATTATTAGCATGGAAGCAAGATCAAAAGATTTGGAATATTCGCAAAGCATCACATTGTGGGAAAGCGAGTTCAAAGAGGTCTAGGTATCAATTCTCTCCGATTCTTGTTCGGGGCAAGCTCTACCCCTACCTTGTGGGATTTCGGGGGTCCCAAGGGCACTAGTCTTATTCACTTGTAACTTCTAACTTGTTCCTCCTTTTTTTTTAAATTAGGTAGAAATGATCATATTTCTTCATATGATAGCCACCAAAGTTGTAGGTAGTCAAACAACACATGAAGAAATTCTGGACTTGGAGCTTGAAGTCTTACGTTTTTTCCTCTACACAAAAGAACTTAGGCTCCGAGGAAGGATTGAGGATACATTGTTCGCATATGAGATGTGATTACGATGTTCACATATAATAATTTTCGAAAAAACAATGTGTTGAAAATAGCTAAGGAGCATCTCCATACAATCATGCTTCATGAATATCAAAACTTATTTAAATTCCAGCAAATGAGCTAGACAAATCCCTTATGTAAAATCTACTCAAAGAGTGCGAAACCTGCAGCGAACTGATGACACAGATCATAGACAGAATAGGAAAAAGCCCAATAAAAAGAAAGAATCTGATTTTTTTTCCTAGTGTTTACAATGAAATACTAAACAAATACAACTTTTTTCAGTGAATTAGTTTTAGAATTGAGTTCACACTATATTCCCATACTCAATGCTTTCCAGATTGCTGCATCAGAATTTCGTTCATTATTTGCTCATTTGTAACAAAAACAAAGAACTTTAGTAAGTAGGTATACATGAAATGCAAATTAAAATTGAATGCCCTAAGAGTATGATAATGGTGAAATGAAGAACAGAGAGTACAGTCGGCGGTAAAGATGGTGCTTATCTGTGGAATGTATACTATAATGAACTTTGTTTTCTTTTTCTGAAGCTCAACCTTAAGGTTGAAATTGAAAGTGTAGAGCGCATTGCCCTCTGGAGCGGGACCCCTCCTCTCCTCCACTTTAGAGGCGTTCATTTAGACGCCTCAACTAGGTAAGACTTAAACCGTGCCTAGGTTAAGTGTGGTAACCACACATAGTCGACAATACAAAATGATAATGAGAAATTGCACGCATATCAAGATGTTAATGAGGATGTCCCAATGATGCAATACAAGGAAGAGAAATCTCCAACTCTCAAGGTTACTGTTGATTGAAACTTGTAGACGCACATACATAGAGGATAGTACAGAAACAAAATCTCACAAAAGCATAAACAGAATAGAAAAAGACAAGAGATTGAACATATGATTGGGTACAATCATTCCGCACATATTTTGATGGAAGATTCTATCAGAGCATGTGTATTTATAGGTATTTTTCATTACTTCCTAAATAGAAGATACATGAGGGTGGGACTTCGAAAAGCGTGCATTTACAAAAATTTCCTTTATTTATAAAATCGTTGCTTTCTAAAACAATCTATTATTTTTACAAAAAAATCTAAAATACTATCTTTTAACTATCTCCCAACAATAATTTTTTTTATCATTTTGACTTTTACCTGCAAGAGCATATCTGGACACGATGACTTTCTCTATGGAACAATGGCACTCTTGGGATTAGAGAGCATAAATGTCTCAAAATGGGGTTCAACTCCTAGAAGGATCACGCTTTAAATGGTGAGATCATGTCTGAAGCTCAAATTTCAAGTACTCACTAATCTTCTGGTTGTCCCTAGGTTCTCTTGAATCATAGAAGCATGCTGGCTAGGAGAGCTTAGATTAGTGTCTAGAGGAAACCAGTCAACCTAGTTGATGTTGCCGAAGACATGTTGAAAATATTCAAGAGCAAGAGAGGGAGAATCAATATGATCTTGCCCAAGCTTAACAAAATGTGGAAAGTGAACTAGAATGCTAATGAATGGACTCACAGATTTTTGTGTATGTGGCACCTTCCAGAGAACATTAAGCACTCTTACCTTCTCTAGCTTATACTACACAATGCAGTTTGGTGTGGAGCTAAGGACAAGAAGTTTAACATCAATAATGGTCTATGTATCTTTTGTGGCAGTGTGGAAGATCTCCCCCATGTGTTTGTTAACTGGAGGCATGCCCAATCTTTCTGGAGGTTCATCTTGCCTTTTTGCCAAAAGCACAACATCCACCTTGGCTACAAAGAGTTGTTGCAGGGGGGTCTTAAACAAATTCAATGTTGTTTTATGGAACCTATGGAGAGCTAATATATTATGAAGTATTTGGAAAAGCAGAAATGTGGCTCTCTTCAATAACAAGAAGCCCACTAGTGCTGTTGCTTACTCATTGCACATAGTTCTGAAGAGAATTGACATTAAAGCTCTTGCTCATACTGAGGATGCTCCTGATGATGAATTCTCTTTGTCCAATCATCTGAATAATACTAGACCTAGCCAATGGAGGGATTCTTTGTTCAAGTTGTACTTTGTCTCTAGGATTGAAATGGTTGATTTATGATGTTAGTTACCCGTTTGGTGCATTTTCCTTATGTTGTATGTTATCCTCCATATGGATCTATTCGAGTTATAGCCTGCTGTTCTATGCCATGAAAGTGACAATGTGATTTGTTATTACATTGGTCAAATTGTCGAAGGCCACTAGTTGTAATTGGTGGGGGTAGTCTTTCCCTTTATACATTGTTACATGCCATTATTAATTTACTTCTTGTTCTCTAAAAGAAAACTGAATAAATCCATGCACGTTCGCACCCTCATGAATCTTCAACTGCTAAATCAAAACACAATCACATTCAAAGCCTCAAGACATTAAAATCCATATAACACTCCATTATTCCATAAGTTATAATATTCCTTGAAGTTTACAAGCAATTGATCTCAGTTGATAAGAGTAAAATAGACATGGATGGCTAGTCAGATGTCCCTCCACTTAACAATCATAAGCATGTTCCATGTAACAACACATGCAAGGAAATGGAAAACGAGAATTTAATTTGAACATATTGTGATTGATATGCAGAAATCAAGTGATCATAATGTGGAGTTAGTGTTGTCTTATGAATCCATTGAGATTCTTCAAGTGAGAGATTTTTATATTTAACTAAATATCTATGATATTGCTTACCACTGTGTGTAGTAGTAACATCATAATCAAGTATTCTCTTTCGAACTAAAATTTTAGCATCCTCTTCCAAAAAAGGAGGATCATCTAAAATAGGAGTGAGTGGTAAAGTTCCTTTAATCGATTTCAATAAACTAATATGAAAAGAAGTATGTATATTCAAACAAGAAGGTATGTATAGTCTAAAAGCATTCTCATCAAATCTTTGGATAATACGAAAAGGTCCACTTAAATACTCGTAACCATACGAAGTCATTCTCATTAAACTCTTTAGCTACCCATTTTTTATTAACATTAAACATGTAATGTTCTTCAATCTTCTTAATATGTTCACGAGCCTTATGAAGTGTAGAAATATGATCTTGTGCAAAAGAATCAGCCATAGGTATATTAGTTTGAGTGATAGACTTGGGAGTGGTAAGCTTTTTACCATAAATAATTTCATACAGTGCACGTCGAATAGTGGTATGTGTTGGGTTGTTATATGCAAACTGTAGTAAAGGAATTTTCTCATCCCAATTACTTGGATTGTCTAAAGAATAACAACATAATAAATCTAAAATAGTACCATTCATAGCTTCACTTTGTCCATTACTTTGAGGATGAAATGTAGAGTTTAAGTCTATTTCGGAACCTAAAGGTTGAAATAATGCAACTTTTTATTATGTGTTTGCTATCAGCATGGCACGTGATGTTGCGTGCAACATGAATGCTAGATATAATATCACCATACAATGGAAAGGCTTATATCTACACATAAAAATCTTCTAAAAACGTGTTTAACTAGCTATGTCACAATTAGTCAAAGCTAAAGCCCCATATTAAGCTTCTAGAGAAAATACTTCAACAATGGGATATTTTTGTTAGCTTACTTTGATTGCTTTTGAGCTTAACATGAAGGTTTAACCTGATATACTTGTCCTATCATCTTATGCACCTATGTATTCTACATTGCTAAAACCGTTTGGGGTACAAAGTTTTATCATATGCATAAAATGCTTCACAATATACTTCACATACCTTAAGATTCTTTATGCTAAGAGTGCATGCACTATTGAGAAAGAACGCCTACAACATGAATAAATATATGTATGAAAAGTTAAGATTATAGTATAGGAAGGAAGTTGCGCCATGAGGAATCATTCGAGTAAACCTCTCTCAAAGGTGAGATTTTGAAATAGGATACGCAAGAACACTAGCTGGATAAAACTTCATAAACGGTTTAAAGAAACACTTAAATGCAATCAGGATTTAAAAGGATGAAGGGCTATAAGAGTCTTTGAAATCAATGAGAATTTAAATCATGAACCCCCGCAAAGGGTGTTTGATGCATAGCTTCAGCTTATCTTCTAAAACATGATCTCCTAAGATTTTCATTTCCGTCTCTTATGAATTCCATAACCATAAAAAAGGAAGACGATATAATTCAGCCAATATAGAAAAATAGAGAAGAACGAAAGAAAAGGTCATATTTCTTCATATGATAGCCACCAAAGTTGTAGGTAGTCAAACAACACATGAAGATATTCTGGACTTGGAACTTGAACAATTATGTTTTCTCCTCTACATAAAAGAAATGAGGCTCCGAGGAACGATTGAGGAGACATTGTTTGCATATGACATGTAAATACGATTTTAAAGTGCAATAATTTTTAGATAAAACAATGTGTCGAAAATTGAAAAGGAGCACCTCTATACAATCGGTCCCACATTCTGTGGTATATATGGAAAAGCAAAATCAAGTTGCTCTCAACAACAATAACCAATTTTTGGTGTTTTCCATCTATCAAAGACTTAAAGATATTGCCAACAAGTGTTTGATGGCTGTTATGCTTCTTAGCACATGGGGCAGCCATTGTGCTATCTTGGAGCATGTTGAGGAGCGGTTATGGAGTGCTCACACTCTTGCTTATGGAGAGGCTATTAGCAGCTGGTGGTGTGGATCGACCATCCACATGATGTATATGAAGATTGTCTTCTACATGAAGATTTCATATTACTTCAAAGACATTGGATGGTGGTTAACAAAATATTTGTATCTTATGTTAAGAATTGAGATACATGTTCTCTTTAGGCACACACGTACTACTTGGAGTTTATGGAGGCAGTGGCATCCATATCAGGAGGAGTCCTATTCGGCATAGGTACAAGAGAATCAATGCATGTATGCTTTATGCATATTTTGATAAGGTGTTAGAGAAGGTGGTTCACATGAGTATGAGGATTTCTGGCAGTGAACTTGTTAGCATTCTTTGCTACTTTTGTAAGTATGTGATCTTTTCACACATGTGTCTGACTTAGGGTCTTCCATAGCCTAAGGTTAGATAAGGGTTTGCTGATTATCAGTCTTAGACTGATCCTTCCTCTTTCTGTCACTCATATTCACTCTTCTACAATCTATCATGTCACACATCTCATATATATTCAGATTTCTATCCATACATCTGGATATGTTTGTTACATTTGTACATTCACTCATCCATCTATTTCTGTTCACATAGAGTGGTTGAGAGTTTCTCTCCCACATTGTACATTGAACATTGGTATATATGATAGTGTGAGTAAGGCTTGGCTTACGTAACACTTTACACATGTTGTCTAATCTTTCTCTATCTTTGTCTCATCATTTGTATGATGAAGTTTGGTATGTTCATGTTTTGTTAATATTGGAAGATTGCTAGATTCTATGTTGTATGTGCTGGACCTATGGAACCTTGGACCTGTGGTATTAGTAATGGTCCTACTAAATTTCCAACAGGACTACTCCCACCGAAGATTTTCAGCCCTCTAGCATCTTCACAAGCACTCCTCCCAATCAAAGGAGGAATTATGTTTGTTCATTATACTTTAGTAACAGATTGGACATGATATTCGGTTATATATGATGACCTGAGCTCTAGTGTTGTATCCTTTTCCTTTTGTTGTATGCATGATTGCAGATCTCCTCTTTGTGGGAACCTACCAGATCTCTTCTTTGTGGGATCCTACCCTTTGTACATTAGCACATACCATCATTAATACATCTTTCCTTTTTCGTTTGCTAAAAGAAAAAAAAGCTTTCCACATTGCTGTATCAGAATTTCGTTCATTATTTCTTCATTTGTATGCAAAACAAAGAAGTTTAGTAAGTTAGTCTACACGAAATGCGCAATAAAATTGAATGCCCTAAGACTATGATAATGGAGAAATGAAGAGCAGAGAGTAGTGTCGGCGGTAAAGATGGTACGTATATATAGAATGTATACTATAATGAACCTCTTTTTTCCTCTTTCTAAAGCTCAACTTTTAGCTTGAAATTGAAAGTGTAGAGCGCACTGCCCTCCGGAGTTGGGACCCCCTCGTGTCCTTCTCTTTAGAGGGGTTCGTTTAGATGCCTCAACGAGGTAAGACTTCAACCGTGCATAGGTTAAGTGTGGCAACCACACATAGTCGACAATACAAAATGATAATGATTTAGTTCATTCAACATTCTTGAATAAAATTTCTCTGTGCTTGCTGCCAGCAATGGCACGTGAGTTGCTTGCAACTTGAATGCTAGACATATTATCACCGTACAATGGAAACGCTCATAGCTACACCTAAAAATCTTCTAAAAACGTCTTTAACTAGTTATGTCACAAGTATTTAGAACTAAAGTTCCATTGTAAGCTTCTAGAGAAAACAATTCAACAACTAGGTGTCTTCTGAACTCACTTTGATTGCTCTTGAGCTTAACATGAAGGTATAACCTGATATACTTGTCCTATGATCTTATGAACCTATGCAGTCTACATTTCTCAAATCGTTTGGGGTATAATGTTTTATCATATGCATAAAATAAATCATGCTTCACAATATACTTCACATACCTTAATATTCGTTATGCTAAGAGTGCCTGCATTGAGAAAGAACGCCTACAACATGAATAATTTTAAGTATAGAAAGTAAAGATTATACTATGGGATATGCAAGAACACTAATTGGATAAAACTTCATAAACGATTTAAAGAAACACTTCAATACAGTCAGGCTCTAAGAAGATAGGAGCTATAAGAGTCTTTGAAATCAATTAGAATATAAATCATGAACCTCCGCAAAGGGTGTTTGATGCATACCTTCAGCTTATCTTCTAAAATAAGATCTCCTAACATTTTCTTTTCAGTCTCTTGTGATTTCCATAATCATAGAAGCAGAAGAGGATATAATTCAGCCAAGATAGAAAGATAGAGGAAAACGGAAGAAAAGGTCATACTTCTTCATATGATAGCCACAAAAGTTGTAGGTAGTCAAACAACACATGAAGATATTCTGGTTTTGGAACTTGAAGAATTATGTTTTTTCTTCTACACAGAAGAACTTAGCCTTCGAGGAAGGATTGAGGACACATTGTTAGCATATGACATGTGATTACGATTTTAAAGTGTAATAATTTTCAGAAAAACAATGTGTCGAAATTAATTGTAAAGGAGCACCTCCATAGAATCAAGCTTCATGAAGATAAAAACTTATAAAAATTAACGCAAATGAGCTAGAAAAATCCCTTATCTAAAATCTACGTTTAGATTGCCAAACCTGCAACGAGCTAATGACATCGATCATAGATAGAATAGGAAACAGCCCACCTACGTTATAAGTAGAGAAGAAGCTATGGCGAAATAGAAAGAACGAGAAGAATTTTTATTTCATGAAAATTGGACATAGGCTGCCCAATCTATCTATATGCATTAGAATACATAAAGTCTTTGTTTAGATCATAAAGATGCATTCAGATCCCGATAATATATAAAAAAACCCAAAAAAGAATAACATCCAAATAAAAAGAAGGAATCTGATTTTTTTTCCTACTATTTACCATGAAATAGTAAACAAATATAACTGTTTTCAGAGAATCGGTTTTAGCATTGAATTCACACTATATTCCCATGTTCACTATTTTCTAGATTGCCGCACCTCTTCTTCAATTGCAAGCATGCAAAGCTCTATTGGAGGGTGCTTCAGCCATACTGTTCTAAGCTCAACATCTCCCTGAGCTACGAGGAATTCCTTCTCGGGTCCTGCCTGAAAATGGATAATGCATTATGGATAACAATAACCTGTCTTTCTTGTTTTCCTTCTATCATGAACTTAAAGATATTGCCAACAAGTGTTTGATGGTTCTTAGGACTCCTCCCACTGAAGATTTTCAGCTCTCTAGCATCTTCAAAATCACTACTCCCGATCAATGGAGGAATTATGTTCTTTCATTGTACTTTGGTAACAGATTGGACATGATATTCAGTTGTATATGATGATCTAAGCTCTATTGTTGTATCTGTTTCATTTTGTTGTATGCTATCTCCTCTTTGTGGGATCCTGCCCTTTATACATTAGCACATACCATCATTAATACATTTTTCCTTCTCTGTTTGCTCCAAAAAAAAAAAAAAAGCTTTCAGATTGCTGTATCAGAACTTTTTCGTTCATTATTTGCTACATGAAATACGAAATAAAATTGAATGCCCTAAGAGTATGATAATGGTGAAATGAAGAGCAAGAGTACAGTCGGCAGTAAAGATGGTACGTATATATGGAATGTATACTATAATGAGCCTATTTATTTTCTTTTTCTGAAGCTCAACCTTTATCTTGAAATTGAAAGTTTTCTTGCTTCTCTTCAAATCAAAATGTTTTTTATCAAAACCTTTTAGACTGGAAATCTTAAGAGCTTGTATATAAACAGAATATTTCATTATTTTCACATGTGTACATATATAACTAGCTGCATGTCTCTAGTGCTTTGAGGAAAGGAAAATTTTAATGAATTTATACATGTATATTCGTGTGTAGTATGTACGAATGTATGTATGTATGTATATACGTATAGCATAATTCATCCTTCAGAGATACTAATGTAAGTTAAAAATGTCATACACACACACACATATATATATATATATATATATATATATATATATATATATATATATATATATATATATATATATATATATATATATATATATATATATATATATATATATATATATATATATATAATAAAAATAACATTAAAACAATATTAATATATTATATTCTTTTCCCAAGAATTATAAGGGTTCTCGGAGATAAAAAAGTTCCAACGTATGTTTTTTCCAATCCTGGGCCGCTTCCTCGAATCTATAAAACAAACACACACACGCACACACACAAAAACAAAGTAGGTTGTTACCTACCACCATCAAAGTGAACACATGTTATTACAGTGTATTCAAATGCGAAGGCAAATATTCTAGAATCTTCTTGTACGACCGAAAGAGAACAAGTTGAATCCAAGGCTTAGTGAAGTCTTAGAAAGGCCCTTTTCCTTGATCATGTGGTTAATTTGAAGCTAAGTGATTCTAAAAGAAGCTAGTTGACTTTGGAACAGCCTCTGGAAAATTTTGAAGGGAAAATGTACTATCAACTTTAGTGAGCCCCCAACTTACATTAGTATCTCTGAAGGAAGAATTATGCTATACGCATATACATATATACATGCGTACATATTACACACGAATTTGCATGTATAAATTCATTAAAAAATTGACCTTTTCCTCAAAGCACTATAGACATGCAAGTAGTTATATATGTACACAGGTGAAAATACTGAAATATTTTGTTCATATAGAAGCTCTTAAAATTTCCAGTCTAAAAGGTTTTGATTAAAAAAAGAACATTTTGATTTAAATAGAAGCAAGACAACGAATTATCAAGGCACTGCCCTCGGGAGTCGTTTAGACGCCTTAACCAGGTAAGACTTGAACCCTACCTGGGTTAAGTGTGGCAACCACACCTACCCGACAATACAATAATAACCCTTGTCTACGTCTTAAACATTTATTGTAAAAATTTCCTACATGAGGATCCTGACTGGTCAAGCGTCTGGACAAAACTCAGCTATAACTATGTTGGGCATTAAACGCCATGAACAGTAACTATGGTCACATCCAAATGAGGTAATGAAGAAAAATGGCGCGGCACTCAGTCGTCCATGGTCATGCTTAATTCTCCGGGCTGACAATGGCATGTATATGACGCAGGAAATATACAGAACTGCAGTATTTTATCATAATGCTAAAATTTTCTAACCTGATGCTTCCATGGATGTGACCCTGCACAGAGAAACGTACAGAGAGCTTCGGAACGCATAGAAAGTGCTGCAGACAATCACCAATTCCGTCACATGGGCTAACCAGCAGAAGAAAAACCAGAGTTATTTCGCCTGATGGGTATTTTGCGGTCGGTAGTTACCATGGAGCATTGAACTGGAACCATGGCTACTGTCGAGAGGCCGAGAGCTGGCATGCCCTCTAGCCTCTCTGTTCTTCATCGCAAGTTTGAAGTTCTGGTATAAACTGTCAATTCTTTATGTGGAATGTTCATTGTCCGTATATCATTTGGTATTTACAGAGCGATTGGCGTTCTTTACCATATGGGCTCTCACCCGCGACGCCCATAATCTTCATTTTTCATCTTCCTTGATTACGAAGGTGTCCGCTGTCTACCAGGACAACAAACCTGTGAGAAGCGATCTGGTATTTACAGAGAGATTGGCGTTCTTTACCATATGGACTCTCACCTGCAACGTCCATAATCTTCATTCTTCATCCTCCTTGATTACGAATGTGTCCACTGTCTAGCAGGACAACAAACTTGTGAGAAGCTGTCAACAAACCTGTGAGAAGCTGTCTTACACCCAGCGCAACCAGATAATACAGACAGGCTTTCTGTTCATCGCCAGCTTCAAGTACGGGCAAAAACTGTCCATTTGATAGCAGCAATGTCTTCTTCTTCCTAGCAGAACAATGTCTTTTTTTTTTTTAATTTTTTTGTTAAATGGAGGTTCGGCCGAGGCATACTCCCCCGGACTTTAACTTTGAAATTGCAACTGTACAAGGAAGGGCATAGTACCCATGGACCCCCCTTATCCCACAAGAACACGAGTTTACAACTAGGTTGAACGACGGTCACAACTACCGCGAGGATGGTCAAACAGTGGCCAACAGCCACATACAACAATTTCTGGGATTCATATGTCCCTACATGTTGCTTCCAGGGAGGTTGAACCCTCGCCCCCACCTCAAGACACGAGGAGCCCAACCACCAGGCCAACGAACCGGGACAACAATGTCTTTTTTTTTCTCCCAGAGAGTGTAATGACATTAATGAGGTTCCCTCCACCTATTCAATCTTGTTTTGTGTTTATTCCATCTTTGTTGAAAAGAGTTCTAAAGACTTTCAGGATTTTTAAGGCACTCCTTGTCCTTTTCATATTCTAAGCCCATGCTGAAAACCCATTGATCTAGTAGATTACCGAATTCTTCTACCTTCATCTTCCTAGAATTAACTTTCAAGTGCATGTCCTTGCAATCAATGCCGAATCAACCGGAAATATCTCAAAGCCACAGTAGTCTTTGCTGAAAATCATATTGTTCATGCCATGTACAAAGAATATAAGAAGCGCATGATCATTACTGTCAAAAATATTTTTTTCCTTGATATATCCTCATCAATTAACTTTGACCTCAAGAATCCAAAAGATTAATAGAGCGGGAAAGGAACCTTGTTTGATTAAGATTTTGAGTTTAAAGGGATTTAAGATCTTTCCACTAATGTTGACTATATTGGTAGGAGTTCCTCCACGCAAGATAAAAAGGATTTTCGAACAATTCTTTGAAGGATTTCAAGAATTCACTTATTCACTAGGATGTTTTGTTTTAAATCATTAGAAGTTTCTTGCATTTTTAAGACTAGTCTAGTTCATAGGAAGATATAATAATCTAGCCACATCTAGAGGGAATTTTTTCTTCAATCATGGAAATGAAAGCCATTCACTCTTTTCTTTTGATCGAAGGTGTCTCTTGCACTTGAAAACATGGATTTTAAGTTATACATGAAAAACTCCCATTCTCTTGATCAGATTTCACATATCGTCTCTTGATTCTCGTTTCGTCTCTTGGTTCTCACTAGCTTTCACTTTTTTTTTTTAATTTCTTAATGCTTTCTTTTGCACACTATTTTCCTAAATAAAATATTTAATCGTTGACCTATGAATTATTTCCTTCACCTAAAGACGTGATATGACCTTAAAAACGTCAAGTCTCAATTTTAATTCTAAATTTATGAATTTGTAAGAATTTCTCTCGTCTTCTCTCCTTTTGGATTCTTGATGTTTCTGTCCAAACCCTCAATCTCTCTATTTCCTTGGATTACAATGACCTATCTAGAGGGTAGGGACTCACCGAAGATGAGATCCATAGTCAAAATGTGGCTCACATCAAAATGCATGAAAGGAAACAAAAAAGAGAAATAATTTGACACGAAAACAAGGGCCTTTCTCTCAAAACTAAGAAAAATATTTATTTTTTCAAAAGGAAGTTGAAAAATAGCATATCCTCCCAAACGTTAACTAACATATAGAAAATCTTTATAAGTGTACGGGCCTAACATGCACACGACCTCCCTAATCCCACCAAGAAGGGGTTGCTTAAAACTTGCTACAAGACATTAGAAAGAAGTTTGATAACCCTCTCATCCCCCTCATTTGGGGGGGGGGGGGGGGGCACTTGCTGTTATTCTTGTTGTTTTAAATGAAAAGCACTCTATGATGTCTAAAAGGAGGGGGCTTCATACAATTGGAAATTCTTTTGCCTAGAAGGAAAAGTGATTTTTTTGATCGACCATTCTTTAGGAGGGCTACCAAAGTTGGTGGCACACCTTTCTTTCCAGATCTTCTAGAGGGTCGCACCTCTTATAGCATTCCATAGTGCTGAGGAACAGTTGATCACTTCACCCAAAAGTGCTTGCTTCTGGATCATTTTTCCCTCAAGCAACATGATTCTCCCAAGGACGTACTAGAAAAACTTTGACTTGAGGCATGGAAAGAAGAGGGGTCCCAAGTCCTCATTTCCATGAAGGTCTTGGATTTTGAGGTGTGCGGAAGCACGTGAACAACACAAGGAAGAAGAAGAAGTTTGGAGCACAACACACAATATTGAATGTATTACCAAGATAATGTATAGAGATAAGTGACCTATTAGGGTTATAGGCGTATCTACAATGGAAGGGGGAAAAACTCCTAAAGAGTGAAAAAAGTGCCATGGTGGTCTTAGTGTGTTCACACACCTTAGTACCTAAATATATTGGCAGATCTCCCCTGGGAGTGATGCGGTGAACAAGAAGCTCGTACTCATGTATACTTGAGTGCGAAGACATGTGGAATCAATCAACAAAAGGAAGTAAGCCCAAACCTTTGCAAAAAGCCTCAAACTTCTCCCTAGGTAGAGCCTTTGTGAAAAGCCGTCCATTGTTCTCTTGTGTGGGCTCATATGCCAAACTCATCTCTCCAATAAAGAACCTCTCCCTAACATAATGATAGTGTACCTCAATGTGCTTAGTGCGAGCATGGAATGCATGGTTTCTTGCAACTGCCAATGCACTCTGATTCTCAGTGCTAATGGTGGTGGGAAAAGATTGTCCAACCCTCAAATCATGCACAAGATGTTTGAGCTACACACACTCAATCAGCCACTGTGAAAGGTGCCCAATACTCAGCCCCACAACTACAGGTGTCCATAGTAGGCCTCTTCTTGCTCAATCAAGATATGCAACTACGAGGCATGAAGCGAAAACCACTGGTGGACACATGAATGTCATAACAACTAGCCCACTGAGAGAGAAAAAGCATGTAAATCTAGCAGTAGTGATCCCCCCTTGGGATCAAACAATCCAAGTAGCTCGGTACCATTGAAGTAGTGAAAGATGTGCGTAACTACGTGGTAGTGCTTGAAACCTAGGCAATGCATAAACCTACTCATCTGTGAGATGGCAAACGCAATATCTGGTTGAGTAATGCATAAGTAAATCAAGCATCCAACAACTTGCTAATAGAGAACAACATTAAATGCATCTCCACCATCATGAATACTTAACCATAAACTTTTCTCCATAGGAGTGGCAATAGGTTTGCAATCTTAAAGTGCAAAACACTGCAATAATGTGTCAATATATTTTCTTTGACACAAAGCTATTCTGCCAATTAACTTGCATAAAATAAATGCTTAAATAATGATGCAAATGCCCCAGATTTGACACCTCAAATGAGGCATGCATGTCAACCTTAAAATCAGCAATACGCTTCTCGTTAGGACTAGTGAGTAGCATGCCATCAACACACTACAACATATCAAGGGCATACCGACGTTTCCCATACCGACGGTCACGCCTCGGCATCGGTATGACCGTTGAAAATGCTTGAAAAACCACGGATGCAATACCGATGGTCATTTAATCGTCGGTATATACCAGCATCCGTATGAGCGCCGGTATAGGCGTCGGTACTTCACTGTAAATTACCAACGCTTATACCGATGCTTATACCGACGCTCATACCAATGCTTATACCGAGGCAATGTTTTAACCGAGCCCAAGAGCCAAAATTCGACATTTGCTTGCATTTTGAACCAAAGTTTGCTATTGTCGAGTTTGCGCGCGCGAACTACATTCTGCGCCTATTGTGTACACACATCTCTCTCTTTCTCACTCTTTCTCTCTCTCTCTCTCTCTCTTTCTCTCTTTCTCTACATCTCTGTTTTTCTAGATCTGAAATCTTTGTAAGAGTTGCATGTACTGTAGCACCCTTTCTCTTTCTTTGTGTTTTCCCTTTTCTAATTTCTCTTCTCTTTTGTTTCGCAGGAGCTTTTTGGCATCAAATCTTTGGAATTCGATGAAGGGCAACATTAAGTGGACCTTGAGGACAGCGATCTAAACAATTACACCGATGTAAGTGATTGTTTTGTTTTCGATTGATATAGAGTGAGATAGAGAGAGAGATGAAAGAAAGAGAGAGATCTAGAGAAACATAAAGAGAGAGAGAGAAAGAAACAGAGAGAGATGAAAGAGAAAGATAGAGAGAGTCAAAGAGAGAGAGATGAAATTGAAAGAGAATGAGATAGAGAGACAGATGCATACATACCTACACAAACATATGCATACACATACTCACATACATATTACATGCACACATGCATATTACATACACACTCACATACATATTACATACACACATGCATATACATACACATACATATTACATACTCACATGCATACACACATATACATACATACATGCATATTACATACAAACATGCATATTACATACACACATGCATATTAGATATACACATGCATATACATACACACACATATTCATTCTCATACTCACATACATACATACATGTATACACACATATACATACACACATGTACACACACACATGTATACATACACACATGCATATGCATACATACACACATGCATATGCATACATACATACACACATATTTGCATGTACACACACACATACATACATAAACACATGCATATTACATACACACTCACATATGTATACACACACATATGTGCATACACACATGCATATGCATACATACACACACACACATATGCATGTACACACACACATACATACATACACACATGCGTATTACATGCACACACACATATATATATACACACTCACATATGTATACACACTCACATATGTATACACACACATGAATACATGCACATACAAATACACACACATCACATATACATACACACATACACACATACACACATACACACATACACACATACACACATACACACATATACATGTTTTAGGGTTAGGGTTTTAGGATTAGGGTTTATGAATTTCTCTTTTGTTTTGTTTTGTAGGAGATTTTTGGCATCAGTTCTTTGGAATTCGACGAAGGAAAACATTAAGTGGACTTTGACGACAACACTCCAAACAATTACATGGATGTAAGTGATTGTTTTGTTTTCAATTGATATAGAGTGAGAGAGAGAGAGATGAAAGAAAGAGAGAGATACATACACACATATTTGATTTTATACACACATACATACATACACACATGCATACTACATACACACACACATATAAATACACACTCACATATGTATACACACACATATGTGCATACACACATGCATATGCATACATACATACACACACATATGCATGTACACACACACATACTTACATACACACATGCATATTACATACACATGCACATATATATAGACATTCACATATGTATACACACACATGCATACATGAACATACACATACACACACACATATAAATACACACTCACATATGTATACACGCACATATGTGCATACACACATGCATATGCATACACACATACACACACATATGCATGTACACACACACATACATACATACACACATGCATATTACACACACATGCACAGATATATACACATTCACATATGTATACACACAAATGCATACATGAACATACACGTACACACACACCACATATACATACACACATACACACATATACATGTTTTAGGGTTAGAGTTCTCTTTGTCACTCTCTCTCTCTCTCTCCCTACACACACATCTCTCTCTCTCACTATCTCTCTTTCTCTATGTCTTCTATTTTTTAATTTCTTTTTTCTTTTGTTTTGCAGGAGATTTTTGGCATCGATTCTTTGGAATTTGATAAGAGAGGACATCGATTGGGCTTTGAAAAGAGCGATAAAAAGAATTACATCGATGTAAGTGATTGTTTTGTTCTTTTTTATAAATAGAGAGAGAGAGATGAAAGAGAGAGAATAAGTGTTGGTGCATATCAAGCCTTCACACATTGGCTTGGAATCATGGAAGACTAGCTTGGACAAAGCTTTATCAAGGCTTCACTTGAAGCAAGGTTCATATGAACATATGCTTAGATGTTCTTATTTTTTTACCTCTTTGTAAAAGTCTATATGACTTGGCATTTATATGTAATCACTTTAGTCACTTACCTACTTCATTAGTCGTGGAAAAGGGAATGATTTAGTGGAGAGAATATCTCCCTACTTTTAGTAGAGATATTCTAGGGAGCCTAAGTTTGAATTTGAAATTCAAATTAACCTTCAACTCCTATAAAAACTACAAGCAAAAAGTCACGGGTATCCATCATCAATCCCGAGGCTATTCTGTACCATTCATTGAGTGTGTAAGGCCTACTCCATAGCTTGCACCCCTGAGTACCATTGTGCTATGTCTATCATGCCAATGGGAATGTACATTCATATGATATAATACAAATACTTACATTCATCATCTTTGTTTTTTGTCTGAGTCTCCTACTCCAAGTCTGTCAACTTCCAAGGAGCATTTCTCAGTGCTCACTGAACCAAATCAAGAGTTCAATAGCTCATTGGAAGCAGATCAAGGTCTTCTACAAGCATACAAAATCTCAGAAGATTTCATTCAGCCATTTGGGAAAAATCGCCCTCGAAGCAGTCACTGGTCTATCTCTGCAACTCTCCTAAAAAGTCGGGGGTAATTCGAATTTTGCTAAACTTATTTCTCAGTGTATGGTTTATCAATTTGAGTGATTCGACTTGTAATTGGTAGCTTAGTAAGGTACTTTAATACTCCCAAAAGGAATTGTTTCAATTGCAAGTGTGCTGGTCACACTGAGCATAACACTGAGCAGGTATCATTATAGAAATAGCAAGTTTTTTGGATTTGTGAAGGAACCAAGTTATCTGTTTTGGTTTGATCATTACACAAACCATTTGCAAAGTACATATATGGTTTCTTGGTATCATTTGAAAGCTCAAGGAGTCTACTAAGCATTTCTGGAATCAAAGGAGGGCTGGTGTGAAGCAGGTATAGTAGCACCAACTCATTTCTTGAGTGCATCCAACCATCACTCCCAACAGTGGTATCAAAGCAAATAAGGTAAACATGGGTGATGGATTCCCTTCATTCATTGACAAATTGGACAGGAACAACTACCAAGCTTGGTCATTGAGAATGAAGACCTATCTACAAGGAAGGAGCTTGTTTGGATACATATCAGGAGATGAGGAATTACCCTCATTCAAGACTAGAGGACTACCCACAAAGGATGAACATGAAAGACTCAACCAATGGTGTGCAAAGGATGCTTTGGCAAGGTCTTACCTTCTAAACTCTATATCTGACTTTCTTTTACCTCATGTAAGGAATTGTAAGACTTCCCAAGAGACTTGGGAAACCTTGTCAAACTACTTTTCTTCTAACACACGGGCTAGGAAGAATCAATTGTGGATTGAGTTCACAACCCTTAGGAAGCAGCCCAAGCAACCAGTCTCAGAGTATGTGACAAAGATTAAAGATGTGGCGGACCAACTAGCAAGCATTGGAGAGGAGATTGAAGAGGAGCAAATAGTCAGGCAAGTAACAAATGGACTCAAGGCAGATGATAAGTGGGAAAGTTTCACCACTGCAATGGACCTCTATATGGACATGCATACCCCAGATCTCACAACACTCATGGGCCAACTATTTACACATGAAGCAAAGTTTACAAAGGCAGGAGATCAATCAAAAGGTAACAACCCCTCTGCTCTCTATACTGATAAGAAAGTTAAGATAAAGGTAAAGGGAAGAAACAGGATGAAGAAGGCTCTACCTCTCAAGCTAATTATGCAGGGAGAGGTAGGTCATCTAGAGGAAGAGGCAGAGGAGGTAAGTCAGGTAGGGGGAGACCCTACAACTCATCACCATGCAACATTTGTGGATTGTCAAACCATACCACAGATGAATGCTACAAGAACTACAAGAATCAGAGAGGAAGAGGCTACTCAAGAGGTGGATACTCTCAAGGGAGAGGTAGATTCAATCAACATCAAAGCTACAATGGATACAACAATCAATACAACAACAATTACAACAACAACCACAATGGTAATTACCAAGGTGGATTCAGAAATAGAAGAGACTACAACAACTACACAGAGGAGCAAGATGACTCCCTATTGATCATGAATATGACCTCCAAGGAAGGTACAAATGATGATCATTTATTTTATATTGACTCAGGATGTTCTAACCATGTAGCTGGCAATGTGGCACTACTTTCTGATTTGGAAGAGCCCAAGGGCAAACATCAGGTACAAACAGGTGATGACACTAAACACTCTGTTGTTAAGATTGGAAATGTGAAGACATGTGATGGTAACCAAAACCTATTGAGCAGGGTACTCTATGTACCAACCATCACCAAGAATCTAATGAGTGTTGGTCAGATTGTGGAGAAAGGTTTGCAGGTCAGATTCACACAACATGGAGCATATGTGGAAGACCCAAGACATGGATTCAGAAGGATAGCCAAAGGGGAGAAATTAGGTAGATTGTTTACTTTTGAGCTAGAAGACACCAAGAACATTGCTTTGTATAATTACAAGGATCAGACACTTTCAGAGTTAGAAATATGGCACAAGAGATTAGGGCACATAGGTGAAAGAACCCTAAAGCAAATGTGCAGGGATCAATGTGTGCTTGGGATACCTAATGTGTCCAAGCAACACATGATTTACAAGTGTGGATCATGTCAATTTGGTAAGTCTCACAGGTTACCCTATTCAAGGAAAGGTTTCATACATGAAGACTACCTAGACTTGGTACACACAGATGTTTGGGGACCTAGCAAGGACCCTTCTATTTCAGGTTCAAGGTATTATGTGTCCTTCATTGATGATTATAGTAGATGGACCATTTTATACTTTATGAAGCATAAAGATGAAGTGTTTAATTGTTTCAAGAGGTATCTTGCACTTGTTGAAAATCAAATAGGAAGAAGCTTGAAGAGGCTAAGGTCAGATGGTGGAGGAGAATACTTCTCCAATGAGTTTGAAGATTTCTTGCAGGAAAGAGGCATCAAAAGGGAAATTACTACAAGGTACTCACCTGAACAAAATGGGGTAGCTGAAAGAAGGAATAGACTCATTGTAGAAACAGCTAGGTCTATGCTTAATGAGAAAAAGTTACCAAATTATCTTTGGGCAGAGAGTGTATCCACTGCCACCTATCTCATCAATAGGTTGCCATCCAAATCACTTGATGGCATGACACATATGAAGCTTGGCATGGTAAGAGACCCTCTCTGGATCATTGCAAAATCTTTGGTTGTGTAGCATATGTGCATATTCCCTCACAAGTAAGGGGAAAGCTAGATCCCAAGGCTGAAAAATGTATCTTCATTGGTTATGATTTGAACCAAAAGGGATACAGATTCTACAACCCAACAAACAAAGGTTTCAAGGTAAGCAGAGATGTCATCTTTGATGAGAATGACTCATGGTATGAGAATGAATGCAGGAAAGTGAGTCTACCCTATGACATGGAAGAAGATTTCCCAAAGCTCACCAAGGAGGAACCAATTCAGCAAGAAGATTCAAGCTCAGATGATGATGATACAATAAACCTTGAAGAGTTCAAGGCTTGGAAGTCCAAAGGGAAGATGAAGATGAAGCAACTAGAAGATAAACGAGAATCTTCAACTCAAGCAATGAGGAGATCTCAGAGAGAAAAAAAAGAAGCCTATCAGATTTGGGTATGACACATCACTTGAAAATAAACATTCTGTATATCTTGCAAAGGACTTGTTGAATGAAGAACCAGGTACTTATGAAGAAGCAATTACCAAACCAGAATGGAAAGAAGCCATGGATGAAGAGATGGAAGCTCTCAAGGAAAGTGATACTTGGGACTTGGTACCCAAGAAAGACTCTATGAAGGTAATAGGATCCAGATGGATCTACAAACTAAAGAAGAATTCAGATGGAACAATAAACAGGTACAAAGCTAGGTTGGTAGCCAAGGGTTTTGCACAAACCCAAGGCATTGATTATGAGGAGACATTTTCTCCTGTGGCTAAGATGCCAACTATCAGAATATTGGTGAGTGTAGCTGCATCCAAGAATTGGAACATGTACCAATTAGATATCAAGAATGCTTTCTTGAATGGATGGATATCTGAAGAAGTCTACATGTCACAACCACCTGGCTATGAAGATCCAAAAAAGGTACATTATGTTTGTAAATTGAAGAAGGCTCTGTATGGTTTAAAGCAGGAACCTAGAGCATGGAATTATAGATTGACAACCTATCTCCAAGACCAAGGATTTGTGATGAGTAAAGCAGACACTTCTCTATTCATAAAGAGAAGTAGTACAGAGGTAATCTACTTATGTGTTTATGTTGATGACATCATCATTACAGGTAATGATGTCAATGGGATTAGACACATCAAAGGACAGATGATGAAAGAATTCAAGATTAGTGATCTTGGATTATTGAAGTATTTCTTAGGTCTTGAGTTAGTCTACACCAACTCAGGTATATATATCACTCAAAAGAAGTATGTGCAGGATATGGTCAAGAAGTTTGGTTTGCAGGATGCTAAGGTATCTACTACTCCAATGGAGGTCAACCTAAAGCTAAGTTCTCACGAAGGAGAAGAAGTCCAAGACATCACAGGATACCAAAGTATGGTAGGTAGTTTGAACTATGCTACCTTGACAAGAATTGACATAGCATATGGAGTTAGTGTGCTTAGTCAATTCATGCACAAACCAAGGGTACCTCACCTAGAGGCAGCAAAGAAGATCTTGAAGTATCTGAAGGGAACTCAAAGTCATGGTTTGTACTTTCCATATACATCAGATATTGACATTAAAGTTTACTCAGATGCAGATTGGGCAGGACGCAAGGATGATAGGAGAAGCACCTCAGGATACATTTGTTTTGCAGGAGATAAGCCTATTTCTTGGTCAGCCAAGAAGCAACCTACAGTGGCTTTCTCATCCACTGAAGCAGAGTATAGAGGGCTTGCCAATGCCACTCAGGAAGCTATCTGGTTGAAGCTTCTATATACAGAGTTAGGTCTACACACAAGACCACCAATCATCTTTGGAGACAACACTAGCTCTCTTCACCTTGCAGCTAATCCAATATATCATGCCAGAACCAAACACATAGAGGTTCATTACCACTATGTGAGAGAGAAGTTGCTAAGCAAAGATATACAATTGACTTATGTGTCTACTAATATGCAATGTGCAGATTTACTTACAAAGGCATTGGATGGAAACAAGTTAAGCAGATTCAAATCCAGGATTGGATTGCAGGATGTAATTGAAGATTGAAAGAGAAGACTTAAGCCAAAGTGTTTGGCTTGAGGGGGAGCTGTTGGTGCATATCAAGCCTTCACACATTGGCTTGGAATCATGGAA